>WBMY01011354.1:93868-142231 GCA_013397315.1 Donacobius atricapilla
TTTACATTAAAGATATATATTAAGTATTAAGGATCTATCCACAAACCAAAAATGCAGCAAAGCTCCCACCTGAGTTCAGTGGTCTGAGACTGAAACCCATAACAAGATTTTTATACAACATAGATGAAACTGCAAGAAAACTCCTGAATGCCTGTGTTATGCATGCTGCGCTCTCTTTGCCTTGCACATCCTAATTAGGGGTGTATATTACTAAATATATTCAAAAATCACATTCTCAAAATGAAGAAATGCTTAATCATTTCAACACAGGATTTCTTAACATTCCTTAATTTCACCTCTTGGAATTTTACACTGAATTTCGTCAGTTTATAAATTTACACTAGAGCATGCCAAAAGGGGGGAAAGAAAGAAAACAAACAAAAAAAAATCCCAGACCTTAAAGACATTTTACCACAGAGACACTGAAAAATAAAGACCATTAGCAAAAAGTATAATTAAATTAAAATGCCAGCTTGCCAAAGAAGCTCAGTAAATGGGAAATATATCAAACTGTGATAATACAAATGGGCTATTTCTCAAGGTGTGAGAAAGTCAATGGAATAAACTCTGATAATTTGCTGACTTTTTATGTACCAGGTAAAGTAATGACTTAAAAGTAAATTGCACAATGATAAATGCAGCAATATATTATGAACCGCAGCTACTCTTCCTATTAACACCAGTATTTTACATATTATGCCTTAAAAAATATTAAGTATAAAAAAGAGAGAGGGTTGTAACTGAGGTAGTGTGGCCTGCAGCTAGCAAAAAGAGCTGGTCTTTGCCATAAACACATAATTTCAAATTCTGTTGCCTGCACTTTCCCAGGAGTCACTTTGGCCCAGCTATTCTGAGCATGTTTTAACTCCCATTCCCGCCTTGACGACAGCAGAGGCTTTTTCTGAAATCAGTCCTTCCACAGGACTATAGACTTCTCGGAATATCCAGAATTACTTTGGGCACGTAAGTTCGTTTTGCCGATTCCCGTTTTAGCGGGCGAACAGCGGCTGGGAAGGCGGGGGCAGGTGCCGATGTGCCGGGGCGGCCCCGCGGTGCCGGTGCCGGTGCCGGTNATCCTCCCTTCTCTCTTGCTGCGGCTGAAATGCAGCGGCTGAGGCGGCGTCCTACGCTCTGCGAGCTTGGAAGAATGCTGACAAGGAAGAGAATTCTTTTAACGTGTAAGACAAGAGAATATGATTACACAGAGAAAAGTTGGAACAGGTGTTTTTCTGGCCGCTCTCCCTGTCTCCTGAGGATATACACTGCTGGGGACGCCTGCACCCGGCCAGAGCCAGGGGCAGCAGCGGCGCTGCAGCCAGAGGAGGGCTGGGACACCAAACCCTGCCAAGGTGCTCCCTGCGCCCACCCCAGGAGCTGCCGTGCCCTTCAGGGCCGCTGTGCCCCTCTGCTCCCTCGCTGAAACTCACTGGCCACCGAGGCAGAGAGCATGGCAGACATTAATCCTTGCAAATTTCTTTACAAAGGAAGTATTGAGAGCTTAAAAAGATATTCTTAATTCTTTTTCATAACCTTGTTGTGTATTTTCATGAATTCGATTTTTGTCACATAGTACAAAATTGAGCAAGTAGACCTAAATCTTCTCACAAGTAAACTTGCATTCAAAATGTTAAAAAGAATCTAATCTGACCTTTAAAGGGCTAGAATTTAAGAAGTCAAATGCCTGCTTTCCTCAAGCAACTATGCACTTTATATGTATTATGCCAGATTTTTATCCTGATAGACCATAACAGCTCCTAAAGAGCCATTAATAGATTATTGTGTAAATCCTTCTTTGTTCACGGACTATTGACTCAACAGTGTCTTATGTCCCTAAAGAAGACCTGATAGTCCATCATGTTAATCCAGCTGTAAGGTTAGTGCGTGATGTCCAGAAAATCTTTACATAATTTCTAGTGAAATTAAATAAGAATTTTCCTGCACAGATAATTATGCTCCATAGTGAAATAATTCTATATCAGAGATAATGCAGGGCATACTCACATACAGAATATTAGATCGTGTTATGGATTAAATATCCATGTATTTCTTATTAAAATTAAATTCAGGCTCTGTGATGCGGATAGCTCAAAGTGGCCAAAGCTATTAGCTGAGCTTCAGAGCTAAGATAACTACAGAGATTTTATTTTTGACCAGATAATTTTAATAAAGAATATGGTAATTTCAGATGTTTGTAAGTAATTTGAACAGAATTTGGGACACAGAAAACATGTCTGAAAAAGAAAAATCATACTTGTACTTCCTCAGTTACTCCCAGTTTATGGCTAAGTGCAACACTGTCCTCTGAAGGGAAAAGGTACATTGTGGTGTAACCCAAACCACTAAACTTTTTAAAAGGGTTTAGCTCTCTGAACTGCATGCAGTGGACAGACAAGTGACACTTTTTATCTTGTCACTCAGGGCAGATGCTGCGTGACAGGTGGCTCTGGGGGGCAGGAGGGCTCAGGGGGGCACAGCCCGCCAGCAGCTGGGGCTCGGGCTGGCTCGGGCACCAGTCAAAACCTCTCCTTGGCATGCATATTGCAACTAAATCAGTCTTGAGTTTTTTATTCTAGTTATCACAAAAAATTAAACCCTTTATTAATCTGTACTTTTCTTATTTCTATCTGTGCTTATCCTTCTCACTGAAACTAACATTTGTAGCTTTAATTTCACTTCATAATTGTCCAGATATAAAATCATTATCACAAGTGAACTGAAGTCAAGCTGCAACTCCCATTTTATTTCATTGCTTCATTACTCATTTCTCAGCCAAAATATGTTCTACTCAATAATTTTCGAATCTCCAAGAATTACTTTCTTTTGTACATCACAGAAATCCTGATTTTCTGAATTCAAATAACACTTTGCTACAGACATTTACATTTGAGGTATACCAGAATGTCCAAATCAAAACACCCACCAGGTTGAGGGAGAGTTCCTCTCAAAACCAGTGTTTCAGAAGAGGGATAGCATTGTCAAACTGGAGTAAAAGAGGTCCCTGGCAGTATGTAACTGGATGTCTAATGGCTTATAGAAACACTGGACAGGACTTTTATCAAAAGTATCTCCTGGGGTATAATCGCAGTATTTAGCTATTGCTGCAATGATGACAAGAGTGAGGGAAGTTTTCACCCATAAGAATGTGCTGATTATTGGGGCAAAGGAAAATGGGTGAGCTCCTGGCCTGAGGAGATGAGGAGGAAGGGCTGTGATCCCATCCTTCCTTCCTCCCCTTCATAGCATCACCGTGACAGGGTCTGGTTTCCTCAGGGTACAGTGTTCCCACAGATCTCCCCATACTTCCCAAATTCCCACATATAAAGTCCCTCCAGGCAGTGCAATCCAAAATCCATTAGCAAATAGCAAGCTGAGCATCCAGGGCATAACAGGGACCCAGAGCACGGGGCACAGGGGGTTCCTTTTAAATTCATTCCTCACAAACCAAGAGCCACTTCCTCCCTGGGGGTCAGCTCTGTCTCACGGGCCCCATGCTACAGCAATTGCAGATGGATCTTCAGGCCCTGTTCCACAGCCCTTGGGTTGTTCCCTTCACCAGCAGCACCAAGGCAAGGAGTCCCACACCCAAAACACGAACCCTGCAGTAGCAAAGCGCCTCTTTAGCCATACACAGGCAGTGTGACACCTTACGTAAGGCGCAGGTACATCCTCCTTTACTGGCTGCAGAAGCAAACCATTAATATTTTACAGATTTCTCATCCTCTCCGTTTGTGTAATTTATCAATGCCTAACAGATCCTCTGCCAGCTATACATTAAAACTATTTTCAAAATATTTCATTGTCAGCCCATGGCACCTTCATTATTTATTAAGATAAGGGACATGATGAACAGGAACAGTAGGTAGCTTGTTTGTTCAAATGTACTTTATGAATCCTCTGAATGCACAGATCTGCTAGAAATATAGTGCCTGCAGGTTCCCAAGAGTCATAGGCATGATTCATGCAAATAATAAAAATATTGTATGCTTGATGTAGCATCAGCATCATCTACCTGGAAAGTTCTGCTCCTCAACATATACAGGCTGGATCTTTGAAACCTGTGACATTATTTCAGGTGTACATTTATATAAATTGGAGATTTAACTGTACTCAATATAGAGTCTACATTATGGCCCTTCACAGTACAATGAGTGTATGAACAGGTGAAAGGAATCCATAGTTCATTCTCCAGTCATTACTACTGTTCTAATGAAGAGTAATAAAGTTTCCCCTCATGCCCCACAAAAGAATTCCTTTAATGTGCCTTCCTTTTCTGAACAATTTCTTTTAAATCGCCTTTTTCAAGCAAAACGAAGACCCAAATAACAAATGCACCACCACAAAAAAGCAACACTGCAAGAATCATTTTGTTGCCTGATTACATTAGCTCCTGTTCATTCAGAAAATTATAGCACTTTTTTTCCTGTGTTGACTAAGGAGACTAACAAAGTCCACAAATAAACAGAGAAATTGATACATGAACAAGGCAAATTCCCAGAAGAATTTTGAGGTGCAGTTAGAAAGCATCAGAAATTACGCAGATCACACTCCCACCCCTCTCACTCCCACAGTACTACTGAAACCCCATTCACTGATTACTCAGAGAGGACAATAAGAAAAAGCAGCTTTTGAGACACAAACCTGGGCCTGAACACCCAAGTGTGTGGAAATATGCCATATCACTCTCTTTTTCAACTGTACTGGTGGTTCTGTTAGAATGGGAAGTGCAAACCCAGGCAAAGCAGCACCTGCAAGTACAGAAAGACCTGATGCACATTCTGCCTCCTCAGCCCCAGCCCTACGCAATCTCTCATCCAGACCTGGAACAGCAAATCAGCTTCACAGGTTCTGCACCGGGGAAAATTTTTGGTCTTGTCCTAGACAGTAATATGCTTAAAAAAAAATCTCAACCAAACAAAAAAATCAACCAACCTAACTGAAAGGTTTTGGCAAAGGTCATAAATCATGCTCCTCATCCTGGAAGCTGGGTTATGGGTGTAGATGCAGGCAATCAAACAGCCTGGGTGCACACCCTCTGCCTGTTAAAGGCAAACTGTTACACAGATTCTGAGCTCAGGCTGCAGCCCCGGGTACCCAACACCTGCTCGCAGCCCTTCAGCCCCTCAGTACAGAAGCCTTTCCATGGGGGCTGTGGAGAGAGAGGTGTAATGAACTTGGAACATGCCCAGAGCGAGCCAGGATGGACACAGCCAGTCTACAGCTCCCCTGATTACACAGTGAAGCAGTTTCTAACAACACATCTGGATAGTCAGCACTGTAATTTCCTACTCATAATTTTCGTCAACATTTTTAATCTATTTTTCTCTCACCAAACTTATCCCAATTATGGTGAAAACTATTTTCTATCTATGGACAGCTTGTGAACTGTCAGCAGACAAACACTTTTTGCATATTTGATTCTTAAATTGCATAATCAATCGTCCTATTATTTGTTTCCTGGTTGGACTAACTGATATTATAAACTGTTCGACTTCCCCTCTACATAAATATTGTTTTGTAGAAGAGCAACTTAATTAGAAATCCCAATCTGCTAGAAGGAGGAAAGATGTATTTACAACCAACTCATAAGCAAAGCTATATTAAATTTTTAAAATCAAAAACCTGATAAAACAAAAATTAACACTATAGTGATTTAAATCATATTACCATTTATAAATACCATTTATAAATTTCCTGTCATTATTCACCAGTTCTAAGCATCTGTTTGCATAGAAAATCACCTCTTTGATAAAGGTAAGGAAAGATCATCACATATACTTATTTTAATCAAGCCAGCTGGTATTTAATTTTGTATACATTTCAGTTAAAAGAAGTCTAATTTTCTCTCACAAAGATAATTTTAATAGTAAAATGTAGCCATATGACCATTATATATGACATTCAATTTTGTGTTTAATAGAGTGTATCAAATTGAAAATTGCAGTTTAAGACATAATCCTTCATAGAGCCTGTCACATACAAAAATCTGCCATTTAATTTTTATTAAGTTATCCAATAATTTCTTAACAGACAGTTAAGCTCTAGAAGAGATCTCACAAAGTTACAGGAGAGAAGCTCAGTCTTCATTGGTCACAGCCTACATTCAGAAGAGCTCACTTTAACAGGAGAAAAAACAAATCTACCACCCAGAACATGATGATTTTGTGCTCATAATATTAAAATGTTGCAATATTTACCCTCAAAGGTGGAAAACCATTATTGCTCTTAAATCACATATAACCTTGTAACTTCAATAATTTCAATTTTTTTTTTTCATTCACATGAACAGTTATTATGAACACAATATTGTAAGAAAATATAGCTTGCAGATTTCAAAATTATCCACGGTGGAGATCTTAGCAATGGAAGGCAAGACGGAATAAAACAAACCTAGAAAATGTAAGATTTGCTAAGCAACTGCCTAGGGAACTACTCTGTTAAAGCTGAGCAACTACCTCCTACCTATGATTTTCTGATTTTTCTAGAAAAGTATGCAGAAATTTGGCGCCTTTTCCCGCCGGTTTCCCTGCAGTGCTTACATGGATTGACTTGAGAGAAGGCCTCTGCATTTAGATCTTGAGGTCAATAGATTTTGCAAATACTTTCAGAAAATATTCTGCCAAATAGGGATGTGGTAGTGACCGCGCACAGGAGAATTTAGTACGTTATCACCGTGTGCTCCTTTTCCAGATTTTGGTGTTGCTTTCTGTGTGCTTCCCTTCTTTTGTTTTTAGTCCTTTAAGTTTGTTTCCATAAAATTCAGATTAGATGTTTATTTATCCCCCAAACTTTAAAGTGCTTTCATTAATTTCCATCCTGGCCTTTTTGGTTGGCTGAAAGATCGGCGACACTGGAGCAGAGGAGGAAGTGGCGCCTTTTCCCGCCGGTGATGAATGGAAGGCTGACTGCAGCAGTGATGTACACTATCTCACTTGCTGCAGGGGTTAGATCACATTAAAAGAGGAACGTGCAATTGAACTGACAGAAAGCGAATGATTAGCACTGGACATCAGTCATTTGTTCCAGGCTGTAGCGTGGTAGGAAGCTCTTGGCACTGCTCCTCATCCGCGGGACTGCGGTCGATAGATCTGTTCCTAGATAACAGAACTGCTGGGTGGATATAAAATCTTGTGATTCTCTTTTCACCTGCAAGAATTACTTTTAGAAACAAAGAGTTAGAGAATTTGAAAGTGTCAAAGTCCTGTATCAATTTTTGGCCCAGTGCCAGACCACAAATGCAGAATTATTCCTAAATCGTCTTGTGGATTGTCCACTCTGGCTAACTGTATCCCAAGGAGATCACTTCAGACACTTTCCCACAACTGACGTGTAACACTGTCAGAAGCTTCTTGCCGATAATCAACCAAAACTTTACCTTTTCAAATATCTTCCTGTAACTTCTAGCTGCACCCTCACTTACTCAGCAATTCCTCTCCTGCCTTGGTGTTAACACTTCTCATACCCTTGTAGATGGTTATCATGCGCTCTCTATCACTGCTTAGGCAGGCTCTACACTTCCAGCTTTTTCATCTTTTATCTTCAAGTCAATTCCCCCAGTCTTCAGATTTCATGTCACTACTTAGATGCTAAAGGGAAAATCCAGTGTGCTAATTTGGGGTATACTTGAAGGAAAGAGAGGAAAGGGTATTTGTTTGCTTAATTCTCCACCTCATTCCAAAGGATGCTCTTACTTTGCCTTTATGGAGTCTCAGTAAAATATACAAAATATATGTTGAAGTGATATTTTTTCCTCTCTATAAATTTTTCAGCAGAAGATACATATTTCATTATATAGATAGGTTTATAATTTGATTTTTTTTCAGTTTCCATTAAAACATGGATGAAGTTTATGAGCAGGAGTTATGTTCAACTGAAAGTTTTAAATATTTGATGTTATGTATATCATCCACATACTCGGTTCCTTAGACACAGAATATTGTATAGACATAGAATTACTTCAGACATCATTTTCAGAAGGAAAGGGTGTGAGAGAATTGAAAGAAGTTGTTTGACTAAAAATACTTAAATGTCTTGATTCTTACTGCAACAGGAGAATTTAAATTTCATATTTCAGCAGACTGTTTTCTGCAAATCCTTGATTATATATCATCCCTTTGGAAATTTCTATAACTGTTCAAAATAAAAGCAATAATAAAAAGGAGTATCTGGGATTAATTTTATTTAAGATTTAACGTCATCTGGAAAGGCAGGTAGGAAAACAATGCAGATTATAAAGCACAAAATGGATATGATTTGCTGTGGTTGTAGGTTAGCTTAGATCTTGAATTCAACTTGCATAAAGCGTGTATTGCTTCCCAGTCATGAACAGTGGGTGGATGCAAACCCCAAACACTGGGCACTGGGCACTGGGCACTGTTCTGCTCAGATGACAATGTGACCCCATTAATATTCCAGTGGCTGCCACAGAGAAAGGTCCTGAACTGCAGATCCCACACAGGGCTGCAGCCAGCTGTGGGGATGCACAGAGTGTGGTGCTCTCAAAGTCTCCAAAGTGATTTTTCACCTGTCCACACAGCACCACGCTGGAATTGATCAGTCAGGCCCTCTCAGGCCAGCCTGTGGGCAAGGTTCGTGCCTGGCCCTGGCAGCTGGGGCTGGGGCAGGGCTGCAGCAGGAGCCACCAGAGCTCCCCAGCAGGTCTCCCCTGCTCCCAGAGCAGATGCTTTGGGATCCTGCCTAACAGGACTCCCTCGCACAGAAAGCAGCAGAAGCGGCAGCAGAGCAGCACATGGCAAGGCCAGGCAATTACAAGCAATCATGGAAGCAGCTCCCTTATTTCAGTGAACGGCACTGGAGAAGAGGAGGACAACTTTTTTTTTTTTTTTTAATTAAGTTCAAATCTACCTCCAAACTTCTCATTAATATCTCTGAAATAGCTTTGTATGAATAAATGTTAATGGAAGACAAGAGTACACAAAAGTAAGCCTGGGAAATTCAGACTGAGATTTTACTATCTTCAGACTGGAAGAGCCATTAGAAAAATCTGTTTCTGGTCACACATGTTTTAAGTTTTCCTGTTTAAGTATTTAATGGCAAGACATCTGAGCAACATGAGAAAATTCTGCTGAAATACTTGCATCAAGGTTATACTTGATATCTGAATACTAGGATACTTCAAATTATGTCAGAATCTGCATAGAAACTTGACTACAAGAAGTAGACATTCTAGTTATTTTTTAAATGCATCTTATATAACAATATCCGCTTTTCTTCACTACTTCTCCATTTTCAGTCATTCTTTTGAAGAACAGTTTAACTGCCAAGTAAACTAAAACTCTGTCTATTAGTCCCTGAAAAGACAAGGCTGCTTTCAAAGAATCAGATGGGTTGGACAGACGCACCAAGGCATCTGTATTACAGAAGTCAACTTCATTAATGAAAATGGCTTATGGTTTAAGATGAAGACAACACGACCAATTTAGAAAGATTTTCCTTTAAAGGCATTAAATTATATGAATAATAGTAATTTGATAAAATTTCAATTGGTAGCTGGCCACTTTTTTATAGAATAACATTGAGCTGCTGCTTCTTGTCATACATTGGTATAATGCAAGTTAATTTGGTACAAATATCTGCTGCAGGACCATTACATATGAGTCTTCTTGCAAAGAAAATTGTGATAAACATACTTTTTAGTAAATCTAGACAACTTTTACTATAAAAGCAACCAAAACACAATGGACCAAACTTTAAAATCAATGAAGTAAATGCAACTTTTGTAGCACAGAAGCTTATACACACAAGCAGGTCTGAAGAACCTGACTATTGTAATCTATCTTTAAATAGGTATTTTGAGATTTAGAGTAAAATAGCTTGTGCCACAGCAGAGTCAGTTTGGAGAGATCATTATAAAATCCCATTATCACTGCTACAAGTTGGACTATTTGTCATCACAGAAGAGATGACAAGCTCAGAAATACTACATTTGTTATTATCAGATGATAAATGATATTCCATTAAAGCTGCAATACATCATCTGCAAAGCTGCAAAGAAGATATCAAACCTATCAGTACTTGACTTATAATTTAATTTTCAAAAGCTGTCAACTAAAATTCCAAAGGCTAAGCATTTTCATTTTTAAAGTTCATCTTATTTATTTTCCTCATCTGTTAGTCTAATTTTTTTGATATGGCAAAAATAACTGATTATGTGCAAGGTATAATTCTTTTTCTCTTGATTAAGTAATACATCAGATGTCACTTATGTATTAAAAATATATGACAAATAATAAAGCAAAAGCGAAGTGATGAACACACCTTATTTGGATTCCTTATTTTTCAATGCAACAGTAAAGGATGGGTCAGTCTAAAAATATTTTGATTATGTTGTATTCCAACTAACATGAAGCCTAGATTTTAAAATCTACAATTTGAGTTTTACTTTATAGGAATAGAAAATCAAATATAAATCTATTCCAACTGTTACTTGGAAGATATCTGTTTAGCATCTAAACAACCCTGACATTCTAAATTCCAGGAAAAAGAAGCTATTAAGAAGCAGTTTGTGCTGGGGGCTGCCCAGCTGGGGAGCAGCTCTGCTGAAGAGGCCCTGGGCTCCCAGGGCCAGCAGGGCTGGCTCAGGACAGCCGGGGCTGGGCAGCACCCAGAGCCTGGGCAGTGCCCTGCCCTGGGCTTCACCAGCCCTGGGAACCAGGGCCGAGCCCACACTGACGGCTCCGAGCTACTCCTTGGGCTCAAAACCTCCCGAGGGCCTCCCAGCCTGAGCTGCCTCGTGGTCCGACCCCTCCAGCACAGAAACAAAGTGATCAGGTGATCCTTGTGAGTGCCACTGCTCATCACTGATGCGAGAATCAACAGCCATACTCTGTAACTTGATTATTCAAATTATTTTTATTTCAGTGTTATCTAATTTTTCATATTTCCAACACTAGTTCGGCTCAGTGTATAAGAAAAACATTTAAGCTACTGCAATGCCAATTTTTGCAGTATGCTACTGCAAAGTGAGTGAAGAAGTTTCAGATGCCATTGTATCTTACAATCTGGTTTTAAATTAATTGATTAAAACCACTTCCTGAATTCACAGAACCACAGAATATGCTGAGCTGGAAGGGACCCACAGGGATCATTAAGTCCATGTCCGGACAGGAGCATCCCCAAGAGACACACTCTGTGCCTGAGAGCATTGTCCAAACATTTCCTGAGCTCTGTCAGGCTGCTGCTGCGCCCACTGCCCTGGGGAGCCTCTTCCAGTGCCTGACCACGCCTGGGTGCTAAACCTTTTCCTGATAGCCAACCTAAACCTCTCCTGACACAACTTCAGGCCACTTATTTCAGTCCTGTCCAGAGGGAGGAGATCAGTGTCTGCCCTTCCTTTTCCCCCCATAAGGAGGTTGTAGACAGCAACGAGGTTTCCACTCTGTCTTCTTTCTCTAGGCTGAGTTGACATATTGTCTAAAAGTTTGTGCTTTTTTCATTTATTAACTTAACATCAACTAATAATAGCATCAAAGAACTTCAGGTATGGAATTTCCGGGCAATAAATGAAGGGGCACCAGCTGAATGCTGGGAAGCAATTCACAGTAACTTGGGAGCTAAAAGACATAAATTTGCTGTTTACTCTTTGATGTTGGTGCTCACCACCCGAGACTGCCATGTCCAGAGAAAAACAAGTCCAAAGCCCTATCAGCAATTTTTTGTCTTAAAAAGCACTGAGCTCCTCAGAGCCTTTCCCAGCGCTCAGCAATGAGCAGTGTAACGCCCCTGGCTGGACACAGGGCAGGTTCTTTACTATTACATCAGGGCAAAGAATAAGAGACCCTCTGTGCTATATATAATAGAAATATATAGTCAAGGATACTAAACCAGCAGAAATTGTAGGGGGTTTTGAAAATACTCATTCGGGTTCATGATTCTCAAGTAAAAATTATGTTAACAAATCTTACCCACTGTAAAGCAGACAGCTCCTGCAATATGACTGTGTGCACAGGGCAACATTTGAGGTGATATATTAAATTTTTATAGTATTTTTTTTAAATTAAGAAAATCCACTTTCGGCCAAAATTAACAAGTGTTAATCTCTACCCCAGTTGAATTTACCCTGCCTGGATCTTGTCGTTGTTATCCTGTTCTTCATGCTCCGACTTCATGTGAGTTTCAGGCAGGGTGTTTTGGTTTCCTGCTCTAGCCCCAGTTTAACTTCCTTTTCAATACTGCCACCTACAAGGGAAAACAATGCCTACCAAGCTGCTTTGAAAATGTTGCCTTCAGCATTGTGTTACTCTGATCACATTCATCTCTGTCCTTTTTTTCAAATTTGATTTTAAATATTTACAACATCATACATCTTCCCCTCCTGAAATTACTAACGAACTGTTACTGTCTGCAAAACCTGCTGGATGAGTGATGGACAACTTAAAAGGGAGCATCAATGTTTCATTTGTGAAATATAAGCTGAAAATAGTCTGCAGATTCTTTTTTTATTGATCTTCTACTTTATGCAAAGGTAGCTTATGTACTTAACCAAAAAAAAGACTTCATTGTGTACTATCAATAATTAAAACATTGAAGTAGGTTAACATGTAATAGTCACCAAGTTGAGGTAAACTATAGAGAAACAAAAAATTCAACAGACAAGAATAAAGCAATTGTAGCTGGAAATAATTTACATACTGTGGAAAAGAACTTAGCATTTCTATATTAAAAATGTAGAACAATGCGGAACACAGATTAATGAAGAAACAAGTTGCAGGATAGTTTAGTAGTCTAAGTGTAAAAACCATTGTGAACAGTGCTTCTACAGTTGTATATGAATTCAGAAAAAGACTTATAAAAAGTAGAATAGGTTTCCATTTCATCACAGAAGATTACAAATTCAAATTTGACACCACCTAATTTTTACACTCTTGATACTGTCATTTTTCATGATTTCTCATTTTTTTGCTGTGAGTACCAACAAAAATCCTGCAATGGCTGCTGCCTGCAAGAGGTTTTCATAGTGTTGGTACCAATCGTAGCTGGAAGAGCTCTGGCAGTGATTTTAAGCAGTGTGTAGGGCTGTACAGAGAACCATGCACCACTTCCAGCTCTGCAGGATGACTGTAATAGTTGCCAGAGCACGAGCAGCACAAAATATAGTTTGAATAAGTGACAAACAGAGGGATACAAGGAACAGAACAGGATTAAATTAAAATGAATGAACTACAGCTCAGAGTACCGCTAGGGTGAAAAACAAGAGAAAGGCATATAAATAGTAAGCTGAGAAGGGTTTGAATGTGAAATAGGCCTTTCACCTAAAGAGAGGAGCAGGGCTTGTGTCAAGGGAGATCACTCACTATGCTCTGTCTACAGCAGAGGAATCAACTCAGCTGTTCATTAGCTCTTTTCAATTCCCAGGCTCAAATATATATGTATAAAACCCATTAAATATGGTTGGACAATATTAACTTAAGTCTTCCAATTATTACCAATATTACGAAATATTACTGGTATTTTTGTTTTACTGTTGAATATAACCATATGTAATGTAAATGCATTGCAATATGCAGATGTGTTTTCTGGATTTTTGCATCTAAAGCGTAGAATACATGTATATACAAAGTGATACATATATATATCTGTGATATGCATCTTAGTGGCCCAGGATCCCCCTGCTCCCCTGCCATATTGCAGGATGTAATGGATCTGGTGAGCATCATTTGTGAAAGAAGCACTTTTTATTTTATTTTGGCCTGTGAATTATAAATGCACAATATCTGAGCTTTTTAGATCAAGCATACTGTTTTCCCAGTTGGATGAACATAAATCCTAGAGCTATATTTCTAGCATAAATAATATTGTAAATTTGAATTTTAGCTTTCCATAGACACATTTTAGTAGTTGCTTAAGGTTCACTGTTTACCCAAAAGTTTCTGACAATAAATTAATTTTCTAAGAATATGTACAAGAAGCACATGCTGAGAAAATGGATTCATTTAAAATATTGAACAACTATTCATTTTCCCTAAGCTCAAAAGTTCTTCCATGTGCCACTCTTGTGCTGGTGTGTTTTTACATTCCTTCTTCAATTTTTCCCTAGAAGGGGGGGAAAGAAATTAAATCTGCTCTGTCATCCATCCTAGACAAAAGAACCTGGAGAATTTGGGACCTTGCTTGCCTGCATTCAAAAAATACCTTTTTTCAGACATTGAAAGTAGTCTGGAAGCTGCTTTTCAAAAAGGAGTAGTCAGTATCTCAGCCCCCGCCTTCTGCCATTCCTATGCAGATTAGTGACTCATCCTTTAACACAAACTCCGTGCCTGCCTGCAGAGCTCTCATTACCTTTGACAACATTTTTGGTCCCTGAACATCTAATTTTCAACTCTAGAGTACACAGATGGGAAAAGAGAGACAGTACTTGTTGCCTTTGAATTATACAGAAACCAAATCCTATTGTTATTACCTTTCCTTGTCACATTGACAAGAGAGTGATGCTTTTTGTAATGCATCTGTATAACACTGAGATTGTGATCCATTACTTCAAATGGCACTTTATGTTTTCAGTGTAAAAATTGATGAAAAATATTTTTCTTGAGTGTTTAAAATTATGGATCACAATGTTTTCAACTCACTTCTCAGAACATTTTATTAAAATCAAAGGACAAGATGCTGGGAGATAAAAACCAAAAGCAAATAAACAATGATCCCGTTCCTTTCCTCTATACCATTTGTATATGGAGTAACAAATTCTCCTGCTGCATCAGAAGAATTCAGATGCTTGAATATAATGGCACCTCGGTGGAATCTTGGGGTTGGAAGGGAGGATCTCCCGGCAGTGGCTCAGCTGCATGAGCCTCCCTGCGGACCTGGAGGTTAACCTGCAGCTTTGGGCATGGGTAGAATTACCCAGGGGATCTTGGCACCCACATGGAATCAGTCCATGGAGTCAGATCATGCAGTCAGGGCATTTGGAAAGTAATGCAGAGGATTAATTCCCTTGAGGACTTTTTGTAGAAGTATTATAACTTCTGCTGAAGTAATAGGATGAGATATTAATTAAAAAAAAAAAAAAATCTAGCCTGTCTCCAGATATAGCGTGGCTGACACAGTCTAATGAGGAATTTCTACGCTTATAAGGAGGAGATACACACTGGTACTTACACAAACCTCCTTTCTTACACGATTTCTCTTTTTTTTTTTTCTCTTTCTGCCTTACTAGAAAAACAGAAGTACCAATACATCAAAGTAGTAGCTACATCTTGTATAAATTTGAGAATTTTTTAGCCGTGATTTCAGGTCCTTTGTATCAAATCATAGAGAAGAAAGTGATAATGTGTTTCCACCCACAGCACTGTGATGCAAAGAGTCCTTTGCTGTGAATATATTGTTCTGTAATTCCTGTAATCCATATTTGATATTTTGGTGCTAGTGTGTGAATTCTGTTGCACCTGTTGCTGATTAAACATGTTTAACAAAAAGCATTTGGTTTGGTTTGAGATATGGAGTCTCAAAATTTTGTTCAGTCTCATTTCCTGGATTCTCGTCTTTCCATTGGCCAGCAACAAGAGGTAAAAGTTTGAATTTTAATCACATTAAAGATGACAAATTTGTGAGCTGAATAAGCATAGGTTTATTGTGTGTCTTCTGCAAAGATATAGTCTTTTTCTGTCATTTGCAATATGTATAGGATTCATTTTAGTAGAAGACATGTATAGGGACTCCTACCCTACCTTCCCTCAAACTCTGCCTCCCACACTGTCTGCAAGGTCAGAAACTGGGAATTTTTTCCACACCAGTGTGCACCAAGGAACTTTGAAAGGCCTTATTTTGCAAGGGTTGGGATTACTATAGAATATATTGAGTATGAACTGGTTTGATACAGGAACACAACGATACTCCCTATTCTCCATGTAAGAACCACCAGGCCCACCTGGGTTTGCTCTCAGAAATGCATTTTGAAATTAGCAACATCTTTTGTTTCTGGGTGAGCTTCCACTGCAAAAGTGAAAACCAGCAAAACCCAAAGCAAATGCCTAAAGAATCAGGGGAAGCAATAAAATCAACTCTATTAACAGCAGGTAAGCTAAAACCTTAATATCCTTAGTGGCTATTTCAAATGTAAGAGAAAAAACACTTTTGACTCAACACCAAATGAATGAAGATTCAGCAAAATAGGCTGGGGTATATAAGCCACACTCACGACTGCCTCTTCAGTCCCTTCAGAAGAATGGTTTCCTTTAACCTGCCAGATTTTTATATTCATTAGTAATTTTCAGAAATATAACAATAATTCTTTCATTCTGAGCTTCCAAGGTGTGCCCTGAAGACTTTCAAATTCTTTGTAATGGAGGCTTTGCTTTCTTTAATGTTATTGCCTCTCTTGTTTACTAGATTTTTTATAGAGAGTGCAAACAACTCTCCCACACAGAGTGGAGACAGTGTACCCATACGGGCTTTGTTATCAGAAAAAAGCTTGTAGCTGGAGAGACAATAACACTGAAGATTCAAATTAAAATCTCTATTTTTAAAGGCTTGGCGTAGGCTAATGGCTCCTAGGTTTCCTCAGTCCCATGAGCTGAATGATCCTCTCTCACTTCAGCCATTTCTCTGCATGGGCCACTTTGCAGATCAAAACGATAACTACACAAGTACCTTTGTAAAGGACGCTGCTCATCAGTGCATGCCTCCAGCATCTTTTCCATTCACTCATTGGCAGATGTTTAATGCTGTTACTCAGCTCAGACATTCAGGAACCCCTCTCGTGTAGAGGTTTGCTTTATAATTTAATGCCAATTACAGAAAGGGCAGGGAGGGTGGGAGTGGTTCTTCAATTTCTCTCAGTGGGGTGAGCCTGAATCAGAGTTTTGGATGAAGCAACAAATAAACAGGAGCTTTTCAGGTATTTCCACAGCTGTTGTCATCCCAGAGCAAATAGATCCCCACCGAACCTGAGTCTGGACTGAGCAACACCCATCTTCAAAAACAGGCTTGTACCTTTCTCTGAAACCACACCAGCCCTGGAAGGCGCAGGGAAATGACATCTGCTCCTTTCGGACCTTTTAAATGACAGATTTAAGGATGAATAGTTCATCTGTACCTGAAAACTAATTGCAATTTAAAATATAGAACCGACTATTCTTTCCAAAGCTGAGCAAGTCTGTGACTACTTAATCTACTCTATTTTCCACTCTGTTTCACTTTCTCTTTCAGAGGTTGAAGGAAAAACAAAATTAAGAATCAGCCAAGAATCAGACATAGTTGCAGAACAGAGAAGAGGTTTTAGCTCCCCTAAAATGAATGTTAAGACTGCACAGTGCACAAAATGAGTACGGACCATGCCCACCTGTCAGTTTCAAAATATACAGTAAATACATCATGGATATTATCTAAGGTGCAAGGGTCAGACAGGAACTGTCATTGCATGTGTCAGTCTGTCACTTTAATAAAGAAGATGTTATAAATTCTCAAATAAACATTACTGCAAAAAATGATAAATTGGCATATAGAAAAAACTGCTCAACTGTATCTTTCATTGTAAAATTATCTTTAACTATATTTTAAACGATATTGGGGATTATAATTACTTGGTTGATAACCTTGCTTTTGGAAATAACTCTCTCTTGCCTCATTACCCCAAATATCCATCAGAATCAGTCTGAGGACTCACCACAACTTTCCATTCCCTTTATTAGGAAGCACAGGTTTTCCAGGTCAGATTTTCCAAACACCAGGAGCCTCCTCGCAGCAACTAAAGGTGCAGAGCCTTGAGGACACCAGGCTACCACCAGAGAAGTTAGGCATTAATCTGCCTCTCTGGGTACCTCTGTATCCTGGCCTCTGTGGAAACCTGACAGCCTAAAGAGCACTTATTAACCTCACCCTGCCCAGGATTAAATCCCATTTAAACACCAGATGTCAGTGTTGTGCTTATGTTACACTTGTTTTGGGAGATGTCTTGTTCTCTCCCCAGTGAAAATTATACGACGAAACCAAAAGATTTTTGAATCTTTTAACTGCACTGTATCACATAATATATTAAGTAATTCTGTTTTTAAAAGCAAAGTGCTCCCTCTGGATCCACTGGCACACCAATTACAGCAGAGGCATTAGGGCTCTGGCATGATATGAATCAGTCATATCCCACTTCCTTTAAAACACTAGAAAAAGTAAGATTTAAAACTATGTTATGATTATTTCTCTCTATTTTCCTGAAGGGAAGCGTGAGCAGTGGCTTTACTCTGATATCCACGAGGCCTGTGTGTGCTGTCACTGACTGACAGCTGGGCCCTCAGAGGGGCTTTGCTCCACAGCTCTGCTCCAGCCCTGCAGAGCTGCTCTCCTGCTTTCTGTGGAGGTCCCTGCTGGGAAAAACAAAAATCTCACTAAGAAAGATAAGTTAAACAAAACCATATCTGCCCATTGAACAGATCATATCTCAGATCGAGCCTATTGAAGCCGCAAAACCCCCAACAGACGGTATGTCACCAGCCACATAATATGTTTTCATTTTAAAGCTTTAGAGAAATACTTAATGACTTTTTTATACAAGAGCCCAAAGTTCTGTGTTTTGAACTTGTACACTATTTTCTCAAAGGAGTGGAAGGAAAATCCCCACATCTCCCTCTTATGTTCTATTAAAAAGTAGGTTCAGTATGAACTTAAATACAGACAGATATCATTGTTCATGTTACACAGATGAAGAAATATTTTTGAATCGAGTTTTTAAAAATAGACATTAACCAGCTTTGTCTATAAAGAATCTATGAAGTCATTGTATTTAGTTATTGGGTCACTGTACACAGGGTGGCAAATGTTGGAATAACAACATTTGTGTAATTTTCAGCTTGTTCCACAAGATGGAGTAATAAGATCTGAGCTGCCAGAAACAGTCACTGATCTAGTAATTAAATTCATTTCTGTAGTAATTAGATCGGATTCGAAAATACAAGTCTATATACCAAAACTTTCTTTGAACTTCCTACCATGAGGAGGAATCCTCCCTGAAGTTACAAACAGTGAGGAAGTACTGACCACAGACTCTGTTTTCCATTGATGCATTATGCAGTTCAGTCAAGTGAAATAGCCAGCTTTAAGATCTGCAAAGGATAGCAACATATTTAAATTGTTTTAGCCCAAGGGTGACTAAATAATGACTCAACAAGAAAAAAAGAGCTAATACCTTCACTGCCCAATATTTAGTAAACAAAGGAAAAGAAATGGAGGAACAACAGACCCCATTATATAATGTGTGATCATTCAGGGGCGTGTGGATGAGCACTGTGTGAGCTGTGCATGAAACAAGCATGTGATAAACACCTCTAGAGGTTACCATGTCACGCGGGAAGGAAAATGAGGAGTCTTTAATGTTTGGGGTTTTTTTCTCCTACCCTTCAATGCTTTTTCACTGAAACAGGAAGGGGCAAGTGAAGTCTTAAACAGAAATATAACATCTCCTTCAGGGAGAGGCAGCATGGAGAATAAGGTTGTTAATACCCCATGTGATGCCAGCAGTTTTCTAAATCACATCCAATTAAAGCTTAGATCAAAAGCAGGTATTACAGCAAGTGGAATTTACCCCTTCATTCCTCTTCCCAACCCTTCCATTGCCTTTGCTGTGATGCACAAACGTCTCTAGCTCAGAGCAAACACAGCCAGATTGCATCAGCTGCAGAAAGAGTCTTTTCAACCTCTTTTTTTCAAAACAAACAAAAACAGCCTCCTCCCAGGCAATTTCTGCTGCCTTTCATGTCATTCATACTTGCCACGGATTATGTTGTACAGAACTCAAAGCCTAATTATGTTTCTCTCCCATACACACAAACACCATCCTGGGAGCAAGCAAGTAGACCTATCATGAGAATTTTTGGGAGAAATGCAAGTAACCATTTATTACCCTTACCCCTTCAAATGCAGAATAAAGCCAAAAAAAATTTACATTTCCTCTTGTATTTCATGAAATCAAGTTGTGGACACAGCTAAGAATTTTAGGACTTGTCCTATATATTGTCTACCTACTTTAATCTATCATAGCCCCTACTTAATGAAGAATATTTTTCTTGGAGGTGAACATAGTTCTCATACTCAGGCATGTCATCTGTGTTGTGAGTTGTTGCCTAAAGAATACTTATGTCTATCTTTTACAGAAGTCTACCTGTCAGAAAGGGAATTGTATAATCACCTGTTATTCATTGGCCATATTTTGGTTGCCATAGTTTGGACACAAAGTGGGACCCTTACATACTAATTTACAAAAAGCACCATCAAACAGACCACAAATGGAACTGACCTCAATAGAAACCAGTGGCTATTTCTGTAATGTTGCATGGGAACAGTATTATGAAAGGGCTTTGAGTAGTTATCAAATCAGTAGCTTTAACAGAGAAAAGGTAATTTCAGACTGCTACAGATATTTCTCAAGCATAATACAGTGATAATCTTCAGCTTATCATTAGAAGAAGCCATTGATGGCATGAATGAGGGACAGAAACTGTGTCAATTATTCTATAGAAAATAATTAAAGATGTACACAAGGACTTTTGAAAGGAGGAGCATCTCAGGTGGAGCTTGGAAAGCTGCTAGCAGTCTAAGTGCCCAAATCTGTATAATTGGTCTCTGGAGAATTTTAAATTCCTAGGTTATGCCACAAATTACACATTATTCCTTCCCTTTAGGAGCATCTGTGAAATGGTAACAGGTGAACAGGTTGGCAAATTTAGATTGCATCTTTTCCCTGTCTCATGGACTATTTTTATGCTGCTGTGAATTTTCCATGTACTTTGTGAATAAAAGTAATTGTAATGAAGGTGGATTAGCCACTTCCTTGGCAGCAGGTAGTCTAAGAAGCAAACATACCATACCAACCTCTTAACCTAAACTTCATTCAGCTCTTGCTCCTCAGAGAATGCCTAAGGCTTGGAGCGTGCAACTGGAGGCCAGGGATGGGCTGGTGCCAAGGCTGGATGGCACCAGCCTAGGGGTTTCGTATGCTGATGATTCACAGCCCTGCCATGCTTCAGTATTACCCTCAGCTTCAATTAGTAATAAAAGCACCACAAATGTTGTTGCCAAGTCACAGAAAAATTATCTTCTGCAAACATGTCCTATACTTGTGGATGATAATTGTGTCTAATAATTTAACAAAAACCTCTTGCTCTGGTGTCCCAGACTTGTCTGGGGACACACTGGAATGCCCCTGTTTATCTGTGATAAGGGTGGAGCAGGGGCGGGGAGCAGAATGGAGGGAGCTGCAGCTGTGCCTGTGCCCTGCAGGGGCACCTGCTCTCACTGCACTCCTCAAGACAGGTCCTAGAGCTCCACAACTGCCCAGTGGGATGGATGGGGGTGAAAGGCTCCAAGAAACAACATTCCAGATGGATGGAATTGGTGAGGAGGTGGTGATATCAATGCCCTGCAGGGTTTAGTGGTGTCCAGGCTCAGGTCATGGCAGAAGGGGCTGTAACCACTTGCCAGCTGTCAGCACTCCTTCAATGCACGGTTCTGAGCTCTGCCTGGGATCTTGGGGTAAGTGAAGTCATCATCTGCCAAGAGCCTCCTTCCCAACAGGAGAAAGCCTTTCAGTTAAAAATCAGCTCCAAGTTTTCCTTTCAGAGGCAGGCTGAGTGGGAAATTGTTACATAAACTCTCAAGACACTTCCAAACTTCAGATACTGCCTATCACCCAGAATTTGGCTCTATTCAGCTCTATTTGCACTCAGGAGGAAACCACACACATTCTCAACCAAGAAAGTTTCTGCAGTCTTTTGGAGGTAGACTCCACTAGCTCTTCCCTCCACTCTTCCAGCCAAACCCCAGACAAGATGCTGTCTTTATTTCTTCTAGAACTCCCCTCAAGCTGAGAGCACCAGGCAATGTGGAGTGCATGCTCCCACACAGCAGTTTCTGCCAAGCCTTTCCTGTGTTGGTGGGCACGGTGTGGGTTGGGCTGCACAGCTCTGCAGCCTCGGGTCTGTCTCCATGGGCACCACCACAGCCACTGAGTGCACCAGAATAACACTAATGGCTGATTAAAATAATCACCTGATGGGCTTAAATTCTGAGAGTGACTCAGGCAGTGCTTGCTAGAGAATTTTTAACTCCGGAAAATTCTCCTTGGTGGTCTGATAGACTCCCCAGTTCATTGACTTTCAGGGAGATGTCCAAAGCTTATATCTTTATTGATGCCTTTGCTTGGAGATGTTGGTGATGATTTATATACCTTTATTGAGGACATGTTGAAGGAGTTCGCTCAGTTGAAACTAGTCAATACGTTCTTATTTTGTTGTTATCTTTGTATACATGCCAAGAACCCTAGTGATGAGTGCACTTTATAAATGAAAAATAAATAAATTTATGCTAAACCATGTAGTTATTTATGGCTCAGAATGCTAACTTAGCTGAGACAGCAGACTGATGTTATTGGAACCTAATTCATTCTCAGACTTCCAGGAGCGAGTAATGAGTCAATTATTCCAGTGTGACATGAAAACCTTATTTATGGGTTCATTGATTAAGACTATGTATGTGTTATTTACTTACAATATTGACTCATTAAAAAAAAAAAAAGAAGACTTTCTTTGTAATCCATTAAACCTTGTTTTCTCTCTGGAATAACATTTCCCAAGCCCAGCATTAAAAGCAAATCAGGAACTGAAAATAATCCGACTTGGAAGGGTCTCTGATTCACTCGAGTAGAGTGAAAGGTATTTATTCCCAATCCTAGTAGCAGCTCTGGTTATGCACTTGTAGCAGGGTTTAGGATTCTTCCTGTTCCCTGGGATGAGCCACATGCTTGCATCTCCCAGTGCACTAGGGTTTCACGTGGGAAGCGATCATTTCTAAAATTCACCACCCAGAATTTTAGCTCATCCACTGCTAAAATCCTGAATAATATACAGAGCAGGAAACAAGAATGAAGAAAATTCTTGTGACTTTTAGGGAAGGGCACCATTCCAATTCCTGCAAAAGTGTTCCAAATGCTAGATAGATAACAGCTCAAGAACATGGCTGCAATATATAGCAGGCCCAGTATCCCTCTTTCAGGAGCTCCTCTTTCACCCTAAGCCCAAGGCAGGATGCTCTGTGCAGAGTGCTCTGAAATCCCTGGTGCAACAGCCAAGAAACCACACCAAATGGTGGGCATTACTCCCAACACCCTGGGATCGCTCTACAGATGAGGAGCCATTTAGAGAGGAATTCTTTCCCTACAGCCAGGCTGGGATTAAAGTGAACTTTGATGTTTAAGGAGGTTCCCCCTCTTTCCCATTATTCCATGTGCCTTTCCAAATGTGGTTTAAAGCAAATAAAGGTGACATTCCCCAAGCATTGACTAGCATTTCCACGTTATGCATATCTCAGTCAGGCCTCTCAGCGCACCAATCATTGTTACACACAAGGGGCTTTAGGATGTTCTCTTCATGATTTTATGTGTTCCTCTCCTTCAGTTGTTCCAGCTGGGAATGTAGAAACAACAACTTACTCATGATCCAAGTTTCGACTTCAGTGAGACTCTTGCCAGTGGGTATTTTAGATGTTGGCAATTTAACCTAGTGCACCAATAGGAAACTGCAACCCAGATGGAGGTGTTAGAATAAAAAGATGCACCCATAGGTTCCTGTGATATATTAGACACTATAAAACCATTTTTGCTGTCATAGGTTTCAGTTCTTACTGGTAGTTTTCTGAGGGTTGTAGCTTTCCCTCTTCTTCTCTACTATTTCAATAATTCCTCAGATGTGTCATTGAAGGACTTTTGTACAAAATAAGTTTGAATGCCACCTGGTGCATGGTGACAATGACAGACCTCTTTCAGTCCTCATGATTCAGGCATAGTACAAGGAAGTAAATGGTCTCAAGGCTATTAACTATGACTAAAAATGTGCTCATCTCATTTGTCATCAGTCAAGACTAGAGCCATGGTTTTGTCAAGCTGTTTTTCTAAACCTTACATATTTGTTACAATTATGTATTAAAACTAATGAAGCTTAACATATAAGAACAGGAAAACTTAAAGCAGTACATTTGGATATTTCTACATTCCTGTGAAAGGTGCTTATTTAAATGAGATGCAAAACAGCAAGAGAAGACAGTTTAGGAGAAAGACTATTTTTAGAGGTGTTCAGCATAATCTATGAATAAATCTATTCACTTTCACCACTTAAAACAAAAGAATTACAGTTTTTTATATCTCAGTCCTAGCTACCCTTTAACAACAATAAAAGTAGATAGACTACAATAATAGAGTGGCACCTTTGATCAAGCTGATTCCATTCTTGCTTTCCAGATTGGCTGTTAAAGAGCTAGATCTTGAAAACCTGAACTTCCCAGCAACAATGTGGTTGAAAAATTCTCAAATCAGCTCTAAATCTGAAGTCAGAGCTCGGTGTGCTCCATCCCAGCATCAACACCCTCCTATCAGTTCCAAGTTTAAGCTGAAGTGCTCTGATAACACCTGCAGAACTGCACAAAGAGAGAAATTCTTTTAACAGGCAGGCAGGTGCAGTCATTTAGGTCTTCAGAAAGCAAACTTAAATAGTTCTAGTCATTAAAAGCCAGTAGAAGTCCCAGAGCATCTGTAGCTCTGCTCAGGGTGACTCCTTCCCGAGTGTATTCACTGCAGAACATCTCATCACCTCTTGCATAGGGTGCAACAGCAAATATCAGCTCTCAGGGAGATCAAGCAGCAAAAGCTTCACCCTGTTACAATAACTCTACACACAAGAGCAGGTTTCAGCCATGGCATCAGTTGCGAGTTCTGATAGCAATGGGCAAACAAGGACATAAGGGGTACCTCTTACACTGTATTTCTCTGTCTTCAGTTGATTCCCTCACTTGACATCATCTTTAAACATACCTGGGGTTAGACTTCCACATCTGCCAAGCACAAAGTAAAGCATTCTAAACCGCTTCGCAACAGCACTGACATTCACACAATACTGCTGCCATCTTAGTCATAGTGGCATCCCTACACACACTGCTGATAAAAGAAAAGCTTTCCAATCACACAAGTTGTTCTTCATGTCACAGAAACACCTCCAAAGCCCCAGCAAGAGTGAAGAAGACAGCGGTGTTCAGTCGGCTCTGCTGCCCTCCATTGTGTCCTGCCCATCCAGCAGGAATATGTCAAAAAATGCCTGCCTGGAACATCATGCCTGGTTATCTGTCAGCCATCTGATCCTCATAAAATGGTTTTGAGCTTTACTAGACTCACTTCTTCCCTCAATATGCTGATATAACATACCAGTGAGCAGAAACAATCCTGCTCATGCCTTCTTGCAATTCACAGTTGCTAGTACTCTGCCACAGAAATGCCCACAGTGTATTAAAGCTAGAGGGAACTCTACATGTTGATAAGAAATATCTATTTAATTAACAAGCAGCAATGATTAGACTAAAACAACTTTATAAACATTTACTTATTAATGATATACTTTAAATCAAACTTAATTGTCGATCCCCATATGGGTCACTCACTTAAGAACAGGGACTGGATGATCCTTGTGGGTCCCTTTTAACACAGAACACTGTGATGCATGCTCAGTCATTTCAACAGAAAGACAGCTGCATGCAAAGCCAATAAAGAGCTTCAAAACTTTCCCTTTTGTGCGAAAAAAAATATTTTTTAGAAAAATGTTAAACATTTTCATCCCCTTTGGGATAGGTTTAATGCATAAATAACCCTTGGGGTGCAAGAATTTCCAAGCTACTATCTTAGTATTCATTCATGCACAGCTCTCTGGTATGTAAATGAAGCAATTTTCTCATGTGGTCTTTCTGCTCCCATTTTCTACTTCTCCCTTGTACAATGACTAAGCTCCAGTCCCTAATGTGTCCTTGTCACTCTTAGAAGACCTACCTCCACTTCCAGTCTCCAACTCAAAGGGGACAGGCACATTGCACCCAAACTAAGTCAACAATTCTTTTCCAGTCTCTTCTTGAACAGTATTCCTTCCTTCCAGTCTCTTCCTGAGGTGCAGTTCTTGTATCTAACTTGCTTTCCATGCTTCCCAACATTTTGACATTTTATTATTTTGCTCTGTTTTCAAAGATTTATATGCTCAACTTTATTAACTATCATTAATCACACCCAATAGGATTTTCTTGTAATACTGCTAAAAATCAAATATTAGGCTCATTACATAAAAAATAAATTAAGAAACTTCATGAAAAATGGGGTTGAGTACTGAGTCTAGAATGTTACCAAAAGAAGGAGAATTTTGTGTACATTTAGATGTTCTGCAAAGCATTTTTCACTGCGTTAGCTGGCACCACAACCACTTCTCTCTGAATAATGGATTGTAGCAAGCATAGTTGAAAACCCAGGATACGAGTTACTTAAATATTGTATTCTAAATATAGAAATCAAGTGGAATCATTTGAAAGGGAAACATAATTTTGACAAGAAAATAAGTATATTAAGGTTGACAGAGTAAAGCAGGTCTGCTTTTTGTCATCTAATATTCCCATGATTGCTGAGGTACCTGCAATACAGCAGAATCTTATGACTAATGGAACAGTGGGTGTTTTTCAGCTTTCTGCAGCTTGTGCTGATGCAGTTACAGTTGTCATTGGAAGTATCCTTCCTGAGCTTATGGTTGTGGTCAGACTGCAACTGCTAAGGGATATGAGACACTTATGTGGTCTCTATTTTGGTGCAAATCAGTTTAGAGAAGCTTGATTCACAGGTCTATCTTTGTTCTATCCTTTCTTGCTGCTTGCTTTTTTGATGTTACAGTGAGATAGTGTGATGGTAAATCCGGCCCTGAATATTTAACCAGCAAAAACTGTTGAGCAGTAAGTAAAAAGCATTATTGGAGAGGCATATCTGGAAATGGAAAGCATTTCATCCCCAATGTACTTTGAGAAGATCACACATTTAATCAGCACTGCCTTGGAAAGTGTGTTACTTTGAATCAGCATCACTTGGTTTCATTTGTACAACAGACAGATTTCTTTGCATGACCAAATGTTATAGATTTTTTTTAAAAAATAAATACATTAGAAACCCTAATATGCTTCTACAATCTAAAGGACCACTGAATAGCCTAATATATGCAAGTGCACAAAACTCCTAGGCATGCCACAGTAAGTCTGGGGTTATGGATAAAGAGGAAATAGATTGCATCTCTCATCAGTTCTTATGTTTGCTGCTGGTTTGCTGCAGCTGTAGCAATGCAGCAAATATGGCCACTACTACTCTGTTGAAAGAGGATCTTTATAAATTCCAGTTGTCAACATGAAATCAATTCTGCTATGGGCAAAAGAGTGCTTCATCATTCTAATATTTGCACTCAGTTAAACCATATCCACAGGCTGTATGTGTCTTCATTTATTTATTTTTTTGGAACTGGGACTACAACACATTTTCTGCCCAACACTACGGATCTGTGCCAAAATTGCATAAAGGTTGTGCAGTAAATTTTTCTAAGTAAATGAATCCTTCCATTTCAATGAGAGAACAAAGCCTCTAACTGGTGCACTGTGGATTCAATCTGAGCCATGCTTTCTAGTCAAAGAACAAATGATATATCATTAATTAAAGACAAAAATGGGAAATGATGATTACGTATTTTGACGTTCCATAATGATTTTTTCTGTGTCTTACACCTATGGTAAATAAGCCAAGCACTCAGTAGCAATAGAGAAAAAAAAGCCTTCAGTTTGCAATTTCGTTTTCTATAGTCTTTCTTTTTCCAGTGAAAGTGTCTATAAAATTTTTAAAGGAAAGTAGGTTGCTAAAATGTACTTAATTTGCCATGATAGATTGAGTCCATGCTTCAGTGACTGTAATTGAATCTGTGACCTATTTCTTTAGTAAAGTAGAAATAGTCTCTTGGGTTTTTGTCACTACCATCTTTTAATGAAATTCAAAAAGACTGTCAAAACGTCTACACTTTTTCCAGTAGTTGTTAATGTTATTACTTTACAATTTGTTACTTTTTAATTAATCTTAATAAATGTGTACACAGTCTACCTGGCAGTTGGAAATGGTAGACATCAATTCATCACTGTCACAGTGTAAAGCAAAATTAACAGGACAGAAAGGGCTTTAGAAGCAATAGAAGATCTAGACACATATTGGTTCTACTTACACATACTTTATATCTCTAATTTACAGGATCTGTGCACTACAGCAGTCCCACAGCTGAAGTTAAAGGGTCTGTCAGTATTTTAATCATAAGCCCAGACTATTTCCAAGACTATTTCAACTCAGAACTGAATTCAGTAGGGGGATTCCCAGGCCAGGAACTCTCCACTCTGCCACCTATTTCCCTCACCAAAAGAAGATACTCTCAGTACATTTTAGACATTTAGAACGCCACACCACGGGGACCTGGGATGGGACCCAAGGCTTGGGTGATGTCCTGACTCCACACTCAGACGAGATAAACTCTAAACCTTTCCCCACTCAGTGTTTCCCATGGGAATGTAACAGGCAAGTGGGGTAGAAAGGGGGAGCTTTTATCTTTTCTTCCAGTCCTGACAGATGGGGAAGCAGAACTAAACTTTCCTGCCCTGCAGCCCAGACATGGCCTTAGTGCCTCAGTATGACTTCTTTAGCTTGATTATTTCTGATACATCAGTGTCTAAGAAAAATCACTCTGTCAGTTCTTCCTTCATCAAGGACTGTGGCACCCCTAGCTTGTGTTGATGTGCAGCTGGGAATGATCTTAAAGGCAATCAGGTGCAATATTCTTTGTGTACTATGTTTAAGCCTGTAACTGCTGATTTATGCTCAATATTGCAGCTGTGGGGCTGCCATTCACATCAGAGAGGGTCTCAACAGAACAGCATAAAGCAGCTCCTGGAGCTGGGGCCAGCTTCCTCATTGTATGGCCATAGAGAAGATGTGATTCATGAGACTGAGACCTATGAGAAACTTATACCTCACCTTTACCTTTGTTCTAGGTGACTTTCACCTATTTCTCAGATAACTGAAAAGCTTTGTTTCCACAAAGCTGCCCTCCTTAGTGAAAATTAAACCAACAGTCAAACCAAGTTCAAAGTTCCATAAAAGAGATTACTTCTATTTAAAAAGTGAGGTGACTTTTGGTTTTAAATAAGTAAAATACATATATGTATATACACGCACACACTACCACATCACTAGGGTACATTTTCTCAGAGGAGATATCACTGACAAGGGTATCTACCATATGGAGCCGCTAACATGATGGACTATAATGGCTTGAAAGCAGTCATTATGTTCTATTAGGATACACAAACAAAACAGATTCCCTCAGCAGACCTTGGTATGCTTCAAAGCTATTACACTCCAGAAGAACTAAATCTGCATTTTAATTACTGTCAAGTTGCTTGAGTTTTACCTAATCTACTGGATATTATCCTCCTAAACATAATAAGGACTTAAACAAAGAAAAGTAATAAAAAATTAAATAACAAAAAGTGTAGTTGCCAATTTGAAGTTAAAGATTTTAACTGAAGATATCAGAGACAAATTTTTAAAAGGTTAAAACATAACCTCTCTTTTTATGAGCAGTTTTCTATCCACAGATAGCAACAGGCAAAAAGGCAGGCTATGGTACCACATTAATTGATAGTTAGGTGCACACAAAGATTTAGAAATTTTCCTTCTTATTTGCACTTCTCATCAAGCTTGCAATTTTGTAAGTCCACCAAATTTCCTTCTTTAAAAAATGAAGTTGGACAGAGAAACAGTGACTGAGGTGTTGATACCAAGTACTGCTGAGGCAACCAAGACCCTTCATTCACCTGATGTTCCACTGGAGCTAGAACCACCTGCTTACTGCTGATTTAAATCAGGCTCATCAACTTCCACCTTTGCCACTACTAAGGTCTTCAGCAGATCTTCCATAAACTTTTCAGGCAACCTCTAATCCAAGCACCAGTGAAGCACTGGTGAGTATGTTCATAGGAAATTTTTCTATTAAGTCCAGGAATTATAAAAGAAGATATAATTTGGGGGCTGAATAAGACAGCCCTGTGGAGTCCACAGGATATTTCTAGTTCCTCAGAAAAGGCTATGCCAGACTTGGTGTCTCTTCCTGAAGTCCTTCAGCTCAGATCCATGCCCTGAGTCAGAAAAGCACTTAAGCTAGAGAAATGTATCTCTTGGATGATGGAAAAACCCTAGATGCTTTTAATATATTTTCACTTGGAGGAACAGTGTACAAAATGTCTAGTTAAAATAAAATCCTTTTAGTGGCTCCTGAGGGTTTAAACACTTCAGGATAGATTTGCATACTATTTCTGAAAAGACTAATGGCTCATTATATGATGAAAAGATTTCACTAAGATTTACAATAGACATGAAAGTTACTAATTTCAAAGAAACAAGACTATATTTGTTAGGAAACTTTCAGAAACTTTTTATTTTTTTTTAAAGCTACTATTGCAGGAATAATTATCTTACTAATGTCCTTTTCCAAAACTTAAGCTGGTAAATTCTTATCCAAAGTCACATTCAAAAAGCAGGGCTGGACATTTTGGAACTCAAAGATTCCAGCCCTTCAGGACTCAAGGAGGCTGAGGTTCCCTGACTTGAGTCTGCATGGAAAGATGGATCACATGGCTAGCTTCTATCCAAAAGAGAAAGAAATGCTGTTTTACATCAGATTTTAGTATGTAAAATGTTTTTCAAGGTAAATAAACACAAGAAATTTTAAATAAAAATGAGAAACATAAGAGAATGTAAATCTTTGCCAATGCAGTTAGTATATGTTCCCCGTGTACCTTAGAAGAACAGTATATTAGCTACCAATCGATACATTCAACCAATGAAGGCAGTTTTTTAACATCTTCACATTTTTGAAGGAATATTTAAGCCATAATCTTCCTGGTATACTGTCAGTAATCTAACAGAAATGTATGAATGAACTGTATCAAAAATAAACCTAAAAGAGAAGAATGAACTCAGACCAAAACTGTTGTCAGCAGAAGTCCTGAGCTTACAAGAAAGATTGGCAATATTATTAAATTACAGCTTTATCTTAGTAATTTTATCTATATTCCAGATTCACAAGGCTTTGAACATATGTAAATTAAATCTCCTGAAGGGAAACTGATACATACACATATATAAATGGGAATGATTTAGAAAACAAATAAAATAATAGCAAGAATCAAAACCGTCAAATTCTTCGTCACACCTAGAGTCATCCTATAACTGTCTAGAAGAAATGCAAAGGGAGAAGTGCAGAAAAGCCCCCACCATAAAGGGTGGCGGGTTACATTTCTTGAAATTTGAAAATCCAAATGTGTGTAATTGTGGATCTGGACATCTTTTGCCAGCCTTTGAGAAGATAGCAAGGTAATTCAAGAAAAGGAAGTGAATAGGAGTAAATAATAGAATTGTCTACAGAACACGTATGCCATAGCTACAGTTTCCAGGCACAAGGGACAAAATGGAGAAATGAGTTCTTAATAATAACATTGGTGACTTACAGCTCTGCACAGACATTAGCAGTTTTATATAAAATGAATTAGTGATTAGGTCTGGATACAATCCTGCACCATAGAGCTCTGAAGCACACCCGCAGCTCTTCTGGACAATCCTCATATGTACTGTCCTGCTGTGCCACTGACCTCAGTGAGGGTGAAAACATGTCAGGATCTCAAAGAACCCTCTTGGCATTTGTAGTAAAGAGTGGAGGTTTGGTACCCTCATTTGTTTTAAACAAATAAGAATGATTTATTTCATACGTATTTAGAGCACATGAAACATGTGCTCTGAGCTGGAAGCAGCATCTTACATGATTTGGAGGAAGAGAGATAGTCATGATTGCTTGAATAACACCCAAAATTAAACCCTCTGGGATTGAATCTTCTGAAAATACAAACAAGAATGAAGGTGATAGAGGAATTATACTGTGTTACACAGTGATGTTCAAACCTCACATGTAAAGAGCCAGAGAATGCATTTAGAATCTAGAAAACCTCCCAGTTAAACTCTTTTTCCTCCTTTTAGAGACCTTGAAAGTTGAACAAGATTCCATACTGCAAGAATCTCAATGGAAGGATGAAATATTTTCATATCTCGCAATGGATAAAAAACATTTGGCAGCTGGTCAAAGTTTAGGAGAAGCTGCACAAAGCACAACAAGATGAATAGAAAAGATGCCTTGGAGCAGTGAAATGGAACAACAGGAGTTGGGAAAGGTCATTCACAACAGTAAAACTACTGAACATTTTAATCACAGCCTGCTTCTTTGCTGCTCTCAGCCTTATTTCACTGCCATTTGTACCAGTGTAAAATGGGTGCAAGACATTATTCAAACACCATTTCACACCCACTTTTGCTGCTATTAACTACCATGGCAAGGTGTGAGGCACTAGGTTTATCCAGCTCCAGGTTTGCAGCAGTCACAAACCTTTGGGTCAATGGGAATGCAACTTCACAAAAATATATTCAATTAAACTGTACTTTACACAGAACTTGACATTTGAAAAGAAATAGAAAAGAAAGGGTCTTTCATGCATTATAAATATTATTTCTGAAACTGTGCACATATTTTTACTGTAAAAGCCCCCCAAATGCCACCACTAACATCCTAAAATAGGCAAGTAGAGACAAAATATCACTCCCATCAAATCCCTATTTGAAACAGGGATTTAGGAATTATATAAAAGTCACAAGAAGACAAATTCAAGAAGTGGTTGATTGATTTTTCTAGACATTCCAAAACATTGTAATTCTTAGAAGTGTCATTAAGAGTTTTCATAGTGATCTGGAGGAAACCAAAGCGGATTCCAGGGGTAAAAAACACCTCCGAAAAATCACTGAGGAGATTTTGTATACACAGATTTTGTATCCACTGCAGCACTGCTTTTTAGGTCATAGAGAGGCATCGAACAGAACTGGCTTGCATTTCACTGGAAATAAATGTGTTAATGGTATTGCTAGTGTAGGCTGAATAGGGAACGTAGTAATAGGACAAGGGGTAATGGCTTTAAACTGAAAAAGGGTAGATTTCAACTAAATAGAAGGGAGACATTCCTCCCTGTGAGGGGCCGAGGCCCTGGCACAGGTTGCCCAGAGGAGCTGTGGCTGCCCCATCCCTGGAAGTGTCCAAGGACAGGTTGGGTGGGGCTCTGAGCAGCCTGGGAGAGTGGAAGGTGCCCCTGCCCATGGCAGGGGGTTGGAACGAGGCGATATTTAAAGTCCCTTCTGACCCAAAGCATTCTATGATTCTATGATAGTAGTACAATAAATGAAGTCATAATTTCCTTTTACATTTCATTTAGAAATAATTACCACTATTCAGAAAATGTAGCAACAAAATGTTCCTGTATTCTTTTAGGGTATGGAATAATGGCAAAAACTCATCAATTTCAAGGCCACTTAAATGTTGTCTGCTTTCATTTCCATTTATGACTGCAATGAAACAAAAGTGGCTCAGTTTATATCTCGCCCAAGAGTTCCCCAGGTCCAGATTAACAGAAATAGAGAGAGTAGGGCTGCAATGTGAGGAGCCAGGTGAGGGTTGCACTCTTTTCTCAGGTAAAAATGACAGGACAAGAGGAAATGGCCGTGAGTTCCTCCAGAGCAGGTTTAGATTAGATATTAGGAAAAACTTCTCCACTGAAAGGATGGTGTGGTTGGAATAGGCTGCCCAGGGAAGTGCTGGAATCACCATCCCTGGAAGTGTTCAGAAGTGAATCAATGACCTTAGAGGTCTTTTACAATCTCAATGATTCTATGATATTTGCTTTCTTTTCTGCATCATTATTGGAAACATGAGAATTATTCACAGCACAAACACTATTTTGATGTACTTGCATTACCTTCTCTTTTTATCAACAAAAATGGAATACATTTAATGTCAGATATCACACAAACAGTAAGTAGTAACATCCCCAAAGAGCTGGGAAATATACTGCATTATTTCCTCCTTTTATGTCCACTAAATAGGTGATAGTCCCAAAAGCTTACTCAACACTTGATTCTGCCTTTTAAATTTGATTCCTTCATTACCTGATGATGTGTATCTGCTGCACATTGAAAAGCTACTTCCATCTGTATGGTAGGGATTTTACAAGGCTTGGTTTCTTCAGCATTTCCTGCAAGCTTAGCAATACCAAAAAATAAAATCTAGAAAATAATGCCCATTTGAGAGAGAACTTTACGAAGTTCTCAGCGTCTGCCTGCATGGGACAGACCTGCACAGGAAAGAAAAAGTAGACTTCACTCCCATCATTAAATGGTGCGAAGCAACACCTCTGAAAAAAGGAGCATTATTTGTCTTCACTCTAAGAGTGAGGCCAGACAAAAATGTAAAAAGAGCCTCAGAATACTCAAAGCCTTGAGTGTTGTCTCAAATGCATCAGTCTTTCCTTTCCTGTCCAATCTGGTTTGCTGTTTTTCATCACAGGGCAGGTTCCTGACCCACACTGATAGATTCAGAGGAAATTTCCTTAGCAAATGAGTAACTTAAGCTCAGACACTTGGATATTACTGCATGTTTAATGGTGCTTGGCTGCACTTTTGCTGGGTTATACAGGGCCACAGGAAAGAAGTCACATTTCAAAAAGTGGCAGGATCTGGCTCTTAACCATATTCTTTCTTTAAAACTTGGTTTTGTAAATGCTCCTCTGAATCCCTGCAATGGTTTCTGATGCTCCTAAGCAGTAAAAAATTGGCTCCACAAATTTTCCTTGGTCCTCTACCTCATTTCCCTGCTTCTTGTAAGAGCTGGCATTCCCTGTTTTGTTTTGAAATATTCACAATATCTTTTTTCTTTTCTGGATTCAACAAGTGCTACCTCTGTGGTGTATTCCAGAGGATTTCTTCATGCAAGCATTTTTCTTCCTCTCTAGCTGTTTTGTTACTAAAGAAACTGATTTTACAAGTCCCCAAAATAATAAAACAGTATATATGATCCGATTATTTTAGGATTGTCAAAACCAAAGTTTATTTTTAGAATGAAGCTTGCATTCGTCCTTTTATTTATTTATGGCAGACACATAATAGTCTTAAAGACACTTCCATGATTTAATATTTTATCAAACTCTTATACATATGCACAAGATATTAAGCAATAATAAGTACTTTTTTTCAGCTGATGTAAGAAAAACAGCCTTTCGTATGGTCACAGCATTTATATCATTTTCATAAAAGAATATTCAAGTTTCTGAGTATATATTGCAATATCTGTTTTACTCATTACACTGGAACCTGTTCATGGTTCTACACATGAATATTTTATTTTTCCTTCTACTTCTCCTTTAAAATATAATTCTAGTTGTCAGTCTTCTCCTTGTGGTGTATGTAGAGGGTTTAAAAAGAAAACACAAACCTTATTTCTCCTAACTCGAGACCATTAACCAGTCACTTGCTAAAAAAACCCAAACAAAAACAAACCAGCCTAAAAGCACCACAACAAAATAAGGTTTCGTACATTGAGCGTACTCCAACAAACACTATTAAAAACAAACCAACCTCATCACCTTCTCATGCAAATGTTATGTTATAACTAAAGCTGAAATTGAATTAAACCCCTATTGTTTCCCTGTAGAAAAGGAAGCAATCAGGCAGTTTTTACTACTGGAATGACTTTACAGTTTTCTCTAGTCATGACAGTCAGTAAGTACATTATGCTCGTGGGCTCAGTAATCAGGTCACAAGCATCTGTGAGCATGCATTAAGTTTGTGCAAACAACTGTGCTTGGAGGTCAAGCTAGTTGATGTGTGCATACACATGACTAATGAGCTATTTGGCACTGCCTGTCCATGAATTCCCTGCTCATACATGGAAAAGATATTCACAAAATACAGGCATACACCTGCACGCTACCTAATGTTTGATGGCCAGGTTTTGCTTACTTACTAAACAACCTTTTGTGGTCATTAATTTTGTCTTCAGTAATATTACTCTGGATTTGTATTGAGAGCAGAATTTTCTTCTTGTCTTAAAAACTGAATTTAAGCCTTGATAATGAAGCTTAACTGCCTTTCTTTCAGAAAACTAATCTAGCAGCCTCTCAGAATGAAAAGGAAACAACTAAATATTTTCTCTATCTTTGACCTAAATAGAAAGGTTAGTCCATCAAGTGATCCTTAGTTCAGAGATATTTTTTTGCAACAATACACAAATGGTCATGTAGGTCACCAAATTATATCAAGTGTCTGCATTAAGTAATAGTTAGCCCTGATACATATAACTGTGGACATTAAAAACTGTTAATCCATTGTTTTGAGGAGGCAATTGGTTTACAATGAACTGAACCTTTCCCTTAAAACCAGACAAGGTATTTTATAAGAAACAGACCCTACATTTAATCCTGGTGAAACGCAATAATTAGGTTTACAATTCTCATGGAAATATTGATGGAAGCTATGCAAATTAATTAGCAAAACAAGTAGTTAGTGCAAAAAGACCAATAGCCTCAATAAATAGCCTTTTCCTACTCTCGTGAGTTGAAATAGTTTTTGCAATCAATACCGGAGTATGTGTAGATCCATAAGATGTACTGCAGCCTGCAGGATACATGTGACAGAACAGGAATACGGGGTCAGAGCAAGCCACACTGACTGTCTGAGCTGATCCAGCACATCATCACCAGCAAAGCCACCTTTTCCTTCCCACCAGACATATAGGAAATATATACAACCCTGATTAAAGAATTTTTTATCTAAAAAATTTCTATCCAGACCTGCACCTATGGATTCCATAAATATTTTGTTAATCCTGGAATAGCTCTCGGTATTTTTTTTTTTAATCATAAAATGACAATATATATGTCTATATCTGAACTCTGTGGGACAAGGTTACAGGCAAGAAACTGAGCGTCATTCATTTACACAACTATATTCATCCTTTGCAGCAGTATAAAATGTTTCTTATATTTACATTTTGTGTGCTTTCTCACATTTTTAATATGATGTCATTTTCCCCCACTACAATAAAGACTAATAGTAAATTAATTTTCAGCCAACATGATCATATGAAAAAAAAAGAGCAAATGGCTATAGTAGAAATAACAGCAAAAAAAGTATACAATAGGAGGTTCCCAAAAATCTGAGGTTTGTGTTTAGATTTTTTTTCCCCAGAGATAAGGAATTTCACATTTTTGCAGTTACTTGGCACTATTTGCATAATGTTTTGAGCTACAGTTTTTAGTCAGTGTTTTATGTCAGGTTTGGCTCAGACAGCAAATAAATTTAAAAAATCTCTTTTGTTACACAAAGAGCATATATGAACCCGATGAATCTCAGGAGATAAGCAAAATCCCCAAATTTCTAATATGATTCTAGATCAGACTTGTGAAAACGCATTTTCACTTCATCCTCTGGCTTCTTGTCCAGAAGAGAAGAAAGTCTCTTGAACACAGCATGAAGAAAACAGATGCAAATGAATATGCAGAATGTCCAGAGGTGTTCAGCCCAAAGCTCCTAAGTACAGAGCCTGGAATTTTCTTACTTTTCAAACTTACATGTAGAATTAAAACTGCTTCCTTGGCTTAATCCTGTCATTCCAGCAACTCACCACCAAGTAGGGGTGCAAGAGAAACTCTGCACTGACCTTGTCCTCACCACAGGTTTTCTGGTAATTCTGTGTAGAAAAGCACCTTCAGCATTCATTTGGACACAAAATACAACTTTTCTCTTGCGCACCAGAGTTTAACAGGGTTGTTTTTTGGGGGTTTTTTTGGGTGGGGTTTTTTTGGTTTTTTTTTAGATAAGACAATAAGGTAGTTATTTATGACAAGATAACTGTCTGCTAAAGAAAAAAGAATTCCAAAACTAAACTGGGAATATATTTTTTAAGAAATGTATGTTAATCAACCAAAACATATAGTTTGGTATACTAAACTATCAGTCAACTTATTTCCTTTAAAGAAGAAGATGGAAAAGGAAAATAAAAATAGTGTCCACAGTTGGACTATGGACTAACATTAAGATAGGAAGACTCATAGCTGATCCCCTTCAATCTGAACTGATTTTAAAATTGGGTTCATTAATAAAGTTTCCTGAGTTTGATATCCGTTATGAGTCAGTTTATTTCTAATTAAAGACATGTTTGAAATTCTAGGAAATTAACACATTAAACAGCTCGGGCACCATTAAAACAAACTTCCTAAAATTTGCAGTGATGAAACTATACAATGAAAGGATAAATATAGGCTTCTTCTAATGTTCAAGTAATCCTTTTTTATTAGTAGAGCTGCCATGATTGTAATATTTAACAGTTGTATGTCACTTTAAATCTTAGAAAATGTTGTAAACATTAATTATAAATGCACATTAATAATACACCTCTGTTTAAAGTATTTATGACAAAGAGAATCTCAAATTTCAAACTTCGAATACTTAAATTTAGGAACCAAACCCTGTATTACTTTTACATTCTTTTCAAAAGCTTTATGAATCAAAAATACAACTTGTAATTTAGAGTTTGTGGAGGTCTCACTCTATCTGAAGATCAGGCTATTTATTTAATACCCAAGAGTACTCCAGGTTTAGGACAGGAGCTCAGGACCATACAAGGTAAGAAAAGAACTGATTTGTGATTCATGTTGCTTAATTTCAGCCCTACAGATGTTTTAGGTGCTCAGTTTGTTTTTTCAGGATGTATCTGTAGTCAGTAGGAACTGGAAGATATTATCTGTTTAGGTCCTTCTATCCAAAGAGCTGTGTCTAACCTAAGAGAGAAGGAGGAAAAGTAGATGAACACCTTACAGCAGGCATGTGTAAACCACCTGAAGCACATACAGCCCAAATGGGCAAGGCATCCACCACAATTTCACGTACACAGCATCAATTCAAAATTCAAAATCAAATCAATTCAAAACTAGCAAGGGCAAGTGTGCTCCAAAAGACCTGTAAGATCAGATTGTCATCACAACAGGATAGTTCTAAGACTGTGCAAGGGCTATGCCTCTCTTCAAAGTGCTTGCTTATTGCAGCGAAGAGCTAAATAGTTCTTTTGTGAGACACTATTTATTTTAATAGCTTGCTGTTACAATAAAAAAATTATTATGTAACAGATGCCTCATAATTAAACTTTAAAAAGCTGCATATCACAGTGCTGTGCAAAAGAGTCCCTTAAATACGGAATCCAGTGTTCATGTAGAAACAGATTAAATGCTTGGACATTGATTTATCTACACAAAATATTCTTCCAATTGGGCAGATGCGTTTTATAATCTATATGTATATTATTAAAACTACTACGAAAGGGGTTGATTCTTTATGCATAATCAGTTCCCGTTGAATTTAAATGACTTTCAGTAAAGCACTGATGCAGATAAAATACTCTAAATGTACAGAATATTAAGCAAATGTTTATATTAAAAAACTGCTTTCAGGTGAAAACGTGCTCAGCGAAGCACAACCCCCATAGTGCCTTGCAGAATATTAATGCTCAATGTAGATCACAAGATGCCATCGAGTATTCCTTTGTAAGAGCTTGGAGTGGGAGAAAAGGTAGCGTTCAGATGACAAGCCTTAAGAATAGAAATGTGCAAACACATGGGGGGTGATACTATTGAGATGTAAATGAAGTTAGAAATTTATGGAATCAAACCTACTTAGAGTCAGGACTGTCTTGTAAAACAGGGACAGCAGCATGTTTAACATGAGCATCTTCAGCTGGCCCCTGTGCCCCCAAGAATTTACATGAAGAGTTCCTAGTGGTGAACACAAATATTATGTAACTCCTACTGGAGAAGGATCAAACCAATGTAACTCCTACTGGAGAAGGATCAAACCAGACTACCTGAGCCAGCCTCAGGGGAGGCTATGGGATCTGGCACAGGAATCAAAATTTCACATGCAAGTTAAGGTCTGGTCAAAGAGGAAAAGAGCAGACACAAAAAGGAGGGGCTAAAGACTTTCATCTAGTGAACCTGTAAAGGACACCAGCACTTGCGTACATTTCTTACAACTTCCTTTGAAATTAAGAGCATGAGCTAATAGCTTAAGAGCATGGGCACCAAACCCATTTAATAGCCATAATTTTAAATGCAATTTTTTCTTCATCTTTACTTGAGCCTCAAGGAATGGCTCATGGTCTTGTTTTTCAAGCCCAGCAGGAGTGAACAGTTACTGTCTGAGTGATCCTCAGGGTCAGCAGAGCAGGAGGAACACAAGTGGGGATTGTAGCTCTTCCACCAAACTCAAATGCGTGGGCTTTGGGGTGTCCATAACAACCTGTTGTTCCTGAAAGACAACCTCAGTTCACCGTAAGGATTGGTAATCCCGGTAACTAGTCTTGATTAGTTGTCCAAACTCTCTTAAAAATCTTCGCATTCAAGAGATGGAGAAAACAATGCAATTTGTCCTAAGCAGGGATAATCTGTGACTGCATTTCTCTCCCACTTATCCATGGTGGCACTTGCTTTAGCAGTGCAGCCCCCACTCTATGTTGATTATGGCAGCACCCTGGACTAGACCCCTTAATTCAGAGAGCTGAAAATGTTTCTCTCCTGCATCCCCTTCCAGACAAAAGAGACGCCAAATTGAAAGTCAGTAACTTTCTGTGGAAAATACCCCTTGCATTATTTAGGCATTCTTCAGGGCTGTGTTCTACTGAATCAAAAGACCCTAATTATAAATTTTACTGTTTTAATTAGTTCTGTCTGTGGGTTTAAAGACTAACAGTCTCTGTTTGGAAACAGTAAAAGGAACAGAAAATTTTATTTCACTGCCAAAACTACATATTTATTATTGTAGACTGCTTTGGACAGCTTCAGCAATAGAGTCCTGTCTACCTGGTAAGCACAACCCAGTAGTAAATGTAAGGGTTCCTGTTTGATTCAGATTTCACTCAACTATTTAGAAAAGTTCCATTTACCTTGATCAGAATGAGCTTAGGATGGGCCCCTGCAGCTCCACCATTTAATAAGAGCTCACACTATTTCTTTCAGATCAAAAATTGGAATTGCTGTATTATGTAAATGTTGTTGCTTCAAACAAAAGATTGGTGTTGTCCTAGCAATTAACTGTCTGGTTAATTAGACCTCTTTCCTTTTGCTCAGCAACCTGCATTCATGTGCATATACTGTTATAAAAACAAACTAATAAGATTTATGTTACTTGTGCAGAATTCCTAGGCGCTTGGCAATACCAAAAAAATTAAGTCTTATTCTGAAAACTGGAAATCTATTAAATGTGGAAATGTAGCTTTTCTACAAGAAGCAGAAATTCTATAAAAATGTGAATTTTGTCATGTGGAGTGATGGATTTGGAGCACTCAAGAAGGACAAATGAATCATGCTGAGCTGTTCATATCCCTGCCAATTCTATGGTGTTCCACGAGCACGTGAAACTGTCTTTGTTTGCTTTCCTAACAACCATCTCTTAAAAGATTCTCTGGGAACATAGGAAGCTTCTGTAGTGGGATAATTGTTTCAACAGCTTGGACACTGTTTTGTTGGGGTTTTTTTTTTTATGAGTAATAGAGGAGTCAGATCATTACTATGGAGTGTAGTACTTGATGTCAATGGGAGCACTGACAGTAATGCACAAAGTTGATTAAAAAATAACTTTCCTGTAAAAAAAGAAAATGGCTTTTATTGGTTAATTTATGTCAATTTTGCTGTTGTTATGAATTTCTGGTTTATTATTTTTAATAATAGTAATCATATTTTTATTTATTAGGCAAAGGTAGTAAAGACTATGAATTATTAAACCTTAACAGAGATAGAACCACTTCAAAGATGCATTAAAGTATTCAGATTATGTGGCCACTAATGCCCTAAAAATAAAGAGCCCTACATATTTAAGACTTATTTCACAAAGGTCCACCATGCACCTTTGAATCTACTGGTATTTTACAGCAGAATACAGGACAGATATTTACAAAATGTTCATAATCTATAATATTATTTTATAACTTCATCAAATCAATTTTTGAGGAACTGAAAGTAAATTCCTGTATACAATTTGAGGCACATATTTTTCAATTGACACAAGCAGATATACAGTTCTAAAAACCAAATAAAATTTCTTCAAATCTGTCTCATGGGGAGCTGCTTCTTTTGCAATCAAACTGTCTCCCACCACGTGACTAAACCACTGAATAATCCAGGACACAAAATATGAAGAGTAAAAAGGCATTGAGTACCTTGAACAAAAGTGTGAAAGAACTTTGCTTTTGATCTATTTATGTAAAAAACAAAAACCAACAAAGAAATCCTTACTTTATTTTATTTTTACATCTTGGACAATGCCTTCTGCAAGGCATTGCAAAGTACATCTATACATATATAGATATGTAAGGCTGAAATTTTGAGGACATACTGTTAGGAATTCCTAATGAAATCCTCACAAGTACAGGGATACCTTTTGATAAAGAAAAGTAAACTTTTGGAAAAGTAAACAAACTTCACAGTAGTAATATATTAATCACACACATTCAAATAATTTGAATAAAAACAAGAAGAACTGGTTGTTATTTATAAACTATATTACTCCTTAATACAATAGGAGAATTATTTTTTTGTTCTCTTGGGGGCTGGGTTTTGGGGTTTTCTTGTTCTGGTTTTGGTTTTTAAAAAACTCCAACACAGAAAAGTACCATTATATAGATAAGAAAATATAAGAAAAAAAAAAATAGAACAGTTTCAGTCTGAGGAGGCCAAAAAAAAAAAAAAAACACCAAAGTATCGAATACATAGAAAAGAATATGACTTTTGGAGCTAATTATTTAGAAACAGCTCAAGATGGTGTGTAGCTCCTATTAATAGTCTGTAGAAATAATGCCACTCTAAAGAATGTACCAGATGGTGGTGAGACACTGAAAGGAAAAGCATTTTCATTCCATGTGCTTCTAACAGTTATCTGATCATCCAAGTCCTCAGGCATTCTGGTTTACTGAAGGTATCAGTTAAAAAAATTAAAAAATATCTGATATCATGTTCGGACATGAATCTAAATGCCAAAATGGCACATATTTATTTCCTGTTAATGGCAGATGTATATATGTGCTCCAGCTAAGGAACAGCATACTCAGGAAATTACATGATTATCTGTCATAAAGTTTGGGTACTGATAACAGAATGAATATATTTCAGAATTGTGCAGATGCCTTATTTTATAAGCCTAACATTTTTTATTATTAATGTGTGTACAGCAGCACAGATAGCCACTAATGGATATTGAAATGAAAAATTTATTTTCTCATTCTCTTTGTTGAGCATTGTGCCCTAGGAGATTTACTTACTGTACTGGGAGCTTCTGCCAGGATCTCTAAGGTGCTTTTTGTAGGTATTTTAAATTCGTAGGGAGTGGATGAGGCTGAGAGATAGATGAAAATGCCCTTGCTCTGCAGAGCCAAGACCCTCCCCATGGCCTCTTGGACAGGAGGGGTGCACAGGGCTGCTCTGGGAGGGCAGGAAAATGCCCACCTTGCTTTTCACTTGGCACCACTGTGACCCCAGTTTGGGAAGTTGAGCTCCCTGCCCCCAGCCTGGCCCCTTATTTAATAAGGAATATTACTTATTTCATAAATAATGGCACATGAACTTGAGCTGATAAGCGAAGGAACGAGCGGGCCTGAAGGGGACATTTTGCTGCCAGTGTGGGCAGAGCCTGGCACCGACAGCACAGCCCCAGCCCGGCACAGCTGTCCTGGTGAGAGCCCTGTGCCATCAGCGGGACCCCAGGGATCACCCCCGGAGGATCCCCTTCCAGAACTGTGCCGGCACCCTCTGAAACTGCAGAGCTAAATCCACGTGTGACACATCACAGCACCCGCTCCTCCCCAGCCGTGATGAGGGGCTCAAATCAAAGGATAACTGATATTCAAACCTCTTTTCGCTACTTCCCCATCACTGATTTCCATAACAAGGACTGGATACTTCTTAATTGATGCTTTCAGTTCATAGTAATTAGTTGTACCTAGACTTCTTTTCATCTCTTGAAATACATAATATTGCAATGGGCTCAAACAAAGGACTGTAAAAGCAATCTATATTACTGCTACATAAGAGTATTCACTGGTTTTTATCTTAGCTTTACATGCCTTTCACCTCCTTTACCAGCATTAGTACTCAGTATGCTTTTTAAAAATGAATAAGGTATAATAAAAAGAGCATATTAATAGCTGTACATGTAACTTTTTATAATTTTATTCAGGTTTATTATTTGGTGTACTGTAAATCAAGTTAAGTACAAATATTAGTACTGACAGCGTGTGCATAATTACTTTTTAATCTTTACTGCCTGAGCATGTATTCATTATAAATAAGCAGGCATAGACTTCTGAGCCATATCTGGGCATGTGAATGGCACATTTAGATGTACACTACTGTCATTTACACATATGTTGCTCACACATAACCCTGTGATGACTTAGTTGTGATTTTCAGTAGCTAAGAATACAAAATGTTTGGAAGAATTTCAAAACTACTTTAAAGAAAATTAGTAACTGCAAACTTAGAACATCACATTTTCTGGTTTATTTCAATTTCCTTATCTGAAAACATAGAAATTACAAAGTAACTCCCATTACAAATGATATAAGGTTAGGAAATTTTTCCCCCTTTCCTACACCTTGAGAAAGTGACAATACAGAAATTTCACTGTACACCTTAATAAGAAGAATCTTTTGTAAATGAGCAAAGGACCCAGATGATTCCAGCATGAAGATAAAATCACTATATCCTTTTTAAAGAAGGCCATTATATTGTTGTTAAATGTCATAGCTAAAGACCTTTCAACTAGTCTGCAAAAGATATTCTATATGTGATGGAAAATACCACTTAGGTTCTAAATTGTGATGTCATTGCCTTTCTTGTATGTACTGAAATATGACTGATTAGATTAATTTTAAAAATCTATTTTTATTTTGCTATGCTCCCTCTCTTGAACACAAAGCACATGCCAACTTAAATTACAACAAGTCATTATTGTACTGCATGAGCATCTCATTCTCTAGGTTAAAAAATAATCTAGATAAATACTCAGCAGACTGAAACAATTTTACTAGAATAGGATTTAGCACATTTAATATCAGTAATCGGCCTATAGACAGAAAGACAGATTCAATGTACTTTAGAATTCTGTACCATACCAAAAAAGAACAAGTGTAAAGGTGTTACGCACACTAAAAGCTATCAAAGCTAACTATTAAATGTTGCACTACTCAATGTTTGTTGGCCAAATCAGGATTGATACAGAAGAAAATCAGGAGCTTAAATATTTTAGCTAATCCTCTTGCACCTATAAATTAACATACATTAGGAAGGGTTAGGCCTGGTTACAAGTCCTGGTAAATCAGGAAGATTGAACAGCGTTAACAATATGGTTTAACAGTATTCTGAAATATCCATACCCATCTTCCTACACTTTCTTTTGTGGTCCTACAGTGCCTGGGAATTGCTGACTTCCCATTTCAGGCCATGAGGGAATATTTATTTCAAAACTGGAACAATCTGCTGGTGATATAGGATTTTCCCCCTTCTTTTATTGAAAGAGTAAAAAACCTAAAGGGACTTAAAATGATTAAAAATAGTATCTTAATATTAAGATGTAATATAGATATATCCATTAGTTGATTGTGTCTGTGCCCCCTGTAGGCTGAAAGGGCCTCTTCTAAAGAATGCTGGCAGAAGTCCAGAGCTCCTCAAGATTAAAAGGATTTTCATGAAAACTCTGCCATTTGACATGGCACCTTGTACCTTTTAGGCTATATCAAGACCCAGAAGCCTGCAAAATGCAGATAATAACACCCATTAAACACTGCTCACTGTTTGGAGACAACTGCAGCCTCACCCCTGCATCCTGGTGGAACATCAGGATTGGGGAGGGAAGGTATTGATGTCATCCTGCTGATAAGTTAATGAGGAGTCACTCTGTATATATTTTCTCACCTTTCAAATTTTCCCTTTTTCTTTTTATTTTTAATCTACTTGTCCCAATTAATCATATGCAAAAGTCTATTTTTACATAGATGCACCCTCAGAGTCTCCAAGTGCATTAATTCAACTTACGTCAATACAGAAGCACTTGAAGTCTGTATCCAGTGCTTAATTTCAGGCCTCATAAGAATATTAACCATAAAATTAAGGCCACAGTATACTTATTTCCCCTATTCTGCAACTGGTAACCACCCAGGACACTATCCTAAAAAAGGAGTGGGTTTTGATCACTGTTCATGTGAAAGTTCAGAAAATAACTTCCCCTCGGAGGGAAAAGGTGTGTTGAAGATGTTACAAATAAACTCTTCATTTGATCCCTTCCATTCATTGGAGAATTCCTGATTACTTTCTTAGTGACATGAGAGAAAATGCTTACACTTGACATTTCATATAAATCAAAGATATGTTCTGCAATAATGTTGTTTAATATATATATTAAATGTTTTATTGTTTTGAAGTATTTTTAATTGCAAATGGTTTTATTTTAAGAAACAAATAGAGACATAAAGTACATAGGTTTGGTCGAAATCTGCAAATCTAGAAATTGTACGTCATACCTACTTGCTTTTGTCAAAAACTGTCACAAGATTTCAGTTTCCAGATCCAAAGAAAGATAACATAATGCAGCCATGGACAATAGAATGGAAGTACATTCTGTAATACAAAGAAAATAAAATATCTTAAGACATCATAAAGTAGTAAAAGGAATGAATAATAAGAGTGTCTGGCCTCACACCCATATGGCCTTTAGTGCTCCGCCTAGGGTTAGGGTTACACCTTGGGTAAGGGTGAGAAAACCACAAAGGCCAGAGCTCCAGGAGCAATGCAGCTCCAAAATGCATGCCGAGGGGAACACAGGACTGCCACAGCACGGCTCCCTCCACACCTTTCTGCTGGGCACCAGCCTCAGCCCAAGGCTTCTGTCTCTGCTCCACTGGGGTTAGGGTTATGCCTTGGGTTAGAAACCCAATAAGCCCAGGTTTTGAAGGTTCATGCAGCCTCTGCAGAAAGAATACTTGCTGATGTTAGAATTCAGCTTTTATTGGAGATGAGGAGTGGTCTGGCAGTTTATTAACATCTGAGCTGCTGTGCAGCTGGCAGACAGGTCAAACCGAAAGGCAACATTAGTTAAACTAACTCAATACTCCATGGTACACTTATTTTAGGGAAATATGGAAGCAGTTTCAGCCTCCTCTGATAAATAAATAACATGCCAGTTCTTGCAAATTGTATTTTAAAGGAAACTTTAGGTCAGCATTTCCCTGCTTCTGAAACAGGCACCCAAAGTTGGCTTCAGCTAGTGAAGTGTGGGGAGGAACATCTTGAATCATTTGCCAATAGTGATGAATTTTAGATGAACTGAGGTTTCCAGTGGCCACAGCCACTGAAGATATTTACTCGAAAGCCTTTCAGTAAGGAAGGACTGTGATGAGCTTATTCTGTGGATGTGGACATTCCATATTGTGAATAATTCCTGAAATGCCTAATCCTGAGATAGAAAGTACGGTAACAACAGAAACGAAACTGCCTCCAAGGGCCATTGCTCAGCACTCTGAACTCCCTGTGCATATCAGCAGCTTATTTCATAGAGATTGATGCCAGAGGTGTCCAAGAATCACAGAACAGATGCAGCTGGGCAAGTCGGGAGCTACGGTGAGAGAGGGCAAAGTAAGACCTTGGGGGGATGTTTGGTGGATCCCAGGCTGAGAGGAGAAATCACTGTTTCCTTTCCAAGGTTGTCTCTGGAAAGGGGCAAGGAGACCTCCAGAAACTAGCCAAGAATGGGGTTTATTACAGGTCTTATATTTTCCAAATACAAACTCTGTGTCTGCGTGTTTGCTTACTTTTTAAAAGTATGTATAGTACTAACCATGGTAAACCTGTGGTTTCTGTTCAATTTAATGATGCTGTAAAATGTGGTTTATGNAGTTGGCTTCAGCTAGTGAAGTGTGGGGAGGAACATCTTGAATCATTTGCCTATAGTGATGAATTTTAGATGAACTGAGGTTTCCAGTGGCCACAGCCACTGAAGATATTTACTCGAAAGCCTTTCAGTAAGGAAGGACTGTGATGAGCTTATTCTGTGGATGTGGACATTCCATATTGTGAATAATTCCTGAAATGCCTAATCCTGAGATAGAAAGTACGGTAACAACAGAAACGAAACTGCCTCCAAGGGCCATTGCTCAGAACTCTGAACTCCCTGTGCATATCAGCAGCTTATTTCATAGAGATTGATGCCAGAGGTGTCCAAGAATCACAGAACAGATGCAGCTGGGCAAGTCGGGAGCTACGGTGAGAGAGGGCAAAGTAAGACCTTGGGGGGATGTTTGGTGGATCCCAGGCTGAGAGGAGAAATCACTGTTTCCTTTCCAAGGTTGTCTCTGGAAAGGGGCAAGGAGACCTCCAGAAACTAGCCAAGAATGGGGTTTATTACAGGTCTTATATTTTCCAAATACAAACTCTGTGTCTGCGTGTTTGCTTACTTTTTAAAAGTATGTATAGTACTAACCATGGTAAACCTGTGGTTTCTGTTCAATTTAATGATGCTGTAAAATGTGGTTTATGGCT
>WBMY01011354.1:142333-190108 GCA_013397315.1 Donacobius atricapilla
ATTTTGTGGTTGAGAAGTTCTTGATGCCTGTTTTTCTTTATTTGAGGGGTTCTTTTAGTGGAACACTCAGTGTCTTTCCCAGGTGCAGGAAAGAGGCTGTTTTGTTAGCTTGGTTTTTCAAGCAGCTGTATCCACATAAACACTTGTTTTGTTATCTGCTTCTAGCACTTCCAGAATGGATCTGGGATCTGCTAAAATTCAAGGAGTTCTGGTGCAAGATGACGAATTATTGTAGGAATTTATTACGGTGCTGTTAAAAGAAATGAATAAAACATTAGTAATGAACTCTCAACTTGTGGACAAAGAAGAAATGAAGAGTTCATCTTGGTAATGATATTTATTGAAATGCTAATTTGGAAAATTTCTACCTGTTCCCTAAAAAAGAAGTTTATGGAAAACTATGAGCTGTTCCTGATCTCAAAAGAGAAATCTTACACAGATTTCATATACCTTTGAAATCCTCATCACACTACAGGAAAAAAAAAAACAAACAACCTCTTGGAGACCTATCACACCTATAGGAAGACTGTAACCTTCTCTTGCACACTATGTCTTTGAAACACGGCAGAATATTATAGAAAACCACAGGAATTTACAATAAAAACCACAGAGAAACTCACCTAAGCAAAACTGGGTAAATTATCAAGAAGAAACAGATGGGATCCTTGCTAAGAATACAAAGGTGAACTGCAATGAAATTATAAATATTTTATATTGTGTATATTGTGGAAGTGTGGAGTTGGAATGTAACATCAGACTAAATCTCTTGACATCTTCACACAAAAAAGTGGAATAGATAAATGAGCCAAAGGCCAGTGAAGGATGTGGAACACAGCTCTGCTGGATCTCTCAGACCAAGGAAGTGCTGCTAGCAAGTCAATAGGTTTTATTCCTTGTTTAAATGTGGGAGTTAAATGCCAGCTCTCTTGGGTGCCTATGACAATCTCTCCCAAAATTCTCTAGACTGATAGCTTTGGCAAGTATTTTTAACTGAGAAGGAGTTAAATGAAACGACTTTTTCCCAATAGAATAAAGAAATTCAACTCTAAATTTCTGCCCTTCAGTTGAAAATCAGATTTGAATGCTCTGATTTCCTGTGCATCTTCAAGATTTATTCATGAGTCACAGCTGAATGCAGTATATGTTGTATTTATATGAACAAACACATCAAAAGGAAAAAAAGAATAATTTCTATTATCTACCTAGATGTATGTTTGTCATCATCTGAAAGAATATCAATCCTGCAAGTTATAAGTATTCAGTTACTCTTAAAATCATGATCCCGGCATTGCAAGGCATATAACTGCAGTATAAACAATGACCTTTAAGTGTATCTTCTTTCCCATTATCACAACACTGTGAAACAGTGATATTGAAATCTTTGTAATAACTGCACAAAGCTATTTATTTTAAAATCATTCCATTCAGTAAACCAACCATAATTTTATTAACAATAGCAAGAACTTGATATGGCATTCAAAGGAATACTAACATACTATTCACCTTAGCTTCTTTTACAAAAATCTCTTGGTTAATTTGAATTTATGCAAAAGGGCACATGATAATTTAAATTCTTTATTAAACTTTTTCAATTAAATTTCTAAAACCTTATCAGGTATACAGCATCTTCAGGGAACAAAACTTTTATAATAACAATACTGTGGAAGCTTGTAATCTTTAAAATGACTCATTCAGTATGATTAATTTACCCTTTATTTGTATCTGTATATCTAAAGGGCAAATGTCACTTCTAGACATATTATTTCAGACAAAAAATTTCATACAGAATTTTACTTTAGATGTTGGTCACATCATTTATGAGTAACAGCCATGACTGACTCATTGCATTTTCTGTCAATGCTTGAGCTTCTTCACATTTCAGAAATATCTCTTGAAGAAGAAAAGTTGCTTACAGGCTGTGAAAGACATCACAGAGCTAAGTCAAGCAATATTTCTCCAATTAACAGAGGCTAAGTGCTGCCATGTGATGAGCATTCCGAAAGTAACACTGCACACTTTATGTGCTGCAACAAAGCCATTACAGGATCTTGCGCTCTTTTGGGTGCTTCAGGCAGAAATTATTTTCCACAGGCCATGGCATAAGAAGTTCCAATACCGATAGTACAAACAATGCTCAAACAGCCACTATGGCCGTGTTTGCTTCAAATCAGAGCATATAATTAACAACAAACCCCCACACCAATACTGACATGAAAATCAACAAGTGAAAAGAGAAGCATCAGTCTGTGTAGTACTGGGGGCTGCCTTAGTCACTGCCCGGCACAACAGGCATGTGAACCAACAGGCAGAAAGGAAAACTATTAGGTCCTTGGAAGACTTAGTTCAGGATTTACAGTAATAACTAAGGAACAGGACAGAGAGCCTTTCCAATCAGCATGCTGACAAATAGATAACTTAGCAGAGACTGCAGACTGCCAGATCATCTTCACCAAATCATTTTCTGCACCGAATCAACTGATGGCAACATGATGAATCCTGTGAGAACAACATTCACTGCAGGAATGGCCTCAAGCACAAAAGAGAAATTCTGCTAAGGAGCTTGAGGAGATGGATATTCAGATGCAGGAATTACTAATGCAATTGAGCCAATGGACCACCCTTGAGAGATTAAAATCTAATAATGGTAGAAGACATTAATGTTCAAATGTAATGTTTATTGGCTGGGCCACACAAAGTGATTTAGTTATTAAATATTGTATGTCTTATACTATATCTCCTTATTCAGTGTCAGAGGTTCAACTTCTCGCTGAGACCATTGAGATTCACTGGATGGGGAAGGGGGCTGGTGAACATTTGGCTTATATTATTGTGTGGGGTTTCATTTCTGATGATTGGCTTAGCACAGTGTATGACTAATTGCCCACACTCTTCAGTTTCTTTCCCACCCTGTTGGTAGGGATCACCATCCTAGGACAAGATGAGCTCTACAGGAATGAAATTAGACTGACTGAACCATGGGGTGGTGAGAGAGACTGAAAGCCTGAAAGAGTTAATGTCTCTAACACTTGGCAGACAAGAAAAGAAATGTTACCATGCCAACGAGATAAGGTGCAGTGAGAAAAGAGGATCTTGTGGAGGCAGGATAGGGGTTTTCAGGACCAGCTTCCTTATCTTGGGTAACCATCTCCAAAACCAAGTTTGAGGCAGCATTGCACTTGTGTCTCTGACAAGAGGGAAGGAGGCTGAGACCACGAGACCCCTCTCAAGCCCCTTTCTGGGAAGTCTGAGAATTAAAAAATGTGCCTGTACGAGGACTATTCTACAAATAGTGCAAATCAGAGGGCAGGGAATGCACCCACTATCTAAAGAATTCAGAACAGAGATGCTGCTGAATACCTGGGTGGTGATCCAGATATTTTTCTCTACCTCTGTTTTCCTATCTTTCCTTCCTTTCTTTGAAAGTTTAATTCCTTGCTGCCATGGGCTGTTCAGAAACATTAAAATTGTTGGTATAATGGGCCATTCAACCTACCAGAAAGTTTAAGGTTTAAATGCCATAAATAAAACTTTCAAATTGATCATTTGGTGTTCTTTCACCTTAATTTAGCCAAAGGGTATCCCAAATGTTGGCTGACTCAGAGAGTGAAGGCAGTCCAGGACTGTGTGAGCGAGAGCGCATGTGCAAGCATGAAAAAGATCTGCTGCATTTTGGGGAAGTGCTACTGCCAGTAATTCATCTGTATTTAAATAATTTCTGTATTTACCTTGACCTGCACTAAAATGCTCCAAATTATCGTGGTTATGTTCGGCACCAGCCCTTTTAGTGACTACCTTCAAGGAAGAGAGTTATTTCCTCAATCACACAGCCAGCCACCTGTGCATAGGCACAGCCTGGTAACTTAGAGGCTCCTTTCCAGTCCTTTTAATCCATCTCCCCACAACACACAGCCTTTCCACACAACACACAACCTGGCACAGGCAGCAGAGGGCAAAAGTCTAATTTCTAACCTGGCACTTAATCAGATTATGATCCATCTCCTAGAGCAGGTGATCACTTCTGAAGCTCTACATATTTATAAATTGGGAAGTATCCTGAAGACAGACAAAACTGGTTTTATTCTTATTTTTATTCTTTTTTTTCCTGTACTGAGCATTCACAAATGCTTTCTCAGCTACAGTAAATCCATGACCAAAACTCACCAAACCAATAGCGACTACTGTAAACTAAAAGGCTGATTTTATTTATGACTACTTGCTTTATCAGGCAGATATCTTTACCAGTCTCCTTCCTTCCCATGTTCTTGACCATCTGCCCACAACTCAGTACATTTATTGCTGGTAGCAATGTCTTACAGTATTTCTTTGCCACAGTGTGGCATTGACTAGCTATCAGTTCATTTTACAGCCTTCTTGTTTGAACTCCTGCAAATGTTCTTGGTTTTGCTACAAGCTTTGGAAAAGTTGAAAACTTGGACAGAGACATTTTTTTTTCTTTCTATGCAGTCTCTCCTCCAGGTGGTTGACATTACTTTGAGCAGTCCTCTCTTTTCAATTTTGAAATGATTTGGTCTGGCAGTGACTTTTATTTCGTGGTTTTAGAGTCTATAAGCTGGATTTATGTCCTCTCTAAATTCGCCTTTTGATGCCAATGAAGCTACAGCAAGTTTGCATAGTGTGATGATCTTGCTTCATCAGTGGGTCAATTATAACTGCAAAAGAAGCTGAAAACACTTTTCAAATAGTCTGAAATTGCACCATAACTCAAAGTTCATAATTTTTTCTCACAAATCATGCATTTATTACTAGATTATCAATTAATGTTATTAGTCCAACATAGCTGGAAGTAGGATGTTCCTGCAGTGGATAAGTGATTTGAAGTTCTTCAGGCAGTTTTCTGTTCCCTGTCTAATAATAATTAGGCATCTTTTGGATATTGGAACTATGGTATTTAACATGTAGTACAAGACACAAAAATGTGTTGAGTAAGACATTGATGAGGATCTACGTTGGGTTATTACCCTTGCAAGGAGATACATCATGTGCTTAAAGTCAATAATGAAACTCAAATTTGTTTAACAAGTCTGACAAGAATTTTTTTATCTGGACAGATTTTAACAGAATTTAGAAATTCAAACAACAAAAAAAATAATAACTTGTAATCTAAGAATGTTATTTGGAAGGATCTATACGCATCTAGAAGGAATGTCATAACAGGCGTAATGTGTAGCTTAACAGTTTCTTCTTAGGCCACCTGAGCCATAAAAACTTTGATAAATAAAGCTGGTAGAATACAAGTGTAGGATTCTATGTGTGTGCATAACATATGTATGTACATATGGGCAACTCTGCAGTTTTAGTCCACCTGAGCTATACAAGTTTCTGTAAATAAAGTCGGTAAAACAGCTAAATTTCTAAGTAACTAATTGAAAAATCTACACTTTATTCTGATTTTAGCTTAAATATCAAGAATAGGGAAAGCAACCCTTGTAAAGCAGATGAAGCCCATAAATTCTCATTCTGACTTTCCTTTACCGCTGGAGAAGCCAGTCAGCACACAGGAGAGCTGTCATGTCCTTCAGCATGAATTTTCTAATGGCAATGAAACCAATGGGCAGAATTTAGGTCTCACTGCCATCTGTGAAAGCTTTTCCACTGACTTTTACTGAGCCAGGATTTCATCCAGGGCTGTGCAATTATTGTTTCACTATATTATTTCTTCTGGACTAGATGGCTGCAACACAGTTTTGTTTCAAAACAAACATGAGCAAATCAGATAATCCTTCTCCAAAATAACACAATAATTCCTCTTATCTCCAGCATAAATGTTCTAATACTTTTTTTTTTTTCCTTTTAAAATCCAGCCTAGAAAAATGAAAGGAGGAGGAAAGACTTCAATACGTACTGCATGGAAAGAGCTGTTTATTCTACGGGATAACTGTGGGAACTCAGTGGTGTGAATCTGGTAGTTATATTTAGACATTGTATTAGATAAATATGAGGAAGAAGCATAGGCTTTTTTCAGGCTTTGGCTGTGACAGACTATCAATTGCCTAATATCCCTTTGCTTCAGTTCCTTCATAGGTAAAAAACACTGTTGTCTGCTGATTTGCCCATTATTTCTTTAAGGACTGTGAAGCTGTAGATGCTCTCCCTGCCTATGTCCATACAACACCTCCATGTTGTACAGGTGGTAGCTTCTAGGCACTGAAAAATACAAAGAATTATGCCTTTGAAAAGGAACCTACATATACGTGGGGAGTTTCCCTCATCACTGTTCTCATCAGCATGCACAGTTAGGAAACACAGTCTAGCATGTACCTACAATTATATTTCAGAAAAATACATGTCTTAACCAGTTATTTCCTGCATTATAAGGGACAGACACATTTATCAGATTATTTTTTTAAAAAAAGATATCCAAATCAACTGCCTTTTGCACCTCATTTGGTTGTAATGATTTTTTTTCTCCAATGGAGACAGAAACACCTGTCAGTATGGATCACATCTAAGAAAACCTAACACAGAGTTTCCCTTAAATAAGAACAAACCTTTAATTAGGCCAACATCTTTTCCAGCTGTCTTCCTGAACAGGCATTTGAAATCACTTAATATATTGGGAAGAAGCAAAAGAAATACATCAACTATACGAATACTCAACTCCTTTGGAGGTAGGTTAATGTCTTCTGATTCATGAACTCCTGCACTGTAGTTCATGAACTACTGGCTTGTTGTTAATCCTACTATTATTTTTCTTATCACCAGGATTCATGCACAACAAGTGGTATAGCCTCTTGTTAGATTTTGGACTTATGCTCTATCATGAAAAAAACCCCTATTTTGCACTGCTTTGTGAGTTTCAGTATGTGAGATATTTCTAAGGCCATGAGACTTCACAGCAGCATTTGCATCCCCTATACTGCACCATGATCGGTGTGCAGGGATTATGCAGTTACACAAGATTCCCAAGTGCAAGTTTAAGAATGACTTCAACACAAGCCTGGAACCCATCTACCATCATAATTTAGAGTGCAAAAGGCAGTAACTATCCTCCAGAAGTTTGTATTTACCACAGATCTTTTCCAATTATATCTGAGGTTTGCTCCCGTGCATGGCATTGTGATAAAGGCTCACAGACAACTTACTGATGTAAGGTGACCCAGGATGTCACTCCTTTCATAGCACTCAGACTCTTCTTATTCAGGACATCATGTCATGCATCAAATTAAAAAAAGGATCTTTTATTTCCTGTTCATTTGAGCAGTAAGTATTCACCCAGCATTTCCTCTGCAAACTAAAGGTGAGCAGTATACTAAAGCAGGTACTACAGAGAAAAGAATGGAATTCTTTCTAATTATTAGAAATGGAATTTAATAAAAAAAGTATTAAACTCATTGTACCCTGCCCAATGAAAACAGAAACATCATATTAATATGAAAAAAAAGATCATGCAGTATGGATTATGGAAAATATTTGAACAATAATTACTTTGGTTTTCTATTATTCCTTACAACAGCTTTGAGAGCACAGTTGTTGTTACAGAACTCTGATTCTAAGTGAAAAGGCTCAGTAAAAAAAATTTAAAAAAAATAAAAATAACACAGCAAACCATGGGTTTCCAGGTTCGATAACTGTTCAAGGTAGATCTCTCATTTCATCTGCTCTTGGATTCAGGCAGATGGTAGGGTCAGGCACAGTGCACTTCTACAAAAGCACTGGGAGCCCTGAATTCAAATTCATGTCTAGCATTGGTTCTGCTAACTCCATAGCAAAGATAGTTACTGTGCAGAGGAATTTTTAGAGTAAAAAAGCCAACGAAGCAACAAAACCGCAAGCAACCTACGAAAAACCATTACAAGGCTTCCACAGAAAAAATACAGATTGAAAGTACAGACATGTCATGGTCCCTGAATGGAAGCACAGTTCATGCAGTGCGCCCATGGGTATACCTACAATTTAGGAAGCACTGCTATCACTGTATATGAGATCAGGTAGTCTCAAAAAACCACCACCAAAGACACAAAAAAGCTAATAAACCAACCACTCCCTTCACTGAGAGCCAAACAAGGCTTGTGGACATCTCACTGAACTAGTGGCAGATGGACACAAAGGTGTCAGTGGGAGCTGATCTTGATGTCACATCCCAGGCCCCACAGCATGATGTCACTGCCCTGATTTACAAGGCAACGGGGATCATGTAAGGGATGTTTCAAAGCTGGGCTCTGGACACACCAAAAAGCATAGAAATGCTATTTAAAAGCAAGAGTAATAAAATTAAAAAGCTGTTTCTACACCACAGCTGCAAACATGGAGTGGACATAGCTGTCTAACAGGAACAGTTCACCACATCCAACCACAACAGGTCCAAATATCAGGTTCTGAAACTTTAAAGAAGGGACAAGTTCAACATTTTCTAGCACAAAAGGGGTCCCATTTCATTCTCTTCACTTTGGTCAGTGCCAGTTCTGTGCCTCCCTGGGCAGAGCATGGCTCTGCAGTGTCCAGGGAAGGATCCTCAGCTGCTTCTGCAGTACAGCAAGGGGGTTAAACAGCATTTCTGGGCACATATGCAAGTGCAATCCCATCCCCGCAAGCGCACAACAAGATACCTCCACCCCTTCCTTTCCCATTTGAGGGACCGTTTTCTTTTCCACTATCATCCATGCTATTTATTTCAAATTTCACTTCTCTGTTAAATCCTGCATTCAGCGGCTGTGAGATTACAGACCTCCAGACATGGAGGTAGTTTTGACAGTACATGGGTAGGATGGATTTCAGGAGCCTGTTTCAGTGTCACTATACAATGTAGGAAACTAAGCAGACTATATAAAACCGCTAAGGAAAATGTGCATTGGAGTTTTGAAATAAAGTCCAAGTATCTATTTAGCCTACATAAAGCTTGAGTAATACTAAATGTATTTTGAGAGAGTTTAGACAGAAGTAATAATTTCCATAAGAATGCTATACAAGCTGAAGAATAAAATTAAGATGTAGAGTACTAAGATGCTAGAAATAGATACTAAACCTGCCCCAACAGCATCTTTGTTGCAAAGAAAGGAGGGTGAAACTAAAAAAACCACTTCCACTTGTCATTCATCTGAGGAAGCTGTATTAACAGAGACCCTAATAGCAGGTGCAAATTGCAATATGGTTTTCATTCCACACACAGAGTGTATGCTATCATTGAGGACTCAGCAAACGGATTGAAGGAACTGCGCAGCCATACTCTTTAAATGCTACATGCTATCACACTTGTTAAAATTATCTGGAACATAACAAGTGCTTGATAGGTGAATCAGACCACAGCACAAATGCAATGTTCTCTATGAAAAATCTCTCATTATGAAGAAAACTGGGAAAATGCAAATATATTTGCTCTATAAAGGTAACAAACAGCATGCAAAACTCTAAATGCTATTTCTGATGTGACATTTTGTAATGAAATGATTATCTGGACAGCAAAAGGTTTGTGTGTCCTAGTTGCTACGTGTAGATAGCATTCGCTTCTGTAACTGTCAAAATCCTTTCATAGTACTTTAATTTGAAAAAGAACCTGACTTCATTGTGGATATGTTATGATAAAGCCTGAAAAGAATTTATCTGATCAAAGAAGAACGTATTACCACCATACAGAGATTTGCTTCAAATCTTGCATAACAGCAAAAATAAATACAACTCACTTTTGTACAAAAACAGATAATGGGAACGAAAGGGGGAAAAAAAAAAGGAATTTTCTTTAATAAGATTATATTTCAGAAATGAAGAGAAGAATGTTTATCCATAAATAAATTTTATTAAAAAACCACCTAAGATGCTAATGTCTCCCTAGTAACATCTGCTTGTAAAAGTCCTATGCAATCAAGTCAGCAGCTAAAGACTGACAATCTCCTGCTGTAGCATATTTTGGATTATGGATTCAGCATCATTTAGAGATGTTGATTTCTAGTGGTTATGAATAAATTACAATATGAACCGAGTTACCTACAGAATAATTTAATTTCAAAATTCAAATAGTGTCTCAGTGATAAGTGAAAACAAAATCTGCAGCTTCATAATTGTCAATTGAGCATAGAATACATAGAATTAAAATCGCGGCTGTTATCTAATAAGTTTTTAGGCAAACTGTTCAATGCAGTCATTCAATGAATGCTTCAAAATCACCAATACGTTACACAGCTCATTTATGAGAAATTGTATTCATCAGCTCTATGGCAGACCAGTCATTTTAGAATAAATAAAACTTGAAAATTTGCTTTTCACCAGACTCCCCAAACCTGCTGATTTTAAACCACTTAACTTCAAGATACATTAGAAAGGTGATATATGAAATCCAGGGTAAATATGAAGCATAAGCCAGCACAAATCAAAAGAACTAGAAATTTACATTGAAAATGTAGGGAATAATCCTTATTGTCAGTGTCATGACAGATGGGAAATAATTTATTTTTTCTTGGTCAAGTGTAGCACCAGCATAAATCCTTCTCTATATTTTCCCCTTTGTGCTAGACATTTTACTTGCTTTAATAATGGAGTTTGTAGATCTCAGACACTATGCAGTAGCTTCATTAACTGTACTAGAGTCAGTTCAGGTAACACTATATCCTGATCTCATCTACAACGGGAACTTAAACCAATGGCACTTCCAACAGCTCCACTTCTGAGGCTCATTCCAAAAAAAATTTGCCGCAGACACGGGATTTTATAGAGCACTTTGGATGTGCTGAATAATCACACACCTGCATGAAATTTCCTATAATTATAGCCTGAAAGAATCTGCATGTCAGCCAAGAATCTTGATTTAGGCAAGAAATTACTAAAAGTCTAATATTGTTCTACAAATTAGCATGAAAGAACGTCACATTAAGCAGGGAAAACAAACCAACACAAAACAGCCGCCAACAGGTAACTTTTACAGCTTACCTATCTTGTATCTTTACTGGCTCTCCCTTAGTTCTCAGACCCATGTGACTAATTAGCATACGTAAATGAAGCCTAATTATAAATTACTGTGATTTTAAGGAAGGCAAAGACTCGGACTAATATATCAAGAGATGTTTGAGGCATGTAAATCAGTATTTGTACTTGCTGTGGAATGAAACACAGAAACAGAATGGATTTGATTTGGATAGTGAGTGGCCAAGGCAAAAAAAAATCATTTCCTGTAAAAAAAAATTAATTACGTTGTATCTGATAGTTCAACTCTTCAAACTACAACACTAAATTTAGTCTTTACTCCTATCCACAGTCAGAGCTTTACAGGAAGTTGTTTGAAGCTCCATGGGAGCAGAGTAAAGACATTCTGCTGTATTCCCTTTGATTATTAAACACCATCACTTGGCCCCAGAGCTATTGAATGTAACTGCTAAACAAAAGGGATCTCTTCCCTCGCCATTATTTCTGCTTGAGAAGGATGCTGTGATCTACCATGAAAGAATCTCTGAGCAAAGGGCAACTGTAAATGCTATGATAAGGTACTGGTTCTAATAGAGCACTGTCTCTGGTGGTCTGATAATAACCAGATGAATCACTGTGCACTCAGGGTAGCCCACAGACATGGAAATGTGAATTTTCTCTTTCTTCACGGGAAGCAAGCTTCACAGCTGATGTACAATGTTTTTTCAGTCTTCTGCACATTGTGTGAGATAAACGTTTGTGTTTTTAATGGATCAAAATAATTCATATGAGCTGGTAACAAAAAATTGTGCCTACAGAAAGAGAAACTTGCCTCCAAACCCTTTCCTGCACAGAGCTACAGACAAAAAATGATTTTCAAAAATACATTGATATTAAACTAAGCAGATTCCTGAAATTTGAACGTCTGATCCTTTAATCCCCATTTGAAAAATATATCTGACAACAGATACATGCTCTGATACAGTTGTGTTTTCTCTCTGCACTGCTGTGACCATTTCAGCAATAATTCTAAGCTTCGTGTCTTTCTAAACTCTTAGTGGAGATCAGAAGACACAGTGAAGTATGTTTGGTTTAAATGTACAGCAAATTTCTGCCTCCAGAAACATGTTTCAGTATTGATCACTGAGACACTACACCTGCAACTGTGATCAATCTATAAACCGTGCTGCCTCTCAGCTTCATAAACTTGCAGAATTGTAATGAACCTCTCTTTACTCCCCTTATGTGTGAGTTGAAGAGAGTGAGTAAGCAATGAGACAGTTTTTCTTCACTTGATGTTACCACTGGAAAATATGAGTAGTAAAAGGAAAACAGAAGAACAGTAGATCAAATATATATACATATATATATATATATACACACATATATATTTGACACAAGGTGTTATAAAATACACAGCGTACCAGCAGGAAGAAGTTGTAATACAGAAAAAATACTTTTCATAATAGATCTGATGGGATATTATTAAGCTACTTGAATAGCTTTTGGAAAGGCTAAAAATATGGGCAAATCATTGCAAGCACAACACCCATGATAATATTTTCTGTATTACCTAGCCATGAGCTGCCTCACCTGGGGGTCTGTCTGACCCTACTGACCCTGACCTGGCCTTGTGCCTCTGCCATGGGGGGCCTGGCTGGGGGCTGCCCCCACCTCCAGCCTGTGCTGCTCCGTTGTTGGGGCAGCAGGACAGGTCATGTCACCCCAAGGGTCCCCACAGCTCTGGGTCTCCGGGGAGGAGCTGGGTCTCATTGCACCCCCACAGTCTCAAAAGTGCAACTTTTTTTTTTTTATTATTGAGTAAAACACAAAAAAATGTGATTTGAAAATTTCATCTGCTCTTCCCCTAAATGATTTTTTCATTATAAGATTAATGAAGTGACCCCTTTTCCACTGGTTTCAATAAATTAGCTCCTAAGCATCTGTAATTGCCATGCTACAAGCATTACCTATGAGCATAACCTCTCACATCACCTACAGAAGAATTTCCTTCTTAGGTCAAAGGAATGTCCGTTCTTAATACTACTCATGTTTTATAGGAACTCTGAAAGAATTATTTCTTGCCCATATGCCCATGTGATACCACATGATCTCAGGAGATAATTGAGACAGATGTGCTTTAGACTAATTGCTTTGGAGGTTCTCTGACACTGAAGGTCTGCAGTTATCTGCCAATTCTCCAAACCCCCTAAATAAGTGCTCAACAAATGAACTTTTCTCTATAAAAACCCAGCATGGAATTACCAGGAAGAATTATCACTCAATTCCCTATCTATCTTCACAACTATGGGGTGTTCTAAAGGTCACTGCCCTTCAGACTGCACTTCCATTTGTTCTAATACCCAAGCTAGGCTCTGGTCTGGTTTTGAGGGTGAGGTCACATCCCCTCTCTTTCTCTTTTGCAGCTGGCCATGTCTCAGGGATCCTGCTGGAGTCCTGGTGCTGCACTGATCAGAGGTCACAGCAGCACACACAGAATTTTCTCTCCTTGGTGGGAACCGGCCTGGGGCCAAGAAGAGAAAATGATAGTATGCGATAAGGGGAACCGCCAGAAGACTGCGTCTTGCCTGGAATCTATTACCACCTAGGTTTTGTTGTAGTTTCTTTTCCTCTGAGAGATAGGCAGCTCAAGAATAAGACAACCAAATAAAAGATATAGGGAGAGACAATATCTTTGATTTGATATAGATGAAAAAAGTGAAGAAACATTTGTGTGCACAACTCCTTAACCAGAGTAAACCCTCCAAAAAGTACAAATTTGAAGCTAAAACTAGTATTAGAATCAATAGCTTGTAGTTAACCTAGAATCAAACACAAATTAACAAACAAAAAGCACAGATTAAAGATTATAAAAATATCAAGTCTTGCTAGGTGCTAAATACTCATATAACTATTGCAATAAAATTATCCTACTGTATTCTTTAAGCTTTCTGAGCATGTCTCAAGGACAATTGATTTAATATTACTCTCAGCTTTTACTAGATACCATGTCCTCTGTTACACATCGCCCCAATTAGACATCTTCATTTTCACCTTCATGCCTGTTGGTTTGGACCCTTAGGCACTGCTTTCATTCATGTAGGTCAGTTGGTGCAAAAGCAACATGCTTCTGTCAATAGCTAAATGTTTTCTGATGCACGAATCAATCTGCCTCTCTCTTTTTACATGTGTGTATATGGGCACACACAAAAATTCTTATTTCTTTCTCTGTACCAACAAGATATACAGTGCTCCATGTGCACAGATACGCATCCCTATGGTAGAAATCAGTTATTCTCCATAGTAGCCATAAGGTAATATTCGTAAGGTAATTATCTCTGCAGCCAGCAACTAAATGCATCATCTTGCCAGAAGAAAGACTATGACATATACCATAATCTGCAAAGTATTATCTCCAGTGTTTTAATCAATGTTAACATTAGCAGCGCTCATCTCTGGCAAAGCATGAAACTATTGACCCCCTAAAGACCTATGGTAAGATATATCAGTATTTTACCCTGGAAATTAATTTGTGTTTGCTCCTAATTAAAATACGTGTGACAGGTCTTGAGCATTAACCCCAGTTGTAATCAAGCTGTGGATTGTGCATTTCCCTTGCAAAATTTCAAGAAGAAACCTAGGGACAATGGTAGTACAGGAATGAATCAGCTAGAAATCCCATGTAATTCATTAAGGGTGAAAAATCAATGTCACACAGATGTAAAGAGACATGAGTTGGTTCTGCAATGTTTCTCAAAGGAATTTGACAAAAAAAAAAAAACCTTTGAAAGAAAAATATCAGACAAGTGCAAAGAAGCAAATTATTCCCACTAGATTTTACAGGACTCTATGCCTGAGTTTAAGTTCAGAGAACATTATGAAGTAAAATCTGCATTTTTCTCTTGTCTCTCAGGGACAATCTTCCACTCTCTGTAATATCTTTACTCTTAAATCTTCTACAACTCAAAATATGTCCTATTTTTAAATTATATTTTCTGGGGATTGTCTCATTATTATTGCTGAAGTATCACCTCCAATGAGGTTCACACTCTGGGATTATCCTATATTATCTCCTAGGATTTCAGCCATGCCAGCAAGGTCTGGGTGGAGGAGGTGCCTGCTAAGGCTACCCCACCTACCCAGAAAGCAGGTCCTGTCCCAATCCACTTTATGCCTTTTCCTTGGCAAACAAATCATTAGTGTAACAGAAAATACTGGATCAAACCTGTCCCCTCCAAAAAGGGCACTAAGTCCCATCTTTTCCCATTCCACTATCTCTTCCCTTGTTTTTCTTAGCCAAAGAAAATAATACGAGAATGTGTCATTCATTTCAAATCTTTGTCGGGAGAGAGCAGACAACCCTTAACCCTTTCTAGGAATTTTACCCCAAGATCCACGGGTTACAGTTAAATTGCTACGGACTATGGATCTTCTTTTCACTCAGTTTGCTGCAACTCAGCTGACAGATGATGATCTAATATTACAGAGTATATAAAATTATGGAAACAGTGCTAAAGAAGTGAAAACCTGAATTTCATTGTGGCCATATAAACTGAAATGCCAAAGCATTAGAAGCCATTTGTGAAAATCTCAATTTATCTGCAACATTATTGTGGGGAGACATAACTTTGAGCCTGGAGTAGTGGGAAAAGAAAAAGCCTATAAGCATCCTCAGAGCCACTTTTTGGTTTTGAATTTTTTTTTTTTTTAGGAAAGAAAGACTACATCTGAACTTTAAAATATTTTGGGGTCGTTGGCTGTGTTGTTGTGCTGTTTGGATTTGCTCCACTCCTCTCCCACTACTGAGTATCAGAGAGCAATTAAATGCTCCTGCAAACAAAATCCAGAATGACACAGCCTGGATCAGTGCACCGTGACTCTCCCATGTCAGCAGCTCGGACACAGCCTCTACAGAGGACAGGCGATGTGAAGCTTTGCATTCACGGGGAGCTGGCTCCTCTGGAGAGACCAGCAGCGGTCTCTGCACCCCCTGTGCCCACAGAAAGCCTCATGCTGAACAACTATGAGACCTCACAGTCAAGCTCCAGTAACTTTTCAGCTCCAATATTTTTTGCCAAATTCTTTCCATTTTCTTTGTCCATTTATCTTCCCTATGACAAAGAAGTAATTTAAGATAAGAATACATTTTAAGAGAGTACCAGGCCAGGTGAGATGAAAAGCAGTTATGATTCTAAGGTGAGCTTTGGCTGCTACCATTTCTACTGTGATGATAATGTTGGTGTTCATGATACCACCTGCAGCTTGTGTGATAGACATGATTGTGTATTTTCTTTTGAGACACCCTAGAAATGTTGTGTTCTTCCTGGCCATATAACAAGACTGCCAATTCTCTCAACCTCCCTGGAATCAAATCAAAATGAGAGACAGTGACCTTTCTATTGGAGAGAAGGAGAGTATGAATAGGAAGAAATAAAGAATAATATGTAGTAAATCTCATGAAACATAGAACTACTTCTTGTAAGAGTAGTTACCACTACCCCCTGAAAAAAGGTTCTGGTACCCTTTTTAACACTATCAAACTTAACTTCCAAGTGATCTTTATTGAAATCAGTAGGGTTAGTCAAAGAGTAATAAAAAACGGATTTGGAAAAAAGGTTGCAGAACCCAGTCCATCTCTGCCAAATTGTTTGATTTCGCAACACATATAACAAGCATTTTTTTCATCCTTTTCATTTGTCTGTTAGGAATATTTTCATAGAAATAAATGTACTGCATAATAATTTGTATATTTAAATAGAATAGTCCCATAATTCTAAATTTTAACACATATTTAATTAGTGAAGTATGATTAAAATTTTATGCTTTATATATAACAGAAAAAGTCAGTGTAATACTGCAATAAATTTGCCAATACTAAAATACTACACAAATTTATTTGAGAACTCTAAACATTGTGCAAAGGTCTTAAGCAGAAATACAATAATGAAGCACATTCATATCATTCTATCCAAAGTCTGTGATAAGAATTCTTGAAAATATAATCCCACTGTGTCACACGAGTTGCCACTGAAAAATACTACTTACAACCCCTGGTGTCTAATGAAACATTACTGACACATACAGGGTATGATTCTAATCTTGATACTGCTATAATGATATTTTATTTTATAGGCTTTGATTTACAAATAAGATCAAGATGGATGTTCATATAATCAAATGCAGTTGCTAAAAAATATTAAGTATCAATAGAGTGTAAAGAACAATTATATTAGGCTGAACAAAAGGTACCAAGGATTTAACAAGAAGCAATAGTAGACTCATGCTTAAATCAGCTGAAGGAATTATCTTGCTCTTTTCACTATATCAAATGAAAAAGGGGTCTGGAATACAAAGCATAATTTCAAAGTAGAGCAAATTACTCTGTTGCTAGTATTTCATTGATTTCAATAGAATTAAGATGGCCGGGAATTTGATTCCTCCGTGTTGCAGAAGAACTCTAACTGGTTGGGAAGTGTGAGGATTCAGTTCCTCATGAGGACTTGAAGTGTGGAAGTGGAGTTATTGCCTGGTTAGGGACCACTTCCAGGATTCAGTTCCTCTCAGGCAATTCCAATGCTCATATAAGAGCATACACAGGTTTATCTGTAGCACCAACAGCAATAAATTAATGCATTAATTCAGACATTGATTGAAACACAAATATAAACTGTGCTTCCACCTCCCTCGCAATCATTGACCAGCCCATCTAATCTTAGTCATTAACTAAGCACTAAGGGACAGGCTTGCAGCTGAACAGCTAAAATATTGCCTTGACTTCAACGGAACTTGTCTGGCTTAGAGTAGTGCCAACTCTCTCCTGGGCTGAGATTTTTCAGAAAGCAAACAAAGCAAACAAAATATGCTTTTCAAGTCACAACTCTAAAATATATCCTGAAAATAATCTTTTTTTTTTCCTCCCTCAGGAACTGGAACTTTGAGACTACAAAAGTGTCAGCTTTTAACAAATATTAACCTTTTAATTCCAGTCTCCCTTTCTAGAGGGTGGCTGCTGGGGTGATATGAAATACTGATGGACTATCCATCACATAGCTTCTGCCTATGGGTCATTGCACAGCCTTAAACAACCACAGAAACCAAAAGATAAATCTTTTGATGAAATACTTGAATCCTTTAGAGACATTTTGCACTAATGCTGTGCTTATCCCAGAGTGGTTTCTCTGCTGTCAGCAGAAGCAAAGAGTGTTTATAATGCAGTTTGCATCAAGATTGAAACACAGCTCCATAGGCTGAATCTGAGCAAAGCCAGCAAAGCACCTGGAGACTATTTTGTCTGCATTATTCACAGTTCAGAGCTCAACACCCAATGTCAGAGTTCAGCAGCGAGTGACCACATACAGAATGCCAGGCTCTTTTCAAGATATTGAAATTTAGAGTGAAGCATTTATCTCAGGCATTAGAAGCATTTATATTGCTGCATTACCAAACAGGATAGCCCCAAATAGCAGCCTTCAGGCTCTCAGAGGTCTGGAAAGAGATGTGGTTATAGAGAGGATTAAAGAAGAAACTATACAGAGACAGCTTGCTATGTGCCCAGCCTAGCTTTTGGAGAAAATATACACAAGGATGTGTGTTTTCTCCAAACATACACAAGGATGTGTGTTTTCTCCAAACATACACGTGAAGTTTGCTTGTTATGTGGTATTTTATGTGCCAAATTCCAATCTCACGGTGAAAATGAAAGGCCAGAGGACTTCAGCAGTGTTATGTTCTGCATTTGGGGAATGAAGACAAAATGAGGGAAAAGGGGATTGAATTTGGCCACTACACTAACTGATACATCTGGGGGATTTTGTGACAGTACAGTGTGAGGATCCTCACTCCCTTTGTATTTAGATGAATACCATATTTTCACTGGTGGTCCCCAGATTTCTGTGGAATCCTGGCATCTGTCCACAGGAACATGACATTTTGTCTAGGTCTGGCAATAGGTTCTTCTGTTCTTGTGTTTCAAAAATCTAGGGAACAAAATAAAAGCAGCATAAAAATGAAATATAAATAAACCAATACCCACACAAATTTAAGGAAAACGGAGTTTGGAGACCCTGACAATACTGCCTGTCACAGATGCATCTTTTACAACACCCTCACCACAAGAACTCTGACAACTTCAGTTCTCTTACTTGCGAGCTTGCACATTACTCACAAGAAAAAGCTCTTGACAGTTAAATATATTACATACAGAGTCTTTGTACTAGGAATCCAAGTTGCATCCCCCCCACCCTCCTTTTTTTCTTCTCCCTCCCCTTTATCAAACACTGCTATTGACTGGGGAGCAAAAGCCCCTAAGATACTAAACCTTCCGACCATGAAGGGAAATGGAATGGTTTTCTAATGGAGTCTATCTGAATGCCTCTGGCTTTTAGAACCTGTCTTTAAAGTCTGCTTACTGAGGCATAGATGACCACTCAAACACAGACAGATTTGTCACTTTGGTTTTCAGGACACCCATCCTATAAAGACCACAAGGTAATTGCGAGGACTTTCGTGGCCAGACATTCCCTTGCTATTCATGAGGTTCTTGAATTGGATTTAATTTCATGCCAGATTTGACTCTATCAATGGAAGACCAGCTCAAGTGATTTCACAAGAAATGCTCAAATAACACCACTCATTGTTACAAATCTTTTTATGCTCTATAATGCAGAGCAAGTAGAGATGTTCTGACTGTAAAAATAAAAGTATAGCTACCATTGTCCCAATGACTACTGTAAATATTTTAAGGTGTACAGTTAAGGATATACATTTACAGAAAAAAAAAATCAAACCCAAAACAAAGACTTGGCTAAAAAGCAACCCTTTCTCAACACTCATAGTTATATTGTCATCTGGCTTGATAAGATTTATTCCAAAACTTCTCTGGTTTTATATCTGTTACCATAAAAAATGGTGCAAATTGGTTCCATGAAACCAGCTGCAGAATCAAACTGATTTACACCTCCTTCCCCCACAGAAGGAATGTTAATAATCATGTTATATTTGGCTCCTTTCCTGAGTCTGGTTAAAACTTGGAAGAACAAGCCTGGTTTATGCCAGTTGAAGACTTGCACCCAATAAAACGCTGAACTGAACAACACAACAGCCACTATTTCTGTGCTCTCCAGGAAAGAAACAGCACATTACGTATTACAGTACAATGCTAGATTTTTTAAAATGCCTGCAGTCATAGCTCCTGAAGTATTTAAAACTGTTCTACTTCATCAAGCCATTCAGACTGTAGTCATGAAAGAAATAAGGTGGCTGGAGCATTGTTGTCTCTTAGTTCCCCTTGCTGCTACCAGAAAACCCTGTCAGTGGTGCCTGTATTTAGGCACAAAAGCTTCAGCATTTGACAGTATTTGCATGTTCCTGAATCCCCATAAGATGCGCAAGACAAGAGTGATTTCAAACCCACTTAAACTCTAGATTCAGCAACCGTTCTTGAAGTTAAACATTTTTAAAGAAGAGCAGAATGCAAGATAAACTCAGAGGAAGGACTGGGAAACAAAATGCGCTAGAGAGCAAACAGAATGGAAACAGAGAGAATACGTGAAAAAAAGATCAGTGGGAGAATCTGATTTCTTCTTCTTTCTTCCTGCCAATCCAGCTTCATCTAGAGACGATACTTACTCATGTCTTTCCTTAACAAGGATATCAGAGAAAAAATAGACTGCACAAGTAATACAAAATAATAACTATGCAAAGAAAAAAAGGTTCAAGAATTTCACCTGGCTTCAAAACATGAAAAGAGCTCAAAAGGTTCAATAAGATTAAAATGACAATAAATTGCAATACTATAGGGGAAGAAATTTCATTCCGCAGAAGAGACAACAATTCATGTTTAGATTTATATTCAAATTAACTAGAATTGTAATACCAAGTTACATTTACTCACACATAGAGTCCTTATTTCAACCTGTGCAAGTCTGTCAAGAAAAACCACACTGGGTTTCATCAGTGATGAAGCAAACACAGTTATAAGTCTATTTTAAACACATTTAACACACACTGCAGACATGAAGCCTCCAGAAAAATAAAATCCCACTGGATATCTTCATAAAAATCTACCTGTTGTTTTTCCACAAGGATTCTTATGAGTCATTACAAGCTTCTATGAACCTGACAGGGTTTTTTTGTTTGCTGTGTTTTTTAAGTCAAACAGAACAGAATGTTCTCAGTAGCTCTTCTGTGAAGTGACAATACAACACTAGGGAGAAAAAAAAAAAAAAAAGGATTAAATCAGACTTTCTCATCTTCAGTCTGGAAAATTAAGGATTAAATTGAAGGCCAAACCACGTGCAAATAAAAAAGGTGTCTCCTCTCTATAAAAATAATGTAAATGATTGGAATAAAAATTTAAGATAGGTTCCCTACATTGTGTTCTAGAAAGAACTGAAACTACAGCCAAAAACATAATAAATGGAATCCAAGACAGCTGCATCAAAGAATCCATTATTGGCCTGGGCACACTAGCACACAAAAGCAGAGAAATTACTATTATATAACCATGGAGAAATGGAAAAATTATTATTTTGGTCAGAAACAAGTAAACTTCTAAATTATTTAGAGAACATTGGCCGAGATCTTGAGCAGAGTGAAAAGAAGCTAGATGCCCACATTCCCCTGAATTTTAATAGCATTTAGGTTCCTTTGAAAAGCCAAGACAACATTTTCAATTAAAATATTTTACATAATGATTTCATGGCTTGATCCTGATATGTACTGAGACAATTCCCACTGCATTCAGCAGAAGTTGAGGGCAATCCCCATCTCTAAACACCTGACCAAGAAAACCCCAAACAACAAAACTTCTGTTTCCTTCTTCATGGATTTAAAACAAAATCCCAGAACTTACCACCCCCCTCCAAAAGAAAACCCCAAACACCCCAAGACAATTCCAAATGAATGAAGAAACAAAAAAATCCCCTAACAATTGTACACTGTGATGTGCATTATCAAATAGCGCACAAGTCGAAAATTAAAATTAACCACTCAAATACATGAAGCAATGTACGATATCACAAAGGGGTGGTGGAAAGCATGTGAAATTTGGTGTCTGCAATGAAAGATTTTTGATTCCTCTTGACCTCTATTTTTTAAAAAATGAGTAAATACTGTGCCCTTCACCTGGAAAACTTTGAGGTAGAAACTGTCTTTAGAGGGCTTGGGAGTTGGTTGGGCCTCTAGCAATGAGGAGGTGCTTGATTAAATGCTTTGTGCACGTTCATATACTTAACCTTGACTAAGTGCATGTTAGAGTTTTAAGCAGGTGCTTAAACTTTTCTCTCCTTGAGAGCCAGGGATCTCTATATAATATATTTAGCTATGAGAGCAGTAGGATAATAACACTGCCTATGATGCAGTAGGATTCTATGTCCAAGCTATGCAGAAGTAGCATGGTTATTTACCATCCCCAAAAAAGTAAAAATGGAGTGTGGAGTAATTTTATTTTCATGTGGATTAGCATTCTGCCATATATAACAGTTGATTGCTTTTAAATCCTAGAAGATACAATTAAGGGACATAAAACTACCACCTGCCACTCAGTCTAGATGTTAACTCAACCATGATGACATTATGATTATGATACAATAATACTGCAAAAATAGAATTACTGCTAGGCTGCCTAACCTGAAGCAGCACCTGAATTTAAACAGTTTTCAAAGCACCTGGGTTTAAACACTGTCAGTGTGTTTTAAAGACCTTTCTTAATTATTTACTGTATCTGAAAGAGTTCAAACTCTCAAATGAGCCTCTCTGTAATTCCCTCCCATCCAGCTAGATGCTGGGTGTTCCCAAACTCCAAGGCAGGTCAGCAGAAGCTTTTTTTGCAGGGCATGCCATGGGAAGCTCCTGGTCCTTGGCAGACTCACTTGCCCCCATTTTTTTCAGGACTAGAATAATTTCATTCAAAGCACATCTTGGAGAAGGTTTAAATAGCTACAATAGAAAGTCTTCCAAATCTTTTGGATTTCCAAATGCAGTGAAATAGCAACTGTTCTTCTAAGTCATAACTTATGTCCATTTAGCATGACTCCTCTTACACAGAAAAGCCAGGTTTCCAGAGGGAATACCAATATAATGTCCAAGCCAGACATCAGAACATGAGAGTTGAAATAAAAATCAATACAGAGCCATACAGATGCTAAAGTACGCTGAAAATAAAATTGTTTTCCACTGTAAATGTAATTTTAAAATCTAACATATTCAATATATATGATATTGATTATGTTAGCAGTATTTCTGAAGGCTAATAGATACAATGTACTATTTGTACTGAAGCACAATACTGCTTTTGTTGTCCTAGCAACAGCCAGGAAAAAATGATCTCACAAATCAAATTCAATGGAAATGCAATGCTTTACAGAAAGAGACAACTAAATGATCTTAAAAGTATATTTTTAAGTTGCCATCTTTATAAGCTCAAATCTGCCCTCTCCAAACTGAGATCATTCTAAGGAGTAGGTAGAATGGATAGCATGAGCCTACATTTTAATGAAGAAAAAGTAGAATGAAGCTGAATTGCCAGACTGGAATATTTCGCATATCTGCTCAATTTCCTCTGGCTATAGTTGCCTATGGAGTAGACAATTCCCACCCCCTCCTTTGGCCAGTGCATCACAGAGGGGACTATTTCTATCAGGAAGTATGAAAGCAAATCTTACTTGGTACTTTTTTTTTTTTTTCTTGAACTGCAGTCTCAAGACAGCCCCATGGGAGGGGCAGAGAGGGGAATGGACCTGTGAGACATTTCACAGACCAGCACACAATCCAGTGTGCTGTGCCTCTTGGACACATCTCACTCTCTTTGATGTATAGAAAAGGAACTAGAGAACTGCATCCCCAGCCAGCCCCACAACACGATTTCATGATGCTGCAATCTCTGAACATCCCCCTGACCTCCATCACTTTGTGCTCTAGAGCAGAATCACATTTGTCCTCTCAAGCCAGGTCCTACTACAAGTACTGACTGGAATAAGAGCATTTTCATTTACATCAAGTCTTATAACATGTTTATTCTATGAGCATCTCCAACAAGAATCATCTAAGGACAAGAAAGTGAATAGGTAAACATATTTCAAGATCTATATGAAATGGGAATGAACCAGGGAACAAAAATAAATCATTGTAGGCCTTGAAGAAAATGGGAGGAATAGGTTTACCGGATTTATGGTAAACTGCACTTCCCTGTAGTCTCAAATATTTATGTTGAATTGTATCTGAGATCAGATCTAATCTAGAAACTGAAAAAAATAACATACTGTTAACCCTTCTAAAAAAGATTTACTATTCATTGGTCAGTCAAACCAGGAAATGTTCCTAGAAAATCACACTTGATTATGCATTATGCACCAGAATACCCAGAGTGAAATCAGATGCGAGAAAACAATAAGTATTCCTTTCAAGGCTGGTTGGTAATCATTTATCATTTCACCAACAGAGAGTCTGTATGTAGAACTGCAAGAGCAAAATGATTCCTGAGGATATACTTTAAATGAAGTTCTGTTAACTAATTGGATATAATTCTAAAAAAACCCCAAAACATAAAAACACACCACAAAACCAAACTGGATTTTTTTTAATAGCTTTTGAGAGTTCAAACACCATTTAGAAAATTTTACAAATCAAGGGTTTAAAATAGATTAATTTGGAGTACTAATTCCCTGTTACCATCTCATGTAATGATAAGATAATGAGGTATAAGTATAGTAAAAAGTATACACATTTTTATACATCATTGTGAGGGAATATCAACAACCTGGGGCATGATGTAATCAGAGAGTGAAAAAAAATCTAAAAGATACCAAATCAGATGTAGATATCCTTTCAATAGATTTTTTAACGTGTTTAGTTTTGCCCTTTACCACACAGAAATTAATAGGTTTGATTTTGGTGGTGTTTAGCTTACTTTTGGGGTTGGTTCTTGTGTGTTTTGTTTGGGGTTTTTTTAATTGACCAATGTGAACCCCTTCCAAAGTCCTCATGTTGAATTCATGTAGCTATGGCTTATATTGTCCATTCTTGTCATATGAATTATCACTGTCATATGCAGCATGTCTTTTTATAGTAGCAGTCTCCATTTATGATACAATTTTCTTTCATTCTGTTCTCCTGTATTGACAGCAGATTCCTTAATTATTTTTCAAATAATGTAAACAATATTTCTTTTCAATTGAAATTTAAAAGTAGAAGCATAAAAAGTGAACAGTCACATAATCTGAAAAGAAAACTGGTTTAAGGACTCTCTCAAGATGGGGGAAAACTGCTTTTCCTAGAAAGCTTTTGAATCCTTTCCTTTATTTTTTTAAACACTGAATTAAACCTGAATGTCCATGTGCAACTTCACCAGCTACACTGAAGCCTCAATTACACTGATCATGCAAGCACAGAATATGAATTCTGCTGGAAATTGCAAGAAGGACACAGTGAGTCAGATGGTAAAATAGCAATGCTGTAGTTTGTCCAAAGTCACTGGAATGATCCGTCAGCTATGAATTTTCACAAATACCAAGAAATTCAGCAGTAGCTATTTTAGTGCTAAAGTGCAAGACCCAGGGAGATGAAATAGACTATGATGAAAAAAAAATCTTTTGTCCATGAACAGTAATAGTAATTTAGTGGAACTCATATTGCTGCAGACAAACATCTCCGTGTAATGCAGAATACTTTCATCAAGCAAAATGTGACTTTATCTCAACCTAATCTCCAGGTCATGTCACCTCAGGAAAACCTCAGCTGAGCAATACTTCATCTTGCTTTTCAGCTCCAGATACAGCTTCACATTAAAAGGGAGGGTAAAGACAGACAAAAGCAAACAAAATGCTGAAATTTGGTTTTAAAATACATATCCTATTACACTAAGCAACACATATTTTCAGCTGGATTATGGCTATAAGCCTATGGATGTCATTTTGGAAATATTATGAATATGATAGATTTTTCTAACGTCATGTTTACATAGGGAAGCTGTATGAAAGTTGAAGAAACAATATAAAAATATTCTGTAAAGAAATTAATCTAACTCTTAATTTGTAACCACCCCTAACCACAAAAGGGCCTCATTCTCATTTAACTAGTAATTGGTTAGAGGTGACTTAAGTTTAAAAATTAATATCCACTAGGGAGATGTACTGTAATAAAAGAGCTAATTGGCAATGCTAATATTATTATGCAACTACAACAAAAAAAATTTAAAATCCCACTTAAGAAGACTGCAGGACCTCTGGATGTGAGAAATGTACCTGAGCAGTGTATTTGCTAGTCAGCAGCAGATAAAACTGTGGGGAGCACACCAGTTTGTGGAAAAGTAATTTCTGACTCCAAAGCTTTACTGGCAGCTCTAGGATATTTCTGCAGACTTCCTCACTCTCACACATTATCTTTGTGTGTCACTAGTGGCAATTAGGTATTTCGCTTGAAGAGAGGAGACTGCAGCACACAAATTCATTTTAACCCACTTACCCAGAAGGGAATGCGGGGGGAAAAATGTGAGAGCTTTAAAATAAACAAACAGAAAACAGATGGCAATTTAAAAAGTATTCAAAATGAGAGAATTGCTGCAAGTTTGAAGTCAAAATATGCTCATGTACAAACGTTCCTCACCCGAAGAGGAAGTCTTGCTAACCCCAGAGAATTAGAATTGAATCCATCCCCACTGTAGCCCACAGAGCCATTGAGACCAAAGAGACCCTTTCAAGGCTCAAGAGGGGAGATGGGCCCTTCCCCACAGGCACCAGCCAAGCCTTGTGTTGCCTTGGTATCACCCATATGTCTTCCTATCACTTACTTCTGCACAGGCTGATTGAGGAATGCAAAGAGGAAATTGTTCAGTAGAGTATTAGCCCATATGCATCTAAAAAATGAAAGACTGTACTAGAGTCTACATTCTACAGGAAAAGCCTTGCCCCCAAATTCTTGTGATCCTGATCTAGTTGTCCTAGCTGAGAGAAAGACTCACTGACCTCAAGAGGAAGTCTCGAGTCAACAGAGGCCAATTCCACCCCCATCCAATATTAGGCAACACTTAGACTATGAGCTAGAACAAGAAAGTATTTATTGAAAGTCAATGTGCATACTTATTGCAGCTATTATGACAGGCATCTTAAGATAGTGAATAGTAAAATTAGACACTTAAAATAATTTAAACCAATTAAAGGGAGCTCATTTAAACCAATTAGAATACTCCAGTGAGTAAAAAGGTCATCAATCTCTCTTTAAATACACCAAAATAGAGCCTAATGCTCAAAGTCAGAAAATCTGGAAAGTTTGAGGGAACTTTCCTCTCCACTTTGAGCATTTCTGTCATAAACACCTAAATCAGACAGGAGCTCATACACCTGTCTGCAGGAGAAAACACAGGATTCCACAACCTCCAACAGGATAAGGGGCATAAAGGGGGAGGATACCTCGTTTGCCCATATTAGCTCAAGTCTATCTACCTTCTTGGCTACATCAGCTGAACAAAACATTTCATGGCACACTTCAATAGGGTGCTTGCTCTTTCTCAATATATTGCCTTCATCCTCTACACAGGTCAGTGAAAACATGATTGTCCACTGACAGGTGTCACTTTTAAGGCTCAGTTATTTATTATATCTCACAGATATTCTTGGTTAGGAAGGAAAAATATCAAGAAAGACACAAAAAATTGACACTGAACCCATTTCAAATCTAGGAAAAAGAGAAACAGCTGCTCTTGGTTTAGTCTGGCATGTTCTCTACCACTGGCAGCTGCTGAACCTGCTGTGCTGCTTTGCTCAGCAAAAGCAGGATACTAACATAATAGAACAGAAATAGGTTCACAAAAGTGAAACAATCAGACTCACTGGAATGCTCAAATCTGGTCCAAGCACAAACTAAGCCAACACAGAAAGACAGCTGGGGAACAACAATGCAAAGCAGCAGAATTTGGAAAGGTGCATAAGGACAAAGGCAAAAGGAATTCAGCAGATCAAAAGATCCTGCTCCCAAGTCTTGTATTGCACACAGTGAAGATGTTCCCATGATGCAATGACTAATGCAGCTTCATAACCCCCAAGATGCCTTTTATCCATTCTACATCTTGAGCAGCTGGGACAACCTGGCAGTATCAGCAAGTCAGAGAATAGAATTTGTCTCTGTCATAGTTAACGCTGTAAAACATATTTCTGATGCAGCTGTAATTTGAAAGTGATCTGTTCCTTGCTTTAGCCATCAAGTCCACTGTACATAAAGGAGAGCTCTTTTCATTCTCAGGAAGAGAATCTTATTTAAGCTGAGCAATGTTAAAACACTAATGTTTATTTGTTGCAAAAATATTCAAATAAAGTAACAGAAAGCACAGTATTTCAGCCTTGTGCTATGCAACATATGATTTGCTCAGTTGTATTCTTCTTTTTTCATAGAAACCCTCTATGGCTCCCTGGAATGCAGACAGCAAGTTGCTAATCCCACTAGTAGAGCACCTAATATTACCATAAATATAAGCACAGAAGTGGTATCTAAATAAACTGATTTACAGCACATTTTACATTGATTTCAACCACCAAGGCCTGTCAAATACTTACATTTCAAGGCAGTTTAAATTCTAGCGCTGACTTTACTTATGCAATTAGTTCAAATGGCACAGCCACCAGTTTTATCCAAAATTTAACTGAGAATCCCTAGAATGCCATCACTGCCTAGATAAAATTGGGCAATATGCACACTATGGAGAGGGATGAATGATGATTCCTTCTTAGGAGTATGTGTGCACATATGCTGTGTGTTGGAGAGACAGACTGAGTATAGAAAACTGTCACAACAAGCAGAAAATGACAATGTAACATGTTATTGATCAAGGAGATTTAAATACCAAAGCAAGAATAAAAGTCACGGTGCAAAATGCTGGGGTGCAATACGAGTTAGGACATACTAACGATTATGGGCAGATATAGAGCTCCTTCTAAATAATCACCTCATTTCCACTGATATTGTTCCATCCCTGAATCTCAATCAAAGGAAATAGACTGAGATCCCCAGATCAGCACCACAGGAACCAACTAGACTGTATAAATATGCATAAAAGATGAGAAAATGGTGTACTACACAATGAAATTCTGGCAGCACTCAGTGCTTACCTAGCAGTTTGCAGATTTTTAATATTTGTTCTAATGAAGAAATAAGTAATAAAGTGAAATAGCCATGTTCAAATTGTTTAGACCTACAGCAATGATCCTTGTGGATCCTTTCCCAACTGAGATATTCTATGATCAGAAATCACCTGTCTAAAATGCAATGTATTGCAGGATGGTTGACAAACAAACTAATATAATTCAAGAATAGAAGCAAACCCTGCATTTGCTCACATTAAAAGGCAATATTTTCAAGAAAGAAGAACACCAAGGGTTTCAGGAAAGTGTATATAACAGCCTCAGTTAAAAACAAAATCCATAATGTTTTATAGCCATTGGTCAGCATGCAATTGCTTCTGACCCGAGAGCTTTCAGCAGATAAAACTCCATGGGCTTCTGTGACAGAGCTTGCTTTAATCAAACAAGACTAGAGTAGGAATTAATCATTTTTTCCTACCTTCACCTCTTTGGCACAACACAACTGACCAGCCTTCAGTGGAGATGTTCCTGATTTTGCATCAGCTGACAAAAGACGGAAGGGGGCTTGAATCCAGTTGGGTGAATTCTGGAACAGATGGATTTTAAAAAGCTTTAACTCACCACTCATTCAGCCTATATCATCAACCACTATCAACTATGATCTCATCAGCACTTGACATCACTAATATATCATGAAGGACAAAATGATGCATGTATTCACAGGTGTTGCAGGCTGTATTTTCTATCTGGCTGATTTTAGGAAATCATGAGAATTGATGCAGATAGAGTTATTCTCTCAGTGGATTTTAAAGTTCTTAAGCAAAATCAGGGTCATTGCAGGGACAAATAGCAAACATATTGTGGCACTTGTTTATCTTATTGTTAATGGTGCAACAAAAACCTAAAAGCTTCAAAAACATACATAATTTAAAATGTATAGTATTAACAAGCAGTGCAGAACCTTCTCCTTCAGCTATACTATGGCCAAAATGAATCAGCAGAACAAAATAAATTAACATATTGGGAATACAGAACATAGTTCATCCTGTCTACAGGAGAAACTAAAATAAATACAAACTTAAGACAAGTTTTCCATTGTGATTTAACTCTTATGAGAAGTGGTTTCTGTAGCAGTGTATTATTCTGTGATACTATGGGTATGCCAGCACTTCACAAAGGAGGGCAAATATCTTTATTTTATACTACAGACAAGGAAACAAAATAAGTTACTTTCACAAGGAAAATGGCAAGTCCAAGTCTACAGTGCCCAGTCCTCTCCAACATGTTCCCTCTATTGTGCCATGATAAAACTGAAAATTATTTTCATGAGAAGCAATAATTTCTAACTGCAGCCTTGTTGATATAGCTGCATCAAGTACAGCTAATCATTTGGCTGTTTCAAGATACGCACCAAATCTTTACTTCTGCACCCTCTTGTTATGAAGAAATTACAATATTTATTTCATCTTTCCTACCCAGGTGTTCCACTTCCCAACACTACTGTTTTATACTGTGATAATGGGGGAAGCTAGCAATTCTCTATTAATAAAAATAACATGAAATTATGTCTCCAAGGAGAAGACACACACATCTCCAAAACACACACTGAAAACTGCTCCAAGAAAATATTCTAATTACAAGCCACTTTTTTTTTTCTTCTCATAGGATCACTGACTGAATCCCACCAACCTCAACAAGAGCTTTGGACCTCAGTTAAAAAGATGTGTGAGAACACAGCCTTTCTCCTTCAGCAACATACTCATTGTACACCCTCTTCACTTTTGCCTCTCATTTCATGTCAGTGGGAAAGAACGAAGAGAGGTGAGAGAAGAGAGATTTTGGCTATAGAGAACATGGGTGATTATTGCCTTCATTAAGCAAAACAGTGAAATATTGACAACCTTTGGAGAAAGCCATAAAATATCAAATTTTCCTCTTTTAGTTTCTACATAAAAAATCTCTATACAGCATTGTCCTTTCTTTGTGCTAACACATTAAATTGTAATCAGCTCCTAATGAAACCAGCCTCCACTGAACAACCACTGGAAAAATCCATAGAACAGATTTATTCTTTTCATTCCTCCTAATTAACTTGGCCCCCATCAGGGGAAAAGTTCCTGTACAGTTCTCTTGGCCTCTGAGGTTACGCACAGGTTCAGAGTCGGGCTGGTGTCTGTACAGCCAACGAACAGCCCAAACTCCTCACACTCCCCTTCTCCTCATGCACACAAACCCGGTGCTGAGCTGGTCTAGAACAACTCCAACAAGGTTCAACCTCCACTAAAAGCTAGTGCACTCCCTGGAGTAAAACAGGGGGGTAGGGGGTTCCAGAATTTAGTTTTCTGCTGAGGAACCACACTTCTCCCTTATTTCCAACTGTCCTTCCTAGCAGTTTCCTCTGTGATTAGGGCAGTTGTGGCGAATACAGGTTTCCTAGGTTAAGAAAAAAGAAAACTCCTTTAGTGCTAAATGAGTCAAGGATACCTACACTCTTTGTGTATTTCTCAAAACCAATATTTCTCTTGAAGCTATAATTGTCAGATGTACAGTTGTCCTAGCTTTCTCTGACTTGTTACACAGGAGAGAAATAGTTGCCTTTTCCCCTTGTAGCTCTTGTTTCCTGACAGGGGCTAACATATCTGGAAGCAAAATTCAGCCTAAACATGTCTTATTCGACAACAATTTAAAATTGTCTTCTCAAAGTATCTGAAATATTGTTGAGGAAAACACTCCCTTGACTGGCTGCTCCATATTTTTCTAGGAATTATCGACATTACATGGAACTCATTAGTCTCGGTATTTGGTGCAACAGTAGATGAAGAAACAAATCTTGGGTAGTGTCAATCAACCAATGATACAATATTTTCAGTAGAACGACGCGCCAAATTCCCAACATTCTAATGAAAGATGCCAATAAATGATGATCTGTCAGCTTGATTTGCGTACTGCAGCCTTTAGAGAAAGTGACTGCTCCTTAGCCCTTCTGTAGATGAAGGGCAAAAACTCCAGGAATGAAATTGACATTAAAGAGCAAAATTAGTCCAGGAGAAAAGATCCAGAATGCAGAAAGCACACAGCAAGAAAAGAAATCAAGCAAACATTCACAAAAAAACAAAAGAATTAAAAAAAAAAAAAACCACAAAAACACCACCAATAACAACCTATTTCAAGAATTAAAGTCCGCCCAAAATTCCACAATGGCAAAAAATATTTGAGTGAAAAGAAATAATATTAAAAACAGTCTACTTCTTAAAAAGAAGGGTCTGAGTTGAGATGGGAAAAGGCCCATCCCCCTCTACCCCTCACAGTAATTTTTAGTTTCAAGGAAAATGGAGGTTGACCAAGTTTAAAATATTTTTCAATTTACGTTTGCAAAAATTAATTACGAAACATCAATGTAACGATTATTTTGAGGACACTTGATTTTGGAATGGTCAGCTGGCCTATGCACATCCCAGTCATTGATTGATCTTTTTTTTTCCCATTTATACAAGGAATAGCTAAAATACTATTTTTTTTAATGTACATTAATGGCATTTTACACTTACAGCTTTTACTTATCATTTCCTTATCATCATGATTCTTCTTTTAAACAGATACATTCTTTGTTTGAGGAACAAACTAGTAATTCATTTGTATACTACTTTGGCTAATTCTAAATTAGCAAGGAATACATTAGGGGTGCCTGCAATATTTTTTTTTTTTAATTTCAGTAGTTCCTTATAAGTAGCGACGTTACAATAAACCTCCAGTTCATCAACATCTAGAAACCATTTAAAGTACAGCTCATTAGGGACCATCTTTCTATTGAGAGCCTGAAAGCTGTGATTAGCAGACAGATTCTGCAAAGAAAACATTGAGAGATGTGATTTTATTGTACCTACAATTTCTGTTCTTCAACTTCTGTATTATTCAGCAGAAGCTTTAATTCAACTGGTTATGTTTAAAATAAGCCTAATCAGTGGATAGATTCAGCAGATAAGCAGTTGTGACACCACATTTACTTTGAACTTTCACTTCCTAAAAAATTAAGATGGAGTCTGACTTATGTATTCTCTGCACAAAATGAAGCAGAGTATTATAGAATGCATTTGCCAAAAGAATAAATCATGATTGACAAAAAGAAATTTGTTAATACAATGGTTTGAGTCAGTTGACAGAAATTTTTGTCAACAGAATAGATAAAGGGATTCAAAAATGAAATTTTCAGATGAAACAGCTTTGATGTTTCTGATGAAAAGTATTTTGTTGACGGAATGGATCAGAGGGGAAAAAAAGCATTTTCTCAACACAAGAGTTTTAGCTCTTTGACAAAATATATTTCATCTCCAGGTGTTTTGCCTGAGTTGTCAATTATTCCCCATGTCTGCCATTTACCAATCACTTTGCTGTCATCTGAAAGATTTCTTTAGTAGCAGCCCTGTGAAAACAACTGGAGGTATTACAAATACCATTGCAATTAATCACACAAAATCATTTGTTATGTTGTGCCTAGCACCATTCTCCCCAAAAGCCGGCTGAGTTAAAGATACCAGTTGGATTTCAGGTTGGGTCTTATTTTTCTTCCTTTAGCTTTCATTTGCGCACAGTACATATTAGAATTTCCATTCTTTATTCCTTGGAAGACAATTTTATGAGAGTTGCCTTTCTGTTAAAGCATCTGTTCCATAAAGATACACATATATGGTGAAGAAAAGGACCAGATTGTGCTTCTGGGAACATCTCAAGCAAAAGCTGACATGTAAGTTGAAATAACTAGAGTAAGTCACCTCCTCCACCTCTGCAAAGGCAGTCGCACACTTTTTGTGAAGTAGCTGCTGGAGGCAGCTGAGTAGATCTATGAGTAAACAGGAGGAGATGGGAAATAAATTTTTACTCCTCTACACATCTCTCTCCTTTCACACAGGAGGAAGAGTAGCCCAGAGTTATAAACTTAAACCAGGTACATGGAGTAAAAGGAGGAGAAACTAGCTCTTGTTTCTTTTTCTTTTTTTAGCAGTTAAGTGACATGAAAATCTTGTTGGCTCATATCTGTGCTTTTTGTTCTTCTATGAGTTTGTTAAGATGCTGCCACCACATGCAGAGGTGCACTCTGCAGCCAGGTCCCAGGCTGGCTTGCCTGAGGTCACCAGCAAGCATCCACACAGATTATCTCCACAAAATATCAGCATACAATACCCCAAGGTCATTCAGGATGAAGAGTTTTGTCATGCAAGTCCTACACCTGCAGCAGGGAGTAATTCAGCATGGAAGAACTGGAATTATTTTCCTTCTCATGAACTGTCTTTATTTGAAAAATTGAAGGTGGATGGTAACAATTGCAAAATGCCACCTATTCACCTGACTATAAAGTTACTGTTGGGAGGGACAGTAGAAAGATGAAAATAAATACATCTGCCTCAGAAGAAACAGTCACACCACTGTCAAAAAGTAGGGCATGACTCTAGCTGGGTGCTGCACAAGCCCAAACTTCTGAGTGCAAAGAGTAAGATCGCAGAATGAAGGAAAGCCAAATCCGTGGGGAAAACACTGAAACAGATCATGACAGACTCGGTGGAATCTGAAACAGACCCTTAGCAGGAGGAACAGGTAAGGGTCCTTTAGACCCCTTACTTCACCAGCCTGTTCCCACTACACCTGCATCAAACTTGACTTAGCCAGATCTCTGTCACTCACCTGACATAGGGTTTGGTTTGGGGTGTTTTTCATGAATCAGTAACCAGGATTTTTGGCAGCAGAAAAACAAAAACAGAAAAAAAAAAAAAGTGCCCCCTCTCCACCCCTCAAAAAAACCAACAGAAAAAAAATCAACTATAAACTACTTTCAAGAGATTATGCTTTTGTATTTTCCAATGTTTGAAGAGTAATCTAAGAACTTCTTTTAGATAGTGTATCTTATGTCACAGCTTTGTGCAAGGATGAATCATGGCTTACTTTGGAGAAACTACACCTGTAAAATAAGCCTTTAAAGATCTTGCTGAAACCCGAATAAAGAAAAGTAATGAGCAAAGTAAGAAGAAAAAAGCCCTCAGACTTCATGCTGGAAATAGGCAGAACTGCAACACTTGTCAAGGGCTTTGTAGCATAGCTGCAGCAAACTGAAGCCTATCCCTAAATAGTTATTATTAGTAATAGCACACACTGCCAGCTTAGCATACAGGTTTCTGAAGCCCTCTTGATTCTGGGTTTAGCCTCCCTCTTTTTAATAGGCAGCACTTGTATGTTTCTAGGAAAAGGTTTATCAGAGTCTAGGGAGCACTGCATATTTCACTTCAAATACTTTGCCCAGTTTATTAGGTTCCTTTTTCTAAATAAAACAGCTTTCTTTATTGTCACTGTCATCACAGGGCTTCATTGCATTCCCACTGGCTTCAGGGTAAAGAACTATTGCTCTATGCAAAGGATAGCCACGCTACAGAAGCAAAATTTCTCCCTACACAATAACTACATAAATCTAATTATCTGCAAGAATAGCCCTCTTATAATCTGAGTCCTTATAGATAATTAAAGAGAGGTAACACGAGTTTTTTTCCTTTTATTTCCTCTTCACCCAGAGAGATTCTTCCCCTGGTCACTTGAATAGTGGGGGTTAATTTATATCAACACAGCCAATCAATAGTAAGTCCAGTACCCCTGAGTCATCCTTTTAACATCATGCAGTAAAAACATTTTTCTAATGGGCTTATTTTCCAATGTTATTTCAAAATATTTCTTCCTATAAAACTTTCTAGATAAACATCAAAGCTGTTGATAGCAAAGTTATTGCACCTGTACATTCTAATTGTCTAGGGAGGCACATCCTCTTAATTGGTATTTGCTAGCTTTCAAACAGACAATTTTCAGTGCAAGGAATTTGAGAACTAATTCACTCTAAACCCACAAACTTTTCATGAAGTCAAATATAGACAGAAGTGATTAGTCAGTTGGGCTCAGCCCTTGTGGATGTAGAGAAGTGTATTTGTAACTTGAATAAACTAGCCCTTATTGTTTCCATCTGTACCCCAGCAACTACGTCTGCGTGACTCAGAGAAAATATAAATGATTTGCCATGAAAGAACACAGGCCACAGAGATTACTTTTTTTCCCTGCCCAAAAATTTGCAGTTTGGGAAGGCAACCAGTGCATTCACAGTAGAGCAGAAATATCCTGATGGCAGATTTTGAAGTGAGGTGTATAAACACTGGCTGGTCCTGCTGAAAGCCAAGTCAGAGCTGTGAAGAGGATGTGTCCAGACCTCTTCATTTCAATTAAGTTTCTGAAGAAGAGCACAATGTTTTAAACTGAAAGACCATATTTTATTAGAGTGGAAGCATTTTTGGAAATTTAACCAATGCCTTGATACATCTGAAAAATTAATCATAACTATATTTCCAGATTTATCCAACATTCATAGACATCAACAACACAACATCACACTTTCAAAACATCTCTCACAGAACTGGCTTTATTCCTGATGAATTAAATTAAAGCAGACTAATTTTACTCTGTTAGGATTCCAATAATGTCTCCTTTGAAACAAAAAACAAAACACAACACCTTTAGAGGATTTGTTTCAAATATAATTGGTTCATAATTTGAGTGTTCTCTTTCTTCATTTTCCCTAATAGTGCACAACCTAAATAAAGCCAGCTATGTCATTTATGAAACTAACAGCTCGATGTTCCTAACAACTCCAGTGGTAAATATGCAATATAAAACAACAATTCTGTATATTAGAAATGAATAGCCATCTTTTTCATAATGATTTGGTGGGGAAAAACATCAGAAGTTTTAGATTATGCCCTCTTATATTTTAATAGCTTTAGAAATATCTTTCCTTTCTACTGAAGCAAAATTCTGCCATTACATTTGATGAACAAGAAACAACCAGAAACAAAATAAAGATGACAAAAATACCACAAGATGCCAGCTATCCCTCATGTTGTCTGTGCCACGATCATCTTATCAAGCCTCAGAATACAAATCCCTTCCACAGAATATCTCTGCAGTATTTCTTATGCACTGGCATTTTTGGTAGCTCTTCCCTAGCACGTCAGACAAGTATTCACTTCAAAGAAATTATTTCTGAAATTCAATCACATGTGAGATATGTTAATACCTAATTAGTTGACACCTTGTATGTCATGTAATGTAGCTACACCACTCAACATCAGGATAAAGCAAACTTATCTCAATGAACACATTTGCATTTTACAGTATGACACATTACTTTCTGATATAAACAGACAAATGGGATAACACAAGAGATATTCATTATTACAAAGTGGCTAATGATGGACATGTATATTTAAAGAAAAGTCTCTGACAACCAATCAGTAGCCATTATGCAATCTCATTTGTGTTAAGTAGGTCACAGCTTCAACTGCAGATTATCTTCAATCCATTCAACACAAGAGAAAAATATATCACTGAGCAAGTTCCTCATCTAAAACTGTATTCTCCTACCTGTGGTGCACTGACTGCAAACCTTTCTAAACACACCAAGTCTCTGTCACTCCACAAGAACAACCTAATATACAAATGGAATGAAGTAGCTAGTAAATGAATAATAATATCAGCCACCTTTTCCATGGCTATAAATTAAAATCAGGGTGGCAACACTCCACAAATCCATACATGATATTTTTTTTTTCTTCTGAGACATGAGGGGTGACACTGGAGGAAGAAGAAGAGAAAGAATAGACTGATCAGGAAGGATACAGAAAAAATTATCCAGAATGACGTAGTTTATATGGTTGTATTACACTGTATTTTTAATGCAAAAAAAATCTGGTCTCCTAGTCTTACTTGACATCAGTGCTGTAGGAGTAGCAGAGCTTACTTAGATACCAATTTGTACCATTTCCTTGGTCTTACATAGAGCTTCACAAAGGAATCGCCATTCTCACTTTACAGGATACATTTCTTTAAAGATCTATTGAAAGTCTAGAACTCAATTGTGTGAGTTTCCAAATTGACTGTGGTCGATGTTGCCCCATGCTATCTCTGCACTCATCAAATTCCTGCTCCACACTGTGCTTTTCATGCACCTGGTCTTTCTCACTTTTATCACACAGACCGGGAGATTCGCAGCCGATAAAGAGCACATCGGATTACAGAACTGAGCAGCATTTTCTGATGGTGCAGTCAACATAAAGCACAGGCAAACCTACCAGAAAGCATCTCTCCCAGCATCTCTGTGTTCTACCAAGGCACATACTTATGTTCACACTCAAATCAATGATTTATGCAAATAATAAATATCTGCAGCTCATGTAGTAGTGTCAGCTTTTGTTTCATAAAATAAAGGACACACTTTGCAAGTTAGGTTTATGTAACCCCAGGATAGGATGCCTACATGTTTAAGCCCCTAGTCACAAAGTTTGGACTAAATAAACTAGAAGTAGTTAAATGTTTAAGCAGCATTTTGGGGGAAGGATGCAGGAGAAGAGAAGCAAAAATAATTTCTCTGAGAGCTAAAAGTGCCCGAAATTGTTACTGTCCTGACTCAAACTAGGACATGGACATGCCATGTTTTTAATAAGGCATGTGAAACTTATGTTATTAATAAGAAAGGATGAGGGGTTTGTTACAATTAATTTCTCCTATTCAGAGACTTTCAATGAGAATCTTCGGCAAGATGACCCTGGTGCCAAGCACAGCTTGCAAGACCTGTTTTCTCTGGGAGTACGAAAAAGAACCAATATGTGAAGGGTAGAAAGCCAAGGTGAAGGTAATTCGAATGGGACTTTGGCTTGATCCATCTTTTAGAAGCATGCTGAATATCCCCCACAAGGCTGGATACACATCACGGGCTGGGTGCACAGCTGGCTCCTGGGTCAGGCACAAAGGGTTACAGTGAATGGGGTGACAGCAGACCGGTGATCGGCCACTGCTGGGGTTCTGCTCTTGACTGTCTCCAATGCATGGAGGCCCTACAGGGAGACCTTGACAGATTAGAGGGCTGAGCAATCACCAACTGTATGAAGTCCAACAAGGGAAAGTGCTGGATTCTGCCCCCGGGGTGGGGCAAACCTGGATCTATGGACAGGCTGGGGAAGGAGATGCTGGAAAACAGTGCCATGGAAAGGGACCTGGGGGTACTGGTTGATGGCCAGGAGAATATGACCCAGCAGCGCCCTGGCAGCCAGGAGGGACATCCTTGTCCTGTGGGCAGCAAGCACAGCATCGCCAGCCGGGCAAGGGAGAGGATTGTCCCACTCTGCTCGGGGCTGGGGCAGCCTCACCTCGAGTGCTGGGGGCAGTTTGGGGCGCCACAATATAGGAAAGATCTTATGCTATGAAAGAATGTCCAAAGGAGGGCCATGAGGATGGTGAAAGGCCTTGAGGGGAAGCTGTGTGAGGAACAGCTAAGGTCACTTTGTCTGTTCAGCCTGGAGCAGGCTGAGGGCACGCCTCAGTGCAGTTACAACTCCGTGAGGGAACAGGAGGGGCAGGCACTGATCTCTTCTCCGTGGAGATCAGTGACAGGACCCAAGGGAATGGCACGAAACTGTCCTGGGGAGGTTCAGGTTGGATATCAGGAAAAGCTTCCTCAGCAGAGGGAGGCTGGGCACTGAGCAGGCCCCCCAGGGCAGTCAGTGGGCACAGCACCAGCCTGACAGAGCTCAGGGAGTGTTTGGACAACGCTCTCAGGCACATGGGGGGATTGCTNCGAGTGTGACTCTTGGGGATGCTCCCGTGTAGGGCTGTGGGCTGGACTCGACAATCCTTCTGGGTCCCTCCTAGCTCAGCATATTCTGTGACTCTGTGATCATTAGAATTAAAAGGCTTCAAAATGAATAAACTATTATAATTTCAAGTACCCAACACATATCATGTAATTGAATTAAAACTCTCAGGTTAATGAAATCATAGATTTCTAGATGCTTCGTACATTTTAGTATATTAACAAGAATTTTTAAATTACCCAAATATGGAACTTCAACAAACAGTGATAGATGGCTTACAGGACCAAAAATTTACATGAAAATACACGACTTCTTCCCATAATCAGCAAAATTATGAACACATTTATTCATATAAACCATTTTTATTCAAAATGACATTCCACTAAGTATACAGGGAGATGATCTTTGAACGCCATTTGGAATAAATTCTATTCAAATAAGTATTTGAGCTGAATATAAAAGTTACTGTGTATAACCAGCTGCAAACTGAATATTAACTTACTGCTTAATACAGCATGCATCTTTAGAAAGGGTCCCATTTTATCCTACGGTTGCATGTTCTATCTCTTTGTAAAAATAGTACCAAAGACTAGAGTCTGATTGTGATCTTGCAACTACTGAAATATGAACCCTTCTCACACATGCAGTCTCATTTAAGTCAGAATCTGTCCTCTTTTCTTTAAAAATTCATAGATATGCACAATCAAGACAAATTCTAGCCCTAGGGTTTGCAACCCCAGTGGCATCAAAGGCATTAATATGCTTTCTTCATTCTGATATTAAATATCAAAGTGGTTTTATATTTCTTCAGTCAGATTGATCATACATTTCAGAACAAGAACACCCATGAGAAGACATCACTGTAAGAGATTACAATTAATATAAAGATTCATTCTCACCTTCAGGATTGTTTAGCTCATATAGCTGGGGAGGATAGATATAGCCTGTTAAAACCTTTGTAAGTGCAGCAGCCAACATTATTGGGTGGTCATGGTACCAAAGTGCTCATCACCAGAAATGGGGCAAGTGAGTAGGAAAGAAACAGAAAAGATTCTTAGATTTCCATGGCCAGTTTAATTCCTGAATTTTACAGACAGAGTCATCAACTTCTGAACATAATCCGTCTGCTTGAGAGGGAAGACAGTCTCCTCTTCAGCCACGTTACATGGACAATTAATAGGCTCTTCTTCATGACCCAGAAAATCTACATGTCTCTGCTGGACTCAACACAAGTGCTTACATTTCCCCCAAACCAATCAACCATGTCGCTTGCAGCATTTTTGACTGATTTGTTTTGTCTTTCTGAAGCCAAATTCTATCTCTCTGTTAAACAAAAACATTTCTAAATACAAATAGTGCAAGCTAGCATTTGCTTCCCAAGCACTAATATGATTGCAAACCTATCAGTTAAACATAAAGAAACTTAAAATATTAAAAGATCTTTTACTCATTTTTAAAGAGCCTTAGGAAACATTTTCACGCTAAAGAGAATTTTTTTAAAAGAAAAAAATACATAGAGAAGGTATAATATTTTCTGTTCTCCAAAATAATCAAAACTGGAAACACACTGTTTCAAGTCATGAGCTATTTCACATTGATCAAAGATTGCTTTTTACATTTCACAAAAAAAAAAACCCTAAAGGATGTCCAAATACCAGACCATTGAGTAAAAAATGCATTTTATTTTCATTGTGAAATGAAATAAACTTTTTCATTCTACTAGTAAAGAGGTAATTTTGCATCTACTTTTTAAAGCTTTTTTTTAATTCTAAATAAAAGTAGGATAAGAATTTGAGAGATTCACAGTTCTCCAGTTTCACTAATGTTGAGTCACACATCAAAAGGTAAAAACAATTCTCATTCCTTAAAACTCTTCCACCCTTACATCCCCTAAACATTTTGTGCACAAAGATTTTCCCTTATGACTGTTTGACTCATCAGGAGAGAAGCTACATTTTCAAAGCAGGATATGATTCATTCACTAAGCTTATTATAATAATATTTCATGATGTTTCACCAAAACACTTATTAGTAAAAAAAGCCCTGCAACCTCTGTACAAGTTTTAAAATTTCAATTATTGTGCTGCTTTCTGCATGAACCAAATTTTGTGCTTATCTACCTTTTAGAGCTTATTGAAAAGAATGCCTAATTAATGAAGAAAGCAAACTGCCAATGGACAACTGCATATTTTATTGTTGCATAAAAGATCTTCCTTAGCAAGTATAAAAAAAAGTCTAGGACTGATGTTTACACCATAAGAAAAATTTAAACTTTCTTATTAAAAAGGTAGAGATGGATGCAATTCAATATACCCACTTTCAATTCAGTAAAGAGTTTGTTTAAAGAGCACAAATCAAGTCATCTTTTCAATCCTATATTATATCCCAGAGCAAAAGCATAAATACAGAATATTAAGAGTCTCTGCAGCACGAGTGTCATTCTTCCTCGTGTCTAAGCTTTATGTTACTCCAGCGTAACTCAGGATAAATTTAAGCTGTCTAGAACATGGCACCTTGGCATCAAGATGCTATGTAAAATGAACAATCTACTTTTGGAACTTGGCAGAATTCTAATTGAACAACAGGCTGTAAATCTTTACAGAGTCAATTAAAGAGTTGTAAAGCATCATAATGCATGATAAAACATATGACATGAATACTGTTTCAGGCAATAGAGATGACCCAGAGCAGAAATTGCTGCTATTCAAATACAATCATTAGCAATGGAAAAGTACTGGCTTCTAATGTATAGTCCCAACTTGGTAACTGCTATTTCAGGTAACAATCATTAAACAAGCAAATTAACTGGCCTGCAGTATAGAGATAAACATCTATCTATCTGGAGTACACAAACACATTTAATGATACATTGCATGTTATTAGTTATACGCCCTTCAGCAGGGCCAAACAGTCCAGAAATTTCTGTTTCAGCACGATCTTATGGAAATTATCTCAGCAACTCTAAATTTGATCACATTATTTTCTGAGTGTCAGTTTTACTTGGCAATATTACATTTTCCTACATTTCGTTTTCTAGCATTTTTCCATGACTATCTGTGTAGATTAGAAAGGTTCTTAACTGTTATCTGTAATAGATTTTGCCTGTAGCAAAATTCATGCAGGCAAAATAGAACAAAGTGTACTCTGATGAAATTGCAACCATAATTTCCAAATGCCTGACATTTATTGCTTATTGCTATTAGAATTCAAGTGCCTGTTTGTTTTGTACTTTGCTTTTATTCTTGCATCACAAATGTAAAATGGAAAAAAGATATTTTAAATGCTGGGTTAAGTATCACAGATCAACACAAAGCACCAGCATAATCAATATCACTTAAACACACTCCTAGGCAATTAATTTTTAAGGAATCAAATTGTTTTACCACGTCAAAATTTACAACAATACAATAAAGGTTGTTACATTCTTTATTGTTTAATTAAAAGCAGTGTTTAGCACACATGCAGCTAACTGTTCAGACATTACAACATAAAATGCCCTGTTTATCAGTGAGAGATTATATATAAACAGCATTTGTGCACTGTATTACACAATGTTAATTAGACTTTATTAAATTTCATATGCTTACCAAATTATCAAACATAAGTCTTCAAAACCCAGAGAAACACCCTGCAATACACACAGCTGTATCTTAAGTATCTGCCATGCTTCAGCTTTCTACACAGTACACAAGTTCTACAGTTCTACCTTGAGTACAGACAGTGCAGAACCCCTCAGATGCTACAGGCATTTGCAGAGAGGGTCAGTACAGAAGGACTTAATTCACACTTGCCTTTAACACTGAGGGGCAGGTGCATTAATTATGTAAGCAACACCTCTGATGTAGGCTCTGGTTTTCACAGTGAATTCAGGTCAGAAGGAAGCAAGTTAATGCCATGAAAAGGCTTAATACCCTGATCCATGCCCATTTTTGCTAGAAGAAAGATTTTCCTAACATCTAACCAAAATCTTCCCAGATCCAGGTTTAAACTCATTACTATTTCTCCCAGTGGAAATGGAGATCAGTGGCAGTCTACCTGTTACAAAGCACCATGAAGAGATCCACAGCTCTTTACCACTGTTGCCATCAGGAAAATTCCCTTCACTGGGCAAATTCTTTCACAACTCCATCGCGTTTCATCCACCATTCTCAGACAGAAGCTCTGTTCCAGAACATTTAGCTATCTGAACCAATGAATAAAACAAAAATGTTTGTAGTTTTCGCCTACTCTATTTAACATTTCTGACTTTCCCCCTTTTTTTCTCTTACAACAAAATCAGGTCCCATAGATAAAACAAAAGAAGAGGGTGACAAGAACTCCTTTGCAATCCTTGAAGAGCAATAGCAGACACCTGCAAATTTTGCAGAGCACAGCGCTTCTATATATCTACATGGTGTTAAAGCAGAAAACAGAGGAACACGGCAAAACCCGGATAAAAATAACAATGTGTGCAAGCCATATATTATGTATCGACTACTTCCACACAGAAGTTCAGAAAGCATTGACAATTTAGGAGCCTTAATCTACAATCTATGCTCCTGCAATCTAAATTAGAAGTATGCCTTTATACACTGTAGAAGCCCATTTGTCATATGGCCACATTTTAGCCCATTCCAATCATAAGCTGTACACCTGTCTAGTTCCTACCTTACAAGTGCAGCACAGAAATGTAAGATCTTACATATATATAAAGGTATAACCTTAAATACCCTGCTGTAAATGCTTTGGCAGGGTCTATTCCTTCTAGTAGCTTGGTCATACCAGAGTCTGAAGAAAGAAAACTGCTTCAGACAGAAAATATATTTGTATTTCAACCTTGACTCTGACCACCAAAACAACATTGCTCAGCTTTTGACATCTTTTCCTCTTTTCCTCTTTGAAAAACTAGTTTCTAGAGCTCCTCAATGAAATAAGAAAATGGGTGGGATTTTTTTTTGTTGTTGTTTTTATTTTTTTTTGGTTTAAGACAAAGCAACTGCTTCTAGCTTTCAAGCATGTAAGGAAAACACTATGAAATGTAATNGTTGTTGTTTTTATTTTTTTTTTGGTTTAAGACAAAGCAACTGCTTCTAGCTTTCAAGCATGTAAGGAAAACACGATGAAATGTAATTCTTAAAAGCTGAAATAAGAGGTCAAAAGAAATACAATAACCCTATTTATGGCATTATGTATCATTTGGGTCCATGTGAGGCTATGGATACCGGTGTATATCTATGTGTATATAAGCTCTTTGATTGTACAGTTAATTTCACAACTCTTGCATCATGACTCATGAATTCCTAGATTTGATAATGATAGAACTTGTCAGCCAGCACAGCTGATCCAGCACAGAGACAGAGATAAGCTGTGAAAAGGTCTGGCACAGTTTAGCTCCCCGCAGGACTATGGGACTAGGGAATGAGTCACATTTGGCAGGGGTGTGTGTGACTGTGGAGAAGTTGCACTGTGTGTTGCCTATAATCATCAAGCCTATAGGCAAATCATTGTTCAAAAACATCAGAGCAGAGAATTTACTGAGGATTTTAATATTAAGGTGGATGGGGTTGATGTATTTTTGTTGTTGCTGGGGTTGTATTTATTTTTCGTTTTAAGTAGGTTTATCAGACAGTTCAAAGCTCTGAGCAGACAGCTTTGAAATGGGAAGAACCAAGGCTCTAAAACACCTGCTTCATGTCCACCACATTCAGATAAAGTCAAAATACCATCAACACCATAAAACAATGAGAAGAATGAAGAACTGTTCCCTCCTCTGTGAGGCATATCATGATTTATGTCCATCTATCAGATGTACCTTTATTCCAAGCATATCTAGTCCTTCTGTCCCAGAACCCAAGGGGAAAAATCCTTGCATATGCTGTTCTACACACGTCTGCTAGAAGGAAATGTGCTCTAAGTACTTCCCTGTTCTGTGGACTTACCTTTCTTTTTCTTTAGAGCGTGAAATCAGAAGACTTTCGGCTGACATATTTTGCTGACAGTGCTGGTTTAAGCCCATGGGGGCTTCCAGCTCAGCAAAAGAGCGTAAAGAGGAATCCAAAGAAGTCACCAAAGTCAGAAGCAGTAACTGCTGCCTCTGACAGCAGTAGGTTTCAAGAACATCTGTAGAAAGTAGTACAAACTCTCCTGTCCAATGGCTGTGAATTGTGGATGTGGAAGGGGAAATGAAGAAATCTTTGAGGTCTTTCTCCTCAGTAAGGACCTTTAAGGTTTTTATCACATTGACAAGATGCTCGAACCTTTCTCTATTTCTCCATTATAAGATAAGTGGAAGGTGTGCCATAGTTTATTCCCCTGTGCGTTTTCCACTGTGAAATTTTAAACCACAATGACACAGATTTAACAAGACCTAAAGAGTTCCTAGAACAGAAATCCAAATGCTGAATAGTAGCAGAATTTTTCATCTTACATAAAATTTTCTTCATCCGTTAGTGTTTAGTCCAGATACTGGTTTTAATACTCTGTGGTTTTTACACAGGTTAATGTTACAGGGCTAACGTTTGAAGTTGCATTTGACTTCCTTTTGTCTCCAACTTATGGAAGGATTGAAATTCATCTACAGATGTCCAACAGAGAATTTTAAGAGGGAAATAATTGTGCATCTGTGTAACAGCTCATGCCCAAGCCTTTGTCCCACAATTTCTGAAAGGAAGAAAGAGTCTAAGCTGCATCACATGATATTCAATTATTCAATTCCGTGAAAGATCTTACATCAGTTGTGTAAGTGTATACAGCAAGTTTCTCTTGGAGCATGGAATTTGGACAGAGTAAAGTCCACACATCAATAGTTTATGCTACGATCCAAACAAACACAGTTCTTCACTACTTCAATGTTTAATGATAGCTATTTATAGCAGAGGAATTAGCTACATTGTGGTAATATTTCAACTGTAAACTCACTTAGAGAGCCAGAGGGCAGGAGATAAAACTTGCCTATTTTTATTGGGAGGGTAAGTCTTTCACGATGATTTTTCCTCCAATGAACAGAGGGGAAACCTTCCTAATTCTCCAAACAGGTTTGCATTTCACTCATCTGCTTAATAAAAAAGCCTCAGGTTTCCAGTTAAGCACTGTGGACTATGGTGATTTTCGTCTGATTTTGAATGGAATGGGCAGATGCTCATTTGGGGATTATTTAATTCCTTCTACATCTTGTGACTGCAGGCTGAACCCTCTTCCTCTCCACCTAAAGCTCCCACCAAGCAGCACTGCTAACCTGGCAGGGCACAGCTCAGGCCATTTGGCTTCAGTGTCACATACACATGTCTGGCTGTCACCTGAGGCAGGTCAGAAATGTTCTCTCCTCAGCAGGAGCAGCTTCAGCCTCTCAGAAAGTTATTTTAAAAATCAATTCAGCAGATTTGGGCAAAGTGCATGGTGTAAAGCACTGAAAGAATATGATTCAGTGACATATTCAATAGACCACTGACTTTTCGTCCATCCAGTTAACCAACACTCAAAATAATTAGTATTGCCTTTCTCCATCCACTTAAAAAACCCCAAGCAACAAACCAAAAAACACAAGCAAAAAAAAAAAGCAAAACCCAAAAGCAGAAAAAAACCCACCAAGCCACCAAAAAGCAAATTCTAGGTTAAGAGAATGTTTGTTCTTTGACTAGTAGAGCATAGTTATTAAGCCATGATGTCTTTCTTTAAAACCAATTTTTAAATCAAGGATCTTGTACTGCCGCCACTTACACAAGGTTGCTCATAATTGCTCCATGCAATGCTTTGATTAATTAAATCACACTGGAGATTGTTTCTTAGTAACACACCTGGTACACTCTTTGTTGTTGGCATTCATTAAAACACTGTGTTTCACGCTGCTTTGCAGCATGAAAGGATATTAATCAGCTAAATTGCCATTAAGAGTGATATCAATATTTGCTGCACACTGATTGTTTTTCTAAATCTTCAACAGAGGACATTTCACTGAAATCTCAGGTTGGTAACTAACCATATGACAGTAAAGTCAAATTAAAATGTTTTATTTTCTCCCTGGAAATAAAACAAATCAAGCACATAAACTAAAAGGCAATGACAGGGTATAGAGGTTGGTGTTTTTTGGTCACCTACTTTAAGACAGGAGCAGCATGTCGAATAAACTAAAATTAATGTGCAGAAAATCTTTAAAAAAATAAGTAAATAGAAGCTCTCATTAATGTCTGTTCTCTTCCCTGAGCAGAAAA
>WBMY01011354.1:190213-215185 GCA_013397315.1 Donacobius atricapilla
ATTGCCTTTCTCCATCACCTTAAAAACCCCCAGGAACAAACCAAAAAAACACAAGCAAAAAAAAAAGCAAAACCCAAAAGCAGAAAAAAACCCACCAAGCCACCAAAAAGCAAATTCTAGGTTAAGAGAATGTTTGTTCTTTGACTAGTAGAGCATAGTTATTAAGCCATGATGTCTTTCTTTAAAACCAATTTTTAAATCAAGGATCTTGTACTGCCGCCACTTACACAAGGTTGCTCATAATTGCTCCATGCAATGCTTTGATTAATTAAATCACACTGGAGATTGTTTCTTAGTAACACACCTGGTACACTCTTTGTTGTTGGCATTCATTAAAACACTGTGTTTCACGCTGCTTTGCAGCATGAAAGGATATTAATCAGCTAAATTGCCATTAAGAGTGATATCAATATTTGCTGCACACTGATTGTTTTTCTAAATCTTCAACAGAGGACATTTCACTGAAATCTCAGGTTGGTAACTAACCATATGACAGTAAAGTCAAATTAAAATGTTTTATTTTCTCCCTGGAAATAAAACAAATCAAGCACATAAACTAAAAGGCAATGACAGGGTATAGAGGTTGGTGTTTTTTGGTCACCTACTTTAAGACAGGAGCAGCATGTCGAATAAACTAAAATTAATGTGCAGAAAATCTTTAAAAAAATAAGTAAATAGAAGCTCTCATTAATGTCTGTTCTCTTCCCTGAGCAGAAAAGGCTCCACTTTGTAATGCAACATTGGTAATTAGGTTCAGTTTCAGAGCCTGAGCTGAAAAAGTGCCCAGGGAATCAAATGTAACTTTTCATTATAAATGTGAATGAGAATATGTTCCCAAATATTTCTCCTTCCTAGCAACGGTCTGTTTACATATGATCAGCAAACACCTTGATAAGTTGAAGGTGAGCCAGTAGGAAGGCAAGTGGCCACAGCAATAATTACTTTTGCTTTCTATATGATTTGTTCTTGGATTCCTGCTTTCATATCCTACATACCAGCAAAAATTTATTCTGCAGGGCATATACTTTTTCTGTGCTATGTATTTTTCTCAAAAATCACAGTGTGTATCACCTAAGCTTAATTACAGTCTTTACTTCCCATTATCAGGATCTAGGCTGTGCTGCTTAGTATGAGACATGCCTGCAGCAGGAATGAGAAATCTGGAATTATGCTTTCTACACTGAACTGGCACACACCTCTAAAAATTGAGAGTATCCCAATAGAAACAGTTGTTCAAAACCATTTTCTCACACCAATCATAACACTTAAAGGAAGGGGGAGCTCCCACTCACCAATCTGTCTTCAAAAATATGGATCACCCAACAGTTAAGTGGTTTTGTAATTCAGAAGTCTCTTTTACAGCATATTAGAGAATACTGCACCACACTGGAATGATGAATGCACGTATAATTGCACAAGATAAAAAACCTGATTCCATGATTTCTTTGTCCGTGTCTCTTGGGGACTTAATTTGGTTACTTTTACTATGTTTCATTTTCTCCTCTTCAGCTCTACCTCGGGCATTATGTGCCGATCACCAATGACACCAAGATCAATTTTATCCTTCCCCAAACAGCAGCAACTTTGTCTCTCCACAAGAGGTTCACAGTTGATCTCTGGACTGAAGCTTGCCTAAACCCTGGCAGAGTCTTTTGTCTCCCCACCATGAGATTTAAAATCACTCATATTTGAGACACACACTACACTTGACCTTAGCCAAGAGGCTGAGAGCCTAATGCTTGCCTTCCTCCTCAACAGTATCCAAAATAATCCCAAACTGATCATGCCCTCCAGAAGTAACCTTTTCTATCAGAATCACAGCCTCTCACAGGTTTGTTCTGTTCTAGAGAAGACCTCTCATAGGAGAAGTCCTACATTTTATTCCAGATAGATTATTACATTTTAATTGTACTTTTTAGAGCTGTTTAACCTTAACGTTATAAGGCCACAACTTTGTGAAATCCCAGCACAAGCAATGGCAAGAAATATTAGAACTAAATATAATTCAGAAAAACAAAAGGGTGATAATTTGGTCCTGCCTTGCCAAGGGTGCCAAAGCTCTCCATTTTTCCCAGCAGCAGCCCTGATTACTACCTTTCAAAAAACATTGCAACACTCATCTATTTTGTCTATATTTTCTTCAGCACATGAGCCAAGAAGAATAGTTTAGCTTGCAAAAATGTGTCTCTATGATTTCTATTTAGTTGTAAATCACCACAGTCTTGGAAAATGCATTAATTTTCTGATATTTTAACAAAATGCATAAGCAGATAAAGCATCTTTATATCATAAAAAAGGAAAAAAAATGTAGACATCATAGGAATTTTATATTAACCTTGCAGAAAATATGTATTTTTACAGCACTTTCAGCTTTCTCCTTTCTTGCGCACACCAGTTTGTTCTACCTAGTTGTATGCAAAACAAGCATAGCTAGTAAAGTGATGAGGCATGCTTGAATTAAGGCTTGTAATTTCTCCTGCTGAAAAACGTGTTTGTGTCGTAGACATTTATGAACCATAGTAAACACTGAAAATTTGCCCTGAAATGTAAATTCATTCGGAGAACTCCAGATAGCCTTCCTGTGACAATGTTTTTAAATATCTACTGATTCTTACCTTGGAAACATTTTTATTCCTGCTTGGAAAAACCCAGAAAGCAACTGATAAACAAAAAACGAAAGCAAACAAACAAACCACACACATACCTTGCCTTGTACAGAAGGATATAAATTATTATGTAACCAAGTGAGCTTCTTGGAATGTGAGAGTGCCCAATTACAGCTAAGTAAATATCTTTCATCAGGTAGAAGATTCAGGTTTTATTCATCAATTCTGATCTTTATCATACCACATGCAGCAGCAGATGTTATTTGTGTTTGAGCTGGAGCTGGTGATGCACAAGTCCTGTCGGCATACACCTGCTCCATAACACACCTAAGATACAAAAATGCAACTCTCCAGAGTATTCCCTCCTTGGAGGAAACATTGGCCATATGGTTCCTGTAAATCCAAATAACCTCAGAGGAAGCCATACTGTAGAGCGGAGCAACAGGAGAATGACAAATCATTTCAAGCCCACCACCAGATTTTTCAGCTTTTCTCCTGGAGATTACCAGTAACAGATTTCCCTGGATCTCCCTCATGAGACCCATCAGCAGCAGACGTGCAAGGAGGGGAGCCCCTGTTCCACACAGAGTGACTCCAGAGGAGTTACTCCAGGAGAGATCCCAGCAGCTCCACACCTGCTTGCCCAGGGAACATGAGCTAGACCAGGGGACAGGGGGGCAGGAGGGTCTGCTTGTGCCTTGCATCCCCAGCACTGCTGCTCTGTTCAGCGCTTCCAGGAGGACTTAAGCTACGATGAACAATGGCCCTCTGTAAAAGTGGATAAATGCTCAGTGGTTATGACTCACATGCACTAATGGTTAATCCTATCTTCAGCTGAAGACCTCCAAAATGTATTCAGCTATTCCATTCTTCAACCATTACTGCTTATTTAGTATAAAAGGGAAAGGAGACAATAATGTCTACACATTAATTATCAGAAATTTCAGAAGTATCTAATTTGTAAAATTATGTAAACATCAGAAGCACAGAAATCCAGCTGCCAGTCATTGGAAGCCCACAGGAATAAAGGAGGTATCTTCAGATGTTCTTGGTGAGCTCACTTTAGCTATTTTATAGTAGCATTTCCAAAGCTGAGCCTTTCTGAACTCGTGAGCTCCTTCATTATTTCCATCATATTTTATGTCTAATTTCATTTGTTACTAACTTAACTAGTTATAATATGTCACTAGTGATCTGTTAGATAATCTTAAGGTTCTGGACCAACTATGTTTAAGAGCAAAATTTGAACCAAAGCTGAGAAATACAAAACATCTTTATCTTCATTTATTTACAGCTCTGCCTTGCTCAGGGTTGCTAATAGCTGTTATAAAGCTACAGTGCCTTGCATTTATTGATGGGAAGATTATTGCCTCTAGTCTTTTTTCTTATCTGCTGTATCATGAGTAAAATGAGTAAATCGTAACCACACAAACCAAGGTTAAAAATCAGAAGATGCATTTTAATGAGATCCTGAAAAAAAAATTAAAACAACCTTCCATCTATGGAAAAGAGTTGTTAATTCGTCGAATTTTGTGGATTCCATGAACTGATAAGCTCTGCAGCTCAGGCAACTCTGAAATTAAATTAGGTTTCAGAAATGAATATTTCATCTTTAAGATAGTGTTGCTTGGAGACCTGGGAAAGAAAGGGTGATTTAACACAAAGACATAGGAGTTAGTTACATGTGGCATCGTTTTCCACTCCAATAGGCTCTGGAACATACCACAAAATGCCCAGAACAAAACACTATGCCACAAATGTAAGAGAATGTATGTTGCACATATTTTATCTGACACCTCCCCGTTTCTTTTTAGCCTACTTTCAGCTTAGGCAGATCAATTTAACACAAATTAAATAATACTGAAAAAAATAAGACATAAAGGCAAAATTACCAAAGTTCTTCAAATCAAAGTTCTGTTAACTCTTCCATGAAGTCTCTCTCCAAAAAGAAAAACCTATTATCTCCTATTCTTCCCTTTCCTTTTAGTCCTCATGCTTAGACTTCTCTCATTGCTTCCAGAGCCCTGTTAAATCGTGCTGGCATTCCTGTGGTGTTCACTATACACAGATTACCATCTCTCAAATCTGCTTTTTCCCCAAAATGCATTGCAATTAAAGAGCCAAGGTGGAAGTTTATGCTTTATAAGCATATCAGAAACAAACAAACAAACAAAAAATCTTCAGATAAGTAAATCTTCAGATCCAGATAAGTAAAAAACTGAACATATTTTATTGTCACAGCGCAGTATCTTGGGGAAAAAAAGTGTGGAGTGTCTTGCATTTGCTGCAAAGCTTCCCATGAATGATCCCTACAAAGAAGTTGTAATTATATTTGTGGTTTGAAGGACAAAAAAAGCTCCACTTTAAGCAGAAAAAGACAATAAGAGACAGATGCTTTTCTGTGAATAATTTGTATCCCTGTATAATATTGAGGCTAACCACCTTTTCAAAAAAATGGGGGATCAAAGAGGAGGCCAAAAGAATTCCTGTGCTCCGCAGTGCATCTGAATGTTAGGATATGAGGTGGATAAGCTCTCTATTCGTCAATGAGTGTCATCTTACAGGCTGGGCTTGATTATAGACTCAATCTTAGCAATATAACTACATCATTTAAAAAGAAATTGAAGAAGTGGGGGCAGGAGGAAACAGCAGGCATGTCTAAATTTAGAGTAGTGTGCTTCAGGAGTCTTATAGAGATGAAAGTGAACATCTGCATTAATGGAAATACGTTGTTTCTACATTGCACATGTAGTGAAGTGATCATACAAAACAAGGCAATGTCTTGGAATAAATGACAAACAACAATGGGTTGTGGTGGGGGTTTTTTTGTTGTTGTTGTTGTTTTGTTTTGTTTTTTTTTTCCCCAGCAGAAGGCAACTTAATTTTTGCAAAGTAAGATTTCAGCTGACCAGGATTCAGGGACTAATTGTGATGTATGCATTTGCATGTACATTAGAAATTCCGTAGTTTTTTTTTTAATTGCTTCAAATTGCTTCAATTGCATTGAAGTTTCTTGGGGGAATATGGGCATTTCCTGCTTTGCTATTTTTCTCCCCATATTAAGCTCCAATTTCAGTGCTCCCAAAATGAGCTCTAAGCCCAATGCATTTATTTTTGCTGGTTAAGCCATTTTATTTAGTTTCTGTACTCTATAGAGCAAGCACTATTTTCTTTTCAGGCAGAGAAAGTTTGATTTTTTTTTCTTATAGCTACAACAATTAGTTAAAGAATAATGAGAATATTAGATATCATCAATGTCACTTCTCACAAGATCAAAAGCCAAATTAAATGCAAATATGTGATTCCAGCAAAATTGTTATACCAGATTCCGATATCTTTGTCCAGATGTTTCTGCTCCACTTGACACCCAAGGATTTTAAAATCTGCTTTTTAAAGAAGGTTATGACCCACACAGCATGTTTGTGAGCCAAACAGAATTAAGCATCAATATACAACATTGAAATGCTAAAATTAAAAAATATTGATCTACTACTGCTAGTCAAATACACAAATGAACCCAAAGAAACCTTAAAATTCGTCACCGTTTCATCTTAATTTGTGTATTCCTAGAACTTATGGCTGTTTTATATAACACACACCAACTCTGTGTGGCTAAACCAGCACACAGACATCCAGTATTTCTGTAGTTCATGAGAGATGTTGCTACTAACACACTGTGGACTCGGTCCATTCTGTAGGTGTTATCTCAAAACACCAAACTATTGTGATATGCCAACAAAAGCAACTGAAAGCACAATTCTAGCATTAGACAGACTGTATTGAAACCAGCTGTCTCAGGGAGCCCAGATGGGATCTGTCAATGCTTCATTCCAATTCTTTTCTTCTACTGAAAACTGATAGGCAACCCCAGGCAAAAAGTGACCCCACATAACTCTGCCCAGCCTCAGCTCTAATAAAGCTGTTAAACCAAAGTAGTAGTTTATGCTTTTATCAGTTTCAAGTATCAGGGTAAATTGCAAATCAATACACATTTTTAATCATCATCTACAAGTTACAGCAAAAATAAATCCTGTGGCAATTCTATTTAGTTTTGAACTAAGCTGAACAGAATTTCATTAGAAATAGAAACCTAGGCAAGAAAGTCTATTATTTGGGCTTCTGATATTCATCTCTTTGCCACAAACCACTGAAGCCACTAGAAATTACAGTAGTTAGTCAGTATTCAGCCTGTGATATCACCGTTGGGGATCACCAGTAGTGTAATGGGTTACAGCTCTCTTTCCTCTTCTATGTCTTTATAATTGGAGATTTAACAGTGTCAGTATTTCATAGTAAATTTTTACATCCATACTATTCTTACTTCTAGTAGATTATGAATGGCATGCTGCTCATATTATTACATCCATGCTAGCTTTAGCTCATAGATGCTGGTTACACAGTTATTTCTGACTTGGACAAGTAATCTAAAAAGTTATGCACCTTTTTTTAGAATAAAAAAATCCATTTTTATAAATTCTTTTTTTGAATCCAGTTCAATTACATATTTCAAGTCAAATTAACCAGACTCAAAAGCACAAATCACAGCCCAGCAGAAATCAATAGCAAAGCTCTCACCAAATTTAGCCAGACAGGTTCAGGGGCAGGTTCTAGTATCTAGAACAACTCTTGTATATAAAGTGTACACTTCATACAGAGCAGTGAAAGGTTTGTTGGGATGCAGTCCTGCCCTGAATCTGGAGTCTTCATTAGGGTATAGAAAATTTGGTTTCAAAGTTGCTGATTCTCTTCCCTTACTTCTCTGGGATTTGAAGCTGGGTTTGCCAGTGATCTAATGCCAACATGGGGTTATCCTACAGCAAGGTTCTGCTCTGTTTGGACTGGACCTTGAACATCCTTTGGAACATTCCTCTAAAGGTTCCAAAAGCTGCTGAAAAATCAGCACGTCTGATATAAAAGCACATCCCTTTTAATGCTATTTTCTTGTTCCTCCAAAGTACCAGGTTTTTCTGTTCTCCAGAAAATATTCACAATGAATTCAGTGAATACTAATGCCTGTTTTACTAATGCCTTTCTGGCCCTGCAGAACACTTTTGGGAAAATGGCCCTAGAATTGGTTATTTGCAGACAGACAAATGGGTACAACACTCCCCTCTGCCTCCCTCTGCAGGCTGCTCCATGGCCTTTAGCTCTCCAGCTCCCTGGAATTACATATGCTCCATGTGGAAGAGCCAAATATGACTCCTGTCCCTGCCTAACCACACACACCAGGCCAGGAGCTGAACTGACCACTGGGCTGGGAAGCCTGCAACATCCAGGAACATTTCAGGATCATGGACATTTCTCCCAAACACAAGGTTTTAAAAGGATATGCTAATTTGTTAGGACTGCCTCATCATTTTATCTCTAAATTTCCTCCCAAAGATTCTCAGTCTTAAATTAAAAGGCTCCTCCCTCTTTGGTGGCAAAGGATTGCCTGCCACTGGCACTTTCATGGAATGGCTTTCTCACACCTCAGTAAATCTCAGAAACTAAAATTAATTCATAGAAACACATGATGTGACATAATGCAGCATGACTGATGAAACACTGTGTGCTGCAGTACAACCCAATATCTACTCTGCTGAAACAAATCTCTCCACTCTGAAAGAGAGGGGGAAAGACCAGCACACTTTTTTCTCCTTACTTGTCTCTCTTCAGCTTCTCAGCAAATTTGACTAATAACTACCAGGCCCCCAGATGTCAAACCATTATCTAAAATGTAGAATCTGGTGCTGGTATGGACTAGAAAGATGTGTATGTGTCTTTGTGTGTGTTTTTTCGGGGGGGAAGACTAAGATAAAGGATTTTGTGTGTGTGGGCTTTATTTTCTGTTGTTGAGGGGAGGATGGGCTGGGGTTTGTTTTCTTTGTTAGTTTTGTTTTCAGTTGGGACAAACCTGCAGTACATGGACCACTCCTAATGTTTTGGGAGAATTCATATATTAAGTGAAAGCCAGGTTCATCTTATTTTTTAAGAGACACAGTACTTCTGCAAATGAAAAATATTTACCCTGACTCAGTTAGCAAAAAAAAAGGTAGTGTTAAGGATTGAACTGATTTCTTAGACTTCCAATCTCCAAGACTAGGACAATAGGAAGCAATCAAATGAGCTTCATTTCTATGTACAGTGGTTTCCATCTTTAGATTTTCAGTAAAGCAATATATGTTTTACAAATAATACAAAGCAATCTAATGGAAGGGGGAAATTGGAGAAAATTATCAAAATTCATCCATATTTCTGGACTGGTCGAATACATGACTAAGTAGCTATTAAAGTTGACTTGATGTGTAATTTAGGATATAAAAGGCAGCAGACACCTTGTGACACCAGCAGAAGTGTTGCACTGCAACTGAAGAGTAAGAATACTTAAAAGGATTTACTTCTCTAAGATTTGCCTTAGACCTTACAGATAAACAGGCTCTTCTGTTCACAAATTGACAAACTTTGCTCAATGTCTGTGAGGAAGAAACAGGAACATAGCACTACAACCTATTTCTGTGCCATAAAACATTTCCTTGCATCTTTCCTAGTGACTGAGATATATTTTTATCTTCTGTCCCTCCTTTTCCCTCACCCCACCCCTTCCCTCAGGTTCTATCCTGCTAACGGAGCAAGCCCAGCAGATTTATGTAATTGCTTTGTTTTTAACATTCAATCTCCCCTTTTCAACACCCTTTGAATCAGGGCTGTGTGAAACTCGACAAAGTTGAAGTCCTACATCAGCTTAGTGTTAAGGGATGCAAAGGTAAAGCTCAAGCATACTTACAAAAACAACTGATGAAACTACTCATCTTCAGCTTAAAATTAGAGATTCAGCAGCCTTTTTATGCATCTAAAAGGAAGCTAGTACCTTGTTTTGGGGGCAGCGTTTGGTGCCAGAAAGAAAATTTTCTTCCTTCCAAGTGTAATCAAGGGGCGGAAGGATGCACAAGAAAACATGGACTATTTTCTAACAGACATTTTCTCAGGCTCAGTGTTTCTAGCTTTCAAGATAAACCTCTCGACTTTGCTTTGACATTAATTTCTGATAAATGCCTCAGGTTTACCTTGGCATTTAACAAAGCAGCAGGAGACCATTATCCTGTGACAACGCTCTATTCCACTGATACTATCTCTTAATTGGAGAAAATTTCTCTTCATCTGAAAATGTTTGGCAAGGTTCCCCATAAAAAACTATGGTATATCTAAGTTGTTAGCTTTAATAAGATAGGGAATAAAATACCCAGAGCAGATGTAAATCAAATCTTTCCTATCAAGTTGCAAAAAACAAGCCCATTGTTGCAGACACCACTGTGAACCCCAGCTTTTAATTATTTATACGAACTATTTACATGATAGGATACTTGAAGGATGGTCAGTGCTATAGATAATAATGCAGCTCATTTGTAAAACAGAGCAAGTGGGAACCAACATCAATTGTCAGAACAGCAGAAATTATTTTAATTGCTTTTGCGCATAAGTGACAACAGTAGCCTCACTGTCATAAACAGAAGATGACACACAACTTGGAGAAAAAAAATAGAACTAAAACAGGTGAATTAGATTTGCAAGAGATTTATACACACTGGCTTCCAGGTTCTGCCATTAATCTGCTCTGCATCCACTTGGTTCTCAGCTAAGAACTTAATAATGTTCTCACCTTCACACTTGTCCCAGGCCCATGGAAGCCAACTGCCCTCTTGGTGTGGATAGGTTTAGGGCCAATGTGGGTGTCTGTGCCCATTCAGTGCTGCTGGCCTTTGGAGGGATGATGGAAGTCTTCATTCACAGATTTGATTGTGCTACTTCTCCCCTCCTACTCAAATAGCTGACCCATATGTAAATGCAATAACCAATATAACACCTTGTACAATATTAACCTTCTGCTCAGTCCAGCCCAGTATTTCAATGCCTCAGCTCTATACTTTGGATTCCCCTTGGGGTCAGGTAACATAGATAGTCCTTCTTCACTGTCATCTGCAGAACGGGAACCCTTCATATACAACAGCTTGAAAGACACTTATGCTATTCAGGTCTCAGGCTTTCTGCTGCAGTTCATCATCATCTTATTCCACCTGCCTGAAATTTGATGCTGATGATGTTTTCTCAGGTGTGCCTCATCTAAAAATCTCATTATCAATCCCTTTCTCCCCCCCCCCACCCAAGAAAAAAAACACTAGCAAAAGTACAAAATTTATCAACACCTTGGCTAAATTAACAAATACTCTACAAAATTCCATGCTGTTGACCCTTCCTTGCTCACCATTCATTTCTTCTACTAATCCCAATCTTCTCCAGGTTAACTAACCATTTCCCAAGGGGTAGTTTATCAAATGGTTTACTGAAGTCCAGAAAATTAGATCTACTCCCTCTCTATTGTCCCAGTTATCATTTATCTTCAAGAGCAGCCTCTCTCATTCCATTTAGCAAATGCGATTTTATCAATGCTCAAAAGCAAAGCAGGGCTTCACATTTAAGTTATGCTCTTCCATAATGAAAAACAACACATTTCAAGAAGTATTGGTGATAATTACAGACCAGCTGATCAGGAATTGCATCAAGAGCTGCATCACAGCCTAGGCTGGGTTTTGGCTAAATGTAACGAAATTTTGCCCTTCATTTCTCAAAGTCTAAGCCAAATTTCAGTCTGGGAAAGAAAATAAAGGAACATGACACAACAACCAATTCAATCATTAATAAAATTGATTCTTTTCCAATCTTATTCTCTTTTTTTATTAACCTCACTTTTCCTTTTCCTCTGAACTTCACTTGGAGATAGAAGGATTTTTAGTAGACAAACATGCAATGGAAATTTGGGACCATATGCATAAATGTCCCAAGAACAACTGATCTTGATCCAAGGACAATAATCCAATATCCTGTTGTGAAATGATGATTTTTTTTGCTCATTCTGTGTGCCAAGTTGCACCAACTATCTACAGAGAACCAGCCTTTGGTTCCCCAGATTGGTCCCATTTGCTGGGTTTGGATGAACCAGCAGGAAAAAGCTCTGCCATTCTCTTCCATTGCAGCAATAAGCTCCCTGCCCATTCCTTTCTGTCACTAACTGCACGGCCCACTGGGAATGCTAGGGAGGAATGAAAGGCACTACAAAGGCTGCACAGCTGTGTGTGCACACTGCAGCTCCCCTCTTCCTCTGCAAGGGAAAGCAATTCCATACGTGGCCTCACATGCAAAAGCAGTGACACTGATAATGTAATAGGCTGCTCTGCTTCTTCTGATGGCAGGGACAAGTAGGGTACAAATGGGAGTGAACACAGGAATGAGAACGTGGAATAGACCGTCTCCTACAACTACCTGTTACAGAGAATACAGGCCTTGAAGTAAGAGATCTGCCCAGATTAGGGACGTTTTTAAACAGCGTGGTTCACATAGCCATCAAACTGCCCTGCACATACATTCACTGCTCTTTCTTACCATCTACCCTTGGAGGGAGGGCTAAAAACTACCTTATTAAAAAAAATGGTCAGCCTCCTGTTCTCCTGTCTCACTTTCCCTCAGTTCTCCAATCTCATCCTCTCTAAACAGAGCTCCTCCTTACAAACAGGATCCTTAAACAGCTTTGAGTCTGTTGTTCGTGTGGTATCTCAATGAATAGACTCTAAAACAGGGGAGGGATGATGGATATCCTGCTTCCATTTGCTGCTTAATTCACTTAGTATTACTCGATTGGCCATACTTTATAATATAACATTTAGTAATATCTATACCCTTTAGAGAGTTACAGTACTGTTAGCCTAAGAATGCCATGGATATGGTGTTTTATAATGAATGAACACTATTCACAGCCAGAGTCTCAGAAATACCATTTCTGTATTTCAGCAACATTTAACAATCTGTTTTATATTTCAATAATGTTAAAAATGCAAAGTATGCTGTGCTTACAGGAATTAGCAATTTTTTGTGTGTGAGTGGTTTTGGTTGGTTTGTTTTTTATTGTTTGGTTTTTGGTTTTGATTTTTTTTTTTTGAGGAGCCAGATTCTTTCAAGTCTCTAACCCCTAATATACTTCATTCACTGTCAATTTATAAGCATTTAAGTTTGTGATATTACCAGTGTTGAGGAGCATAACTTAAATATAAACAGTATAAATCCATGTTGCCACTGTAGACATATGCAGCACAAACATCTTATCTAGACCAAAGTTTGTCGACTTAGCACATTGTACTTGATGCTGTGTGTCACCTGTCTCTTGTTTGTCTATAGATTAACACAAAAATGTCATTACAAACTAAGTGAATAGGGCATAGACTAAGCACCTGCCACTTTTAAAAGTCTTTAGAAGACTCTCTTGTTTATTTTGTAAGCACCCAGGGGTGCAGTTAAATAACTGCATTGAAACAAACAATACTGGTGATTATTAAGGAGGCTTTTCACATGAAAATTCACTTCAGAAAAAAAAAATGTTTTGCAGATGTAGAGAAGAAAACTGTATCACTAAGAACCACTCAAAATACTTTGGTGGACCAAAACACCTTTATTTTTCTCTTGGCAATCTGCCAAGTTCACTGTCGTTTGAAAAGAATTCTATAGCTGGAGGCTAAAGCAGAAACTGCAATGATTTAAAAGAGAATTGGCTACAGTAAGAATGATAAAGCACCATATCGTTAAAATGCAACTAGCATCTTAGCCTCCCTACAGCTCTTGAAAATGTGCTTACTCCTCAACTATTTACCAAGAAAGGAACAGAAACAATTGAAATCCCACAATATAGAAAAATGTTAAAGAACTCAGAAAATAAGTACATGCAGAATAATTTGCTGCTAGGACAGTTAAAATAACGATGCATTATGCATGTCCAGATTGCAAAGAAAAGCATGGAAAAATACATCATTGAATTTAGTTTTATATTCATTTATCTCAATTAAACATATAGCAAGTGAATTAATAATGAAGGTCCACTTACATTTAGAAAATTAAAGCTGCTTTATTTGCAGCTTGCAGAATAAACATTTAAACGTTGTAGAACTGATAATATTTACATTTTAATGCTTGGAAAATCATCAACTGCTTTCTAAACTGCTTGGGAAATTAGATTTAGAAAGTCTGTGCATCAAAGCCTTGTGTAGTGGTCTTCTCTGAAAAGCTGTTTTGCAAGACTAAGAGCGTGATAGAAAATAGCTATAGTTTCACAGCGAAGGAAGAGTTCAGAAAGGCCTTCAGCAGTTTCAGATAACAGAATTTGTTATTCAGATGTTGCTTACTCTAACAAGATAATAATATGCAGGCTTGAGTCAGAAAACTGCGCAACTGTGTTTTCAGGTTCACAGGGAAGAATTTATTTACAGCTAGATGTTTAACTTGCAAACTCTGTTGGTAAGATTGCCCTCACAAAATTCAGTTTGACAGATTTCATTTGTTCAAGAACTGTGTCCAGTTTTACAATTAAATGGAGCTGCTTCACTCAGCATTTATAAATGACATCAGATGCCATAGCAACATGATTACAAGTTTCCATCAATTTGTGGAGCTGAGTAAATAATTATCAGCGAATAATTAACTAAACAAAATTAGCCTCTTTCTCTGCTTCCAGCATGTCCTCAAGCAGATTGTATTTTCTCAAATGTATTCCTTATTTAAACCACATGGAAACACTCCAGACCCCACAGAACCACATCATCAATATGCTATAAGTCTATGTGAGGTGGATGACTAGCAAAAAGACATATACAGGACTTCCCATGGGAAGGGCAAACCAAACATAGGAGGAGGAAAAAATAAAACAACCAGAAAACAACCAAATAAAGAGGGGATTATGATCTATGTATTTAAGTACTTCTACATTTTCTTTTGTTCAGGTCCAAATATATAGGCATCCTACACCCAAATAATTCTTAACTATAAAAAATTGACTGCACACAACACTTTAATCAGAAGTCACCAAACAATATTTTCAGAGAAGGCTCCTGGCAAGAGTCTCATGTCCAATGGGATAATAGCAGAACCTAGATGCTTAATTTAAAACCCTCCAACCTAATAGAAAGGAAAGTATGTTTCATGGTTCTTGCCAGATCTGGGAAGAATGCTCCCCCCAATCAGCCAGGCTATATTTCTAATACTAGAGGCCCAAAAAGCTATCACTTTCTTTGTCATAGGGCCACTAAGGAGAAGCCCGTCTGGTAGTGAAATATTTGTCATCTCACAAATCCAAGACCAGAAAGACTTTACAGAAACAGTCCTGCAGGACAGGAAGAAAGTTTTAGACCTGTCAAACTGCATTGGTCAGTTCTTGATTTTTATAAACATTTCACTTGGGCCCTAGAAGGCGCAGAGACAGCACAGAAAAGAGACAAGAGGCCTTACCTTTCTTTACAAGAAATGCACTAGTCATAGAGTGAAGGCAAAAAAAATCAGGAGCAAGTTTCCCTTCCCCACCCTTGTTAGAAGAAAAAGATGCAGAAAGGCTTTCCTGACAGGGGAAAAAAAGATAAAGGTGAAGCTACACAAAATAAAAGTGTTACAAATTCTTAAGTCTAAGTTAAGTCATTATAGCATGTAATAGTGGTCATAAATGTAATTTAGCTCAAAAGAGAGCAAACACTGTAGTCTGGACAAATGTCATCATTAAGCCTGGCAAATCCAAGAACAAGGTTTCGTTTTTCAGGTTGTTTGCATTGCAAACCTATGTGTCACACTGGATCTGTTTCCACTGAAGCTGGGTGACTGCTGGTGAGCCTTTCTCAGCTGAAACAGAAGAGTTGCACTTTGAAATTCAAAGGAAACAGTTCACAGTTCTGCTGGGAAACAATCCTTGACCATGTTTCTTACAACTGGAAATGCATTCGGTGTCTCTCCTACTCACTTCTTCTAGGCTGGTCAGAAAGCAAAAATACCTAAAAAATCCTTGTGCATCTGAATTGCAACTCAGTTGGTACCATGTGAAGTTGTCCATTAAAAGTGCCGGGGTTTTGTGGCGGCATTTTTTGATTTTTCTTTTTTTTTAAGTCCCTCCCTGGACAGTAACAAACAGCACAACGTGTAAAGCCTAGAACAAGTAGGTCCATTCCAGCGGTACTCAGTGTTCCTCCTAAATGGCTCCCAGCCCTTCCTCAGGTGGGTGCAGTAATTGCCAGGAGTAATTGATCAAAGACATCTCAGTGCAGCCTCCTTAGCCAAAGCATTGCCTCACACTCTTTCATAGATATGCTCTGCCACGAGGAAATAGGGATGTGCTGATTCCCAATTTGCATAACTGAGACAGAGACTGACCAACTTCTGTGTGGGCAGAAGCAGCTCTTGGCAAAAGCAAGGATATATATCTACATTTCTGAAGGCTTGACTTGCTCTCCAAGAAGCATATTTTCCTTTTTAAACCCTCCAATTTCTTTCTTATTGGAAAGATCCCAATATCAAACTGTAAACAGACTTGGTTTCACAGATTTCTGTGAATCTCTGCCTGGAATCCAATACCAAACTCAGTGTATATTGATATGTATGAAAAATATGAAGATGAGATGATAAAACATCCACTCTGATTTAATTAGTTTTTTAGCCATTTCTGGAAAAAAAAAAAGAAAAATGCTGAAACTTTGAGTCATCTGCTGATGTTACTAAAATAATTCATCTTCCAAGAGGCTTTTAAGCCACTAATGGTGTTAAATTCACTTCTCTGAGTTCTGACAGGAAAAAAAATGGAAGTGGCAGCCCTTTCATATCATCAGCATTATCCCAAAAGGTAACTCTAGGCCTGATTTTCTTACCTAAAGACCCCTCCACAATGCTAACTTCACAGGTTTGTAGAGTATGTTGAAGGGCGATGGATAAACTCAGCAGAGGTTGCAAAATGTTTTGCCAATAATACTTCACCTTTTCTGTAAGCCCAGTTTCTGCCATCTGATTGCTTTCATGTTGTCTGACAGAAAAACCTGAATGAATATTAGCTCTCTCTCATTCAGGATAAGACAGTAGCCATTTGCCAGATGAGACAGGTAAAGCATGCAAAGGTGACAACAGCCCTTTCACCACCTTTTAACAGCATCTACAAACCATGCAACTCCTGCAGCAAACTGGGATGTTCCTTTCTGCCTCTACCTGGATCAGATCCTGCAGCCAGGTTTCCCCTAACAAATAAACCCCATAATAACCTTTTTCTTTTTTTTAAACCATATGTCACCTGGGGACTCTCTCCACAGGCCTGCACCTGGAGCCAGCCCCAGGGCACATGTACACAGCTTGGGGGTGGATCAAGGCAGCCTTCTCAAGTATCTGCGCTCTTCCTATTTTTTTTTTTTTTCATGTGGACAAATGAATCAAAACACTTTTCATGTGTCCTAGCAACCTGGAAACCAAGCGGCAGAGAGATCCTTGTCTTTGTGACAAACCCAGATCCGCACTGAAACGTTGGCTTGCTGCTGCTGCAGAAGCAGGAGCACTGTCCTGCTCATGGTGCAGAGCTACGTCTGGCAGCCATTCCTATCGCAGCAGTGCTCACAGCTCAGGCACCCAGCAAGAAACATTGCCAGGGAAAGATACATTCACTCAAATTAGCAGATTATTTATGCCCCACATCAAAAAGCTACATTTGCAGGTAATGTCTCTTTATGCTATTTATGATTTAATTCCTTGTTACTACAGCAATTAGATACTGAACAGAAAGTAGTGAGGAAATATAAGTACAACAGTCAAATTTGTTACAGGTGTTAATGATATTTTCCACCAAATAGAACTATATGCTACTTGGCTTTCTTAAATTCTGACACAGTTTAGAACATATTTATCACAGTGGATATCACAAGATTTTTTTCTTTAACCATGAAGCGTGATTAAGGATAAGCATGTGATTCAGAAGATTTCAGGTTTTTAGGTCTGATACATATTTAGTTTCTGAGGAAAGAAGACCTGATTTCAGCTGATACAAACTAAAGTCAACTCCCCAATTTGAGTAGACTTTGGACTGGGCCATCCTCTTCTGTACAAGAAAATAAGATTTGTTTTCTCAAAAGAGTGATGATTCTGGACTAACAGAATCATGCAATACCCAAACAAATATTTGTTACTCTTGTCAAAAGGACCACCAGAGAAAAGACCAAAGAGCTACTGGGCCATACATGGTAGAAGACAGAAATCAGAATTATAAAAGAGTTCATGGCAAAAATAACATAAGGAAAAGAAATGGGAAGCTAAAGGACAGACGTTCTGCGGGGAAGCTGTCTTTATACATCCGTAACCTTGAGACCTTAACCACGTGTTGGGATCTCAGTTGTTGATGTTATTACGTGCTCCTCTGTAAATTTTGTGCACAAACACCTCCCCAAGAAAAGTCTGCAGTCATCAATAATACAAATTATCAAAAAAGTGTAATAATTTTACATTTTACTGCAACAGAGGATCACCAGAGTCTGATAGGGACATAAATACCTCATGGCATCAGAAATTATCATTCTGATATTATCTGGTCTGTTTACAAGCAGCCCTTTAAAAAGATCAGTGATATGAAGTTAGAGGCGTGATAGGTTAAACTGATATTTTCATTTTGTGTGCCCTACAATAAATATAAAGGATCATTTCAAAATGTAAGATAAGTTCTGGAATATTTTATCTTTTTAGGTGTCTATAGGGTGAATACAGCTATGATAAATCTACCTGGATTTACCACAGCTCCTCAAAGCAAGCCTGAAACCAGTGATAAAAAAGTACATTCTACAAAGACAGCTTAACTGTGAGCATATTGGCCATCCAGTATAACATCCGAAATCTAAATGTGTCATTGCAGATTGAGTCATTTTATATCTCCACTTAGGTGTTAAAAAACAGTGCACACAAACACACACAACTGTGGGAACTGAAGGCAGGTGGTGGGCAGAGAGAAGCAAAGCATCACACTCAGAATATGCCACAATGATTCAGAAACAGAACCTGACCTCTGCATTCACCCCTCCCTGGCATCTGAAAACAGTAGATGGGACAGGTTAGGAAGATGACTTTCTTTATCATCCTTACACATCGGAAAATACTGGAAAAGAATTTTCTGTCATCCGGAAGCATTATAAAAACACACACAGAAAAGCAATGAGATAATAGCAGGCCTTTGTTACCTGTTAAGTGTGGGCTCAACATTTTCTGAGTCTGAATTTTAGCTTGCTAACTATTGCTAACTCCTTTCCCAAGGGAAAGCTGTCAACAGCTTTCTCTCTTCAAAACATCTCTCTCCGTTTCTCAAAACAGGTTAAATAAACAGTGTTCCCTTTGCCATAACAACTGTCCCCAGGTGATGTTTCCTATTCCTGAACCAATGGAGAGAAGTGTCAGTCCCATGGACCAATAATAGACTCTTTTAGAACAGCATGTTATAAAATAAACCGTTGGAATGGTAAATAAAGCCTTCTTTCTCTTCTGACAACTATGTGGAGTCAATCTATTTTTGTGTCCTACAGGGACAGTTAAGCACATATTTTTTAATTATTTTTAATTAGACATCAGAGAAATGAAACTGCTGGATAGAAAACAGAGTCAGGAATATATGACAGACACAGAACTTCTGAACAATATTTGACAAGTTGTTTAACCTTTCTCAGTCTTAATTTCCCCATTCATGATGTGGGTGCAGTGATATTTAGCTGCCTAAGAGGAGCCATAGCCCACAGTACAGGCTTATTTGATACTCAGTAAAGTCCCCAAGATCTGTGAATGGTAGATGCTAAGGTTTTACTGGGCTCTATTAGGTCTCAACACTAGAGATATTGCTGTAGTTCCTAAGCAGAAGTGTAGTTCCTAGGATGAGCTCTGCAGGACATCAGGGCAAAGACACTGCTGAAGCCCCCTTCCATTTCCACAGCCCTCCCTTCCCCCTTTTCAGGATACATTAAGTTTTCTTCAAATAATTCCACAAGGCATTTTCCTTACTCACTAGACCAACATGGTTCAGTAGACAAATGTAGTTTGTCATTTCTGCAGGACTCTTGTTTATATCCTTTGGAAAAGATTGTTCTAGTCCTCCTTGGTGCAAGTTATTTTTTCCTCTACCCTTTTGACTTTCAGTCTACAGGAAGAACTACTAGACTCCTAGGAATGAAGATTAAAGCTCTCTTAACTCCTCAGGATTTCAAAGGGAGGACTAGTTCACATTCCCCTGTACCCTTTAACCCTGTGAACACCTCACAATGACCGCTACATTTGCCCCATAATCAAGAAACATCAGTATTCAATTTTAAAATTAGCCCTTCCCAGCCCTTTTGTGTGCAGGACTCTGGACAATAGAGCAAACATTACATGATAGAAGTGGAAGCAGAGCTGTGTTGTCTGAAGTGGCTGCTTCTAGCCAGAGCATCCTCCCTCTCAGTGCCTTGCCTTGCTGTGATTATTTTACACTTTTTCTCAACCTGATCTCTAGCTACTCCTGCTTCAGATACTCACAAAGCCTGTCCTGGGGAGAGAACTATGCATTCTATAGTCAGCTGTTTGTTCTGTATTTGTTGAGGCACTTGATGCCATGGAATTGAATACTCCCCTATACCAGCATCTGGGCACACTCAAAGGTAGCCTGGAAGAGCACTTAATTCCTCAGAGATCCCACAGGGTTTTCTCTTCCATGCCTCTGTTTAAAAAATGCCTTCCTATCTGGCTGATCTAGTTCCTTTATAGGATTCTGTTTCAAATCTTTTGGGGTTTAAAGAAAACCACTAGACCAAACTGTAGAATTAATTCTCACCTTTTTGAGTCCTCCCTGGTGAACATCCACAATTATTCCCATGATCTCTGCACAACTAGGCCATGAAGGTTGAGGGGAAGGCTTGAAAAAATCCACACACCTTTAGAGATCTCAGTGTAGCATTTGTGGGGTTAATGGGGTCACCAGAAAGGAATCCATCATTCTCATTGTCCACTCAGATATGCAAGAAGAAAGCAAGGGTAGCACCACTAAATTCATTTAGTAGCACTGTATGCTGTAAACTATTGTCACCCAAATGGCTTTTTCTGGAAGAAACAAAGACAGCAAAAATTCACTAGAGAGAAGGAATACAGTCTCATTCTACTGAGTCAGATGAAGATCAAAATATAAAACGACAGTTCAATTCAGTTCAGATCCTATAGCTAAATAAATATATAACACTGTTCCTTATTTATTTATTTATTTATTAACCACAAAGATTCTGGACCTCTGTTCTACCACTGGAATTTAGTTTCCTGTTGTATTCATACAATATTCCTGGAATCAGCACAAAATCTGTTCAAACATCACTGTAGCACTTAGAGAACTTCTGTCACCAGTGTACCCAAGCAGCAAATGCATTTTTGATGTTATGCAGAAATACACGCCTTGATAGAAGAGATGAAGATGCAGCCCAAAGTGTTAAAAAAAACAGAGAACAACATTTGAGCATATGAAGATGCACTCCAATTTTTCTTTCTCTCTCTTTCAAGCTTCCTTAGCTCAAGACATATATTCCAGACATATATATGATACATATGTAATGCAGAGTGGTTAATACAGATGGAGAGAGATTAACATGGCACTTATCTAAATGGATACTGAGATTCCAGGATACCTATTGCACTCCAACTGATAGGAGCTTCAGAAGCTGTGAGTCAAAACTGACTTCACAAAACCACAACAGCACTTTTCACCTTTGCCAACAGACATTGTGCGAGCCAGTTTACAGTTTTGTGCCAAGGGCATATCATCCAGACTCTTCTATCTCAGCTGAAAGAAAACCCAGTGTCTGATAAGCTAACGTGATAAATGTTCCAAGGACTGCACAACTAAGCAGAAAACCCCAAAGCTTCAGAACTTTCCTGATCTTTAAATTCCCCCAATTAAAATATATTTTGCAAGTCTTACTCATGTGTGCATACACACACATTATTCTGCCTACTATGCTCTGAAAATACTGAATATTCAGAACATGAGTTCTGTATTAGTCAATGTTAAATGCCATCAAGGAAAAACTGACATCCCTGTTAAATAACAAACAAAACCCCCAGTACTGCACAAATTTATTTGTAAGGCATGATCTGAAACATACTATTATAAAGACAGCCTTTCAAATATTCATTGACTTCCATAAAACATATTATTCCTTCAGAAACCATCCAATATGGCAGTGAAGCCTTATATCACCTATTCATTTGTCCTCATTTTTCCAGCAATAAGAAAGCATCAGATTTTATTATCATAAATACTGTATAAATATGTTGACACTATGAAGCACAAAAACAAATCCTGTGTACTTTTTTTCACTGAAGGCAAATACAGCCCACTGTCAGTCACTCATCTGAAGAGCAAGGAAGAGTATAAACTGATGCATTTTTTTTTAAATTCAAACTTTCAATATAGAACTATTTTAAGATATGAGCACCCTCCTCTCTGCCTTCCTTCAAAGAATAGCACCAAGCCCGTACAATTCAAGCATCATTACTTCTACACTCACGCTTTCCACGAAGGAAAAAGTCTCTTTTGACAAAACAGACAAGTCACTGGTTGGTAAAATGTGAGTGATGTATTAACTAGATCAAGGATCCAACCACTGAGTTGGATTATAATCTCTCTTTCATTCATTTCATACACAGTTTTAAAATTAGATTCTGTTTCAGTATGCCATGGCCTTCTTGCACATTAGTAACTATGGTACCTCTAAAAGCAATAAAGAGTGAATCACCAAAGATCTGAAGCTACAGCCATGTTCAGACAAGAATTAAAATTTGACATTTCTAGTCAGCGAGTCTCAATTGCCAGAAAATTTCTACTTGGCTAGAAGTACTATGATACATAGGCTTTCTTCCGCATTTTAAGAATATTGTCTTCAAGCTAAGTGGGAAGTGGATGATGCTTTTTACCCAAAATTAAAAAAAAAGAAAAGACATAGAACTAAATAAATACAGCTATATAATAAAATATGATCCTACACTCGTTACAAAAAAAAAAAAAAAAANCACGTGTTAAAAAAAAAAAAAAAAAAAAAAGAGGAGGCTGCCCCACTGGGCTTCCATTAATTTGAAGCAGCTCACCAAGGCCTACTTTAAGTTTTGAGTTAAATCATGTTCCTTCAGAGACCAAAGTTGACAAGGAAATTCAAGCACAGTCTTGCAACTGACACAGTCTGTAAGATTTCCACACAAGAGGGGAAAAAAAAACAAACAAACAAAAAAGACAAACCAAAAAGGATAAATCACAGCTACAGCCTGAACAAGAACAGACTTAGATGAACACACAGAAAAATAAAAAAGGGACAATTACTGAGAATAAAATTTGCCATGTACTCATAAGAATAATACATCCAATTTTGCAAGCCAAAGACTTGATTCTGTGAGGGAAATCATTATGTTTACAGACCTAGGAGAAAATAAGGCTTCTAAACTGGTAAGACCATTTTTTTCCAAAACAGAACAAAAAGTGCAAAACAAGGAATAGTATCCAATAGATTCAGCATTAAGCACACAAATCTTCCTGAAAGCAGGCAGAAAATCTGCCAAGTTTTTTCTTATGCATATTGACTTGAAATTCAGCATAATCCAACCTAGAAAGAAAAGCAATATAACTTCATAGTGAAAGACTTGTGTTCACAGTGAAATGTGACATTTTTAGATCAAATGCCACCTCTCCCTACAACATGCTTAGTGATGATCTCAGCCCCTTGTTTTTTATTCTTTTCCTATAACTCACTAGTGCCAATTAAAGAACTCAGAGACTTTAATTTGTGTTTCTTTTTCAAGTGCCTGTTGTAACAATGTAGTATGGGTGCATGCAAAGTGCCATCTTTCTAACTTCATACTAATTGACACCTAGTTTGCACTAGTGCAAGAACTCTAACATGATTCAGAAAAATACTGATTTATGGTTATGACCTTCTGGTAGTCACAGAAAACCTGACATTTGTGCTTAAAACCAAGACATGCATGTTGTCTCAAACTTACTGACTAAATATTTAATCAGTTTTCCTTGGAAGATGTCAGAAGGTTTCTTCATCCACGACAGCAGAAGATACTTTTCTATGTTAACCATCAATAGGCACAATAACTTCTCTTGTTTACTTCCATTAGAACATAAGAAGTGAAGAATCACTGAAGAAATTACCTGTAGTTAGGTTAATCAAGTAGAGCAAGATAAATCCAAAAGTCACCTGCTTTTAGCTACAAATTAATCAATACAGTGATTATGGAGCCATATTACTGATTTCCTTCTATAACATAAATAGATGTTGCCATCAAGCCCTAATAGATGTATAAAAGTTATATTGTGGTAGGTGCTCCTTACAGTAATAGAAACTTCTTCCCCACTCAGTGCAAAATAAACCTAACTTCCAAACCCATGGTAAGCTGAACCCTTTGAGCTGCAGTAACACAATGGTAACTACAACACAATTAAAAATCTTTTTAACCTTTTATTGCTTGTTTTTGTCCAAGTCGTTGTCATTTAAGCATGTGTATTGAGGATTGGAAGAAAGATGTAATGAAATGTGGTCCGTCACCGTCTTTCTTTGAATATGTTCAATATATAAAATGTGGAAAATCACTCTTTGAAATTAACCTATTCCCTTGCAATCAAATGTTAGGTTACATTTAACAAATGACCCTTTTCTCTTAGGAGAGAAATCAATATTCATAGTTTTCTCTCCTGCCCTCTGCGACTACTGCTAGAAATCCTTTTTTATATAAAACTGAAGAAACAGACATTTACTTAAAAATCCATAATTCATGTACTTTATTTCTCCCATTGCCACAGCTCTTCTCCTCTTCCCCAGCTCAAGTGCTTGTCTAAGTCAAGGCAGACAATCATTTTCTGAAGCAAAGAGGGCAGTAGGTGCCAGGGTCCCTTGGCCTTCAGACTTGATTTCCTGGGCTGACCAGGGCCAGGAAACTGCTCCTGTCTGTCCTCAGATACAGAGCCTGGCTCCATCTGGACAGGGGATGTCCCCAGCCAGCCCTTGCACATGGCACCGGCACCAGCTTGGTGACTCTCCTGGCTGGGACCCTTCACGCTGTTACAGAACAAACAAGGGCAAAGGGAAAAGCATCACCTGTGAACCATGGCCCGGAGACGATGCAGAACCTGGTGCCATCACCCTGGCTTTGAGAGGAGCCCTCATGCCCAGGATCCAGGGCCAAACCCCACCCCAAAACCTCCTACTGAGGTGATGCCAGGGCTATGGGGCCACAGGGCTGTGAGCAGGGCAGTGGCAGGACGATGCCCCAGTACCAGGCACACACCAGGCTGAGGGAAGGTCCAGGAGGATGCACCATCCTCCCTGCAGTCATGGACACCATCAGGGAGCTTGCTCATGAGCCCAGGACCCTCATGGCTCCACAGACAGGACACGACCCCAGCAGTGGGGCTCCCCTGCTGTCCCTCATGGCTCCCCTGCTGTCCCTCATGGCTCCTCAAACAGGACATGACCCCGGCAGTGGGGCTCCCCTGCTGTCCCTCATGGCT
>WBMY01011354.1:215334-322401 GCA_013397315.1 Donacobius atricapilla
TCGTGGTGCCCCCCATGGCCTCACACTCATCCACTCAACCCGAGTCCAACAACCCCCGAGTCTGCCCCATGATAAAATAACAGAGAACAACTCAAAATTAGAGCAGTCCCACAGGACGTTAAAAAGAATCCCTTTTCTCTCTGGGATTTTTTATGTATGCACAGCGTGGCACACGCAGCCCAAATGCTGGCATGTCAGGGCCTTACTTTGGAAAACCAGGTCATGGTTTTCCTCTTAGTTCCTGCCTGGATTTATCTTGTTTTCAGGTGGCCAGGCTGAGCCATGCACTCAGATGCAGAGATTTATCCCATAGGCATTGTAGCTGGATATGTTCCATTCTCTCCATTAAGTCCATTTACATAAGTGCATTAATGTACTTCCAGGTGTGCTGAGCACCAGAAACCAGCTCTTTGTGGATTTTCATCCCATCCAATGTTTTTGTGAAGCTTGCTTGAAAACCCGAGTTGGAGAGAGCTGTCCATTTTTATTAAAATTCACATGTATCTCACTGGAAATGACTGCATGACCAGCACACCTCTGAGGGTCTCTTGCAGCAAACAGAGCACACAGATTTTGGTTTTCTCCTCCAGCCATTTATAACTTCTTGCAATAAGCTTCTGTTTAGCAAACTGAACATTGCTGTTTGGAATATTTTAGTTTCTTTAGTTGCTCTAGACTGCTTAACCCATGAAAAAAAAAATACAACTATACACCTAGTTAGTTCACTACAGTGTAAGCATACTGCCATGACTGCCACATCTTTGAGTACTGGAAGTGAAATTTCCAGAAAAAGATGAATAGTAACCACCATAGAGACTTTTTTTAACAACTGTGCAAAATAACAGCAACAATAATATGCAATGAATTCAGGGGGTTTTGTTGTTTTTTTTTTTTACTGAAGTAACATGCTGTTTATAACAAAACACTATAAATACTATCAATCAATGGAAACAATTAGAAAGTAATAATAAACAAGAAATTAGGTTTATGAGAAAGCCAGGAATTCACAGAATACATACCTGGATACAAGACTCAAACAATTCTGCCCATATCAAAATGAGAAACCACCTGCATGTGTTGTATATGCTTTATGAATTACAAAGATAGAGCTATTAGCATGGTTTATAGGCTATGTACCACACTATTCTTTATCAAAAAATGCTAATTTAGTGTCTCAGTTAGTCCGCAGATGCTTTATTGTATCATGATCATTTAGATTCCACTTTTTTCATGCCACAGTCAGATTTTGAGAAAAATCAAGTTCCATTTACAGCATCCATTGTTATCTCACAAAGTAGCACTTCATACTACAACTGATGTGTTACAGACTGTTAACAGTAATTTAGTTTTAAATGCCAGTGCATGCCAAGTGTTCTGGATATGAATACTAGCAGGATGAAGTTACACAGGTGTAGAAGTTTAAAAGAGAAGGAAGAAAACTCCACACCACCACCCCCACCACAACTCACACAGGAAATAACTGCCAGCTCATTGAGGGAGGAAACAGAGCATGGGACTTCTCCCTTTGCATTTTAGCAGTATGAGGTTAGTTATACTCCGCACTTATCAGTGGAAACATCCTCCTCCAGGGATGTCTGAAGATAGGTGCTAATAAACCAGTGGTATTTATACCTCCGCACTGAATATAGATAGAGAGAAATTAAGTAATAATTTTTGGTGATTGTTTATCTTAGAGGTGGTCAAGAACACAGCAATAGCATATTAGTGATCCTCACAGATTCCCATGGTGCTTTACAGGCTGAGACATCCTAAAACCAGTATATGAGGTCTGCAGCATTGTGAGGGCTCTGCGTACCAAAGCAGGAATTTTCTCATTCCTGGAGCAGCTTCTTCTGTGTCATCCTCCACTCAGCTTGTTGCAACTCTTTGTTAAGTACTTTTTGTTGACATCCTAACTAAATGAATTCATTATCCAAATATGTAAGCAGATTATTATAATTAATCAACTAAAAAAAAAAAGCAATATCAAGTTAAGTAGACTCCCAGAGCTCTCAGGGGGGTGAGTGGTCCTACTTAACATCTAAGTGCTTTAATAAGCAAATGCCAGCTGACTAAAAAATACAAAAAAGGAGCAAAGTTCAGACTACAATGAATGCCTTAGTACCTACAAACCCTGCTATTCCCAGTTCTTCCCTGCATGTTTGAAACTCAGATGAGCTAAGAATTGCTCTAGCTAAAGTACATCAGTCCTAAGAATTGGACAAGAAACTGGTTATCTTTATAAATACCCATTAAACCCAATTAATTCATATTGATAAGAATAGATGATGCCAAAAAAGGACAGTCCCTTTACTTCTCCTTCCCCGTTCTTTCTCCCTGTGAAAGCTGCTCAAAGTGGGCTTTTAGTTGGGACAGATTCCCCTAGTGGAATTGCAAGAAGATTCAATATTTGGCCTACCTCCTTTTGCTTTCAGCAATAGGGATGAAAAAGTGGGAGGTTGTTTTCATTAAACTGAAAATCCCTTTTGAGACACTGCCAGAAATGAAATGGTTACTGTACAGTGAAATAGTTCTTCACCTTTTTGTTCAATGCAAAAGGCAAAAAATGATGCAAATATGAAGAAATGTGTCAGTTCTGCTAAATAAAAATGTGCACAGTAAAACTAAATCACATATATTGAAGTGTTATTTTGGTTTTATGGAAATGTAATCTGTGTTATGACATTTGCATTTCATATAACTGCTACGGGTAACTAATCTTCCAATGCATTGCATACCATTTTGTCACAAAAAAAAAAAAAAGTAATACTGTATCATCTGTTTCCACCTGTACACTAGAATAGTCCATGACAAATGTATCAGCATCAATTGTATAAATTCATGCCCGAGCCAATGAAAAGTATGGATACATTTAATAGAAAGATTTCTTTTACCCTTAAACTCTACACAGCTATTAGAAGATATCATAGCTTGGTAGCAAAGGAAAAATTACAACTTCAAACAACACAATATATGGATGTTTGTATGCATTCTAAGACTTCTGAATTTTGAGTGAAAATTAAGTACATCAGTACAGGCTGCCAATATGGAACCTTAACCGGAACCTGATGAAATTGCATGTTTCCCTCTCCATGCCCAAAAATTCTAGTTTTCAGCTCTGAGAGATTTTATGTTATGATAAATATTACAAAAAAAGGTGATACTTAAATAAAAGTGAGAATACAAAGTATATTTGTAATTCATTATCCTTTCATGTTTCTTTCTGTGTCCCTTGCTTTTGTTTTCTTTTTGATTACCTTTGCTTACCTAAGTCATTATCCAACCTCTCCAAAATTCCAATTCACAACAAATGCCTTTAGAGGAAGTTTTCACAAAGGGGTCACACATGCTTTAGCCCTGATTAAACCCCAGTTTTGCAACACTAGTGAAAACAAAAAGCCTTTAATTTCCCCATTTTGGAAACAAGTCAAAACCAAGGAAATAGAGTGCAGGAGTAAGCCTTGGGATCCAACTCCCAACCCTTGGAATCCCTTAGGCACAAGGAGCAGGACTACTTGCAGTAAAAAAACAATATGCTCTGTTCAAGTGCAGTGTCAGGCACCAGTAGATGAGACACAGAGTTTCAGGTAATTCATGGATTTAGCACCAGACTTTTCACTGACTTTCAATGAGACTTGTTCTCTTCAGCTATCAAGGGACATTTCAAATAGCTAAATCTATGCTCAAGATACAGAATGACCTAACTTCCTGAAAATTGCATAACTTACTGAAAGACTAGCAAATATGGGGTCATTTGAATAATTTTTGGTGTAATTAAGGAAGATAAGCATTAAATGTGTGTTTGTTTTCTTAGGAAAATCATACTTTCCTATCTGCTGTGAAAGCCAATGCAAAAAACCATCTCTGTTCTCTTGAATGTATCTTTCTGCAGTGACATAGCTATATTTGGGATTCTTTTGTGTGTTGAGTTAGAAGGAGTAGCAGCTTTTTAAGCTCAGGGGTGTAAATGTCCCCATTTATACCCTAGCTCTGCAAAAATGGGTTTTTGTGCATATTGCAGTCAATATACACACACAAAAGAGAAAAGTGAAATAAAAATATAATTCTCATATTAGAAAACTGAGTACTTACCTAGTGATAGCAGCTGGAATGAAAATGGCTGAAAGCAATAAAAATCCATTTTACCATTTAGTACAGTTTGTCAGACTAGAGAAATGGGATTGAATTTCAAAGCCACAGGCAAGCTGGCAGAAATCTGTGCTTATGCAGTTGATAGGGGTTTTTTTTTCTCCTTTTTTCTTTTTTTTTTTCCTTATTTACAACTCTTTTGATAAGCCTTCAGCAAGTTACATAGGTTGTTCTAGTTGTATCTCCTTTGACTGGATTAGAATACTTGATGACAGTTTGGATAAGTTTGAGGCAGATGGTTCTTGACATTTTTCATGCCATCAGTTACAAACCATGCAAGGAAACTCTTTCATCCTTTGTTTATCCTTCACTTAGAAGCCACTATGGTAGATCGTTAAACTTTCATTTTTCACAGTGCTGATTAAGGCGTACTACAAGGCAGATGTTATGCAGCACCATTTTTAACAATTTACATTTAGCACCAAAGCTGGCTTTGTACTTGTTCCAGTGGATCAATTCACATTTCAAAAACTTCAAGGTCAACCTCTAAGCATTGCTACTCTGTTGAACAACTAAATGTTTCATAAAGTTTTTCCTATGACTGTAGCACTTGAAAATATGTGCTGGACACTGTTTACTTGTTTATATCTGCCAAAATGAATACAAGTAACTATTGTTCATCTCTCCTACAATTAAATTACAGATATAGTGGTATAAAATCCAAAGATTTACAACAAGATGAATAAATATCTCTATTTTAACACATCACAAAAAAAGGGCTCATTTATTTTTATTAATAACATTTCTAAAAAATAAATAATTACTATTCAATTGGCAGTTGGTCCTAATTTACATCAGGTCAAACAATAGCATTTCATGGATGAAAATGTTTACTGGTTTACTCCACATCTGTATGTGCATTCTTTATTTTATGATTAGGCAAATTTTATACTTCCTAGGACAAATTCTAATAGTTATATGTAAACAAAAAACAGGTAAAGGCACCTTTAGAGAATAGCAGAATAAATAAAATCATGACAAAATACAGTAAAATTAATTCGCAGCAATTTAATTTGTATGTTCTGTAGAAAACTGGGTTTTGACAAACACTTGGGCTCATCCGTAGGTGATGTAAGTTACATTTTTACTGAAAATTTACTAAATTCATCTGTAACCAAACATAGCAATGGGGTAGAAGCTTTTGTGCTAGGAAATTTGACAATTTCCTTAGAGGAAAATAAAGAGAAAAGGAACTTTTGATAACTGAATATTCCTTTATTTTTTTTTAATTCAGAGTCTTCAAATTAGCAACATAAAATGAAAAAAATAGTATGTATGACATATAAAAGCATATTTATTGAATGAAGCTTCAGGTTGTTTATTTTTAATTTGGGGGATTTCCTGTGCTTTTTTCTTCTTTTATTTAATCAAGCTGTAGTAATATGTCTTACTAATTATCATTGTCATGAAGTTCTGCAGTAAAAATTAGCAGATTGAATTATAATTTTGTCCTCTGATGCCTCCTGATCCTCATCACACCATTTTCTTATGCTCAATCTATTCTTTTTTGCTCCCTCAGAATAATTTTTCCTCCCCTGTGCCATAAGAACATTTCTATCCCAGTCCTAATTCACTTAAGATTTCCCATCTGGTACTACTAATTCAACCTTTGCATCTAAAACTATTTCTTAGCTGTATCTCTACCCATTGTTCTATTAAATTAATGTTTAGGCTTTTCTCAAATCAAAAATGGGTTTCATCTGAGTAGTTCACTTGATTAATGACCAGAAGTCAATGACATGTTGGTCTTGGGACAAACATCTATGCCATGGAAAATATATTAGGTACAAATATATCAAGAAAAATATTTTCTGTTCTGATCATATGAATCTTAATTTCAGTACTACTGGGGAATGCCTTCATTTCACTGAAGGAACTAAAAACATTACAACTGTCAGTCATGCCAACAAAGATGTGGGGAGTACACAGACAATACAAATATTTCTGCAGAAATCAGCCTGGAATCTTATAAAGAAAAGGCCACAAAATCTCAAAAACCCTGTCTGAAATGGTGCTGACTTGAGTTATGTATCTGTCCTAGATTTGATATTTTGCCACCCAAACCCATACACCAATCTATATTTATAAAACCTTGAGCAAATAAGGCTCAGAGTAGTGATGACTGTGTCATTCAGGAATGTGTAATGGCCTTGCAAATGCACTGCACAGAGCCTTCCTTTTCCATAGTTCTATCAGCAAAAATAAATATAGGAGATGAATACTAGTGGGAAAGCGTGGATTCCATCTTGGTTTTGTTACATTATTATCTAGGCTTACAACAATATTTATCATTCTACAGTTTGATTTGTTATAATATATGTTTACCTTTTATCTTAGAAGAAAAGAGTATCAGCCCTCCAAGGATAATGGAGAAGCAATGTTATTTAATTATTCCAAACTATCTAGTGCTGTGGTACACAGAAGATAACAGTCAACATACTGCTACAAGTGTGCTGATATGCAAGCTGTGGTCAAGATAAAATATTTAACAGCAGAAAAATACACTTTATAGTGCAGCTGCTATAATGGGATTTTAAATAAGGAAAAACAATTCCGTTTATTCTCAGTTTTGAAAATATGTACAAAGCTAACTACATTCATCCATAAATTAACTTGCCAACGGCTGAAGATTGGTGTATAATGAAACTTGACTATTTAACATACGTGTCCCAAACAGGTGCAGGAGAGAGAGAAAGCACATGCAGGTAGCTGTCAGCAGCACGCTATCACCACATACAGAAAAAACTGTTGTTATCATAGAAACAGTGCAAGTAAAGCTTAAAGGGCTTGCACAATCATAGTGCCCCAAGGTTTATTTCCAGACTCATCATTGCTACATCGGTACAGTTATGTGTATTTGAATATCTAGGAACAGCAAAAGAAGAAGGAAAAAATTAAAAATAATAGCACTTTGTGTAAACTCCATGGAAACAAATACAGCAGTGCCAGCTTGTGCCAGCTGACGATCTGACATTACATGGAAAAATCCTGAGGCACCTGCAGTTCTGTGGGGGTGAATAATTTATGAATATATGAAATGTTCTGAATAACATATTTTTGAATATTTTTCCATTCACTCCATTCTAGTTCTTTCACGGCCCATATTCTTTAAACCCATTTATTACAAACCTCACAGCAGCATTGTGACAATGCCAATTATTTAGCCAATCCCCACCCGTTCAGTCTCTTTACCTACTGCTGTTTTTCTGGGAGGTGAAGAGAGGTGACTACTTTAGTGTATTCTTCTACCAGCAATTCTTAGAAAGTGATAGACAAAGGATAGACAGGTAATCCTTCTTGATTAAGAGGACAGATACAGTCTCTTCAGGCTTCTCTGATTCCTTTGGCCTCACTATAAACGTTATTTCAGACTTTTCTCAAATCCACATTCCATTTTTACACCTAAGACCCATTAAATATTAGATATTTTTTCCAAGTCTGCTGACAAGTCAGAGAAGGTGAAGGTGGAAGGCAAGTTATAACATGTCTCTAACTGAGCACCTCACTAAAATCCTTCTCTTAGGTTCCTATATGCAAGCCTAGAGATCAATAATGAAAAATCCAGTACTCAGCACTACTCCAAAATTTATTCTTTTTAGAGGAAGGGTCTACCTGTTGTCTGTGCTAAGGGGCTGCTGCCAGTTGAGCATCACACACGCAGGCTGGCCTCCACCAGACAAGGAGTTCACAGCCCCAGTTCACAGAGCTCATCCATTACAGATTTTCTCAGGAACGGCTGAAATCCTGGCAAAGCCTGGGCATTCACACCCTCCAGGTCCAACTCCTCTAGGACAATACTGCTCAGGGGGATCTTACCTGAAAAACAACCAAGATCAGAAATAGCTTATTGCATTTCCAGATACCAGAGATAAAATGAAATGTGCTTCCAAATGTGAAAGCGTAGATGCAAAAATTCGGCTGCAAAAATTTTCATTTCAGCAAGATTTTCATTCCAGCCCTGCACACAATTGCCTTTGTGGATTTGTCTGTAGTAGTGATAAAATGTCATGTGAACCTCTTTAGACAGCTAATGTCCAAACTGACGCTGCCTGCAGTGGATTTACCGTCTCAAGTCAAAACTTAAACAGCTCCTAGAGTCCCTCTGTCCCTGCTGAGATGAGCATGAACCGATTGTGTTGGTACCTGCACCCCATCCCATTTGGTTGGCATGTTGGGGACACACACAAACCTGGAGCAAAACCACACGTTTGTGTGGGCCATTTCAGTCCTATTCTAGCCCCTTAAGGAGAAGCTTTTATTCCCGCTGCCCCCCTTTCATCAAGAAATCCTGACTCTTATGTCCACCTTTACCAGCAATGCTAGAGGAGCTATGCTCTCCTTGCATATGCACAATTTCTCATTAGTCTTCCTGAGATTTATGTATGCATCCAAAGAGAAGAATGGCCCTGTATGAATGTTTTAACAATTAGAACAAGGAAGCATTGTGCATCAGACTGTTAAAAATGTTTCTCAGCACTGTGCTCAATACACACTACTTGATTTCCAAAGCTACTCTGGACAGAAATTATTTAGAAAACAACTCACAAGTAAACTAAAGCTCTTCTAATAAAACAAATATTTCACAGTTCATTTAATCTAAGATATTGAAAAGAACTGCCAGTACTCAGGTACGTGACCTGAAGCACAGAACTTTATTGCTTTCTCCACCAGGGATTAGAAATGTTTGGAGGAAAACAGTTGCTGCTAGGCAGGGCTCCTTTACCCTAACAGTCATATCCCAGGACCATTTCTTCTTTCCCAAGCAGTAGATAAAAGAAGAGGGGGAAACTGCAGTCAATTCTTTTTTCTTTTATTTATCACATTACAGAAAAAAATCAAAACTCACAACTAAATAAGTGAAATACTTTAAATAAATTACATTTGGTAATATATAAGAGCTTTACATTTTCTAACTTTTATTTTTGCTACAGGAAGTGTTTTGTTCTACCAGACACTTTGCCTTGTTGGTGCGTGGTTGTCTGTTCATTTTCTTACATGACTCTTCCCTCCCACAATTCGTCCTCCAATATCCCTCTATTTCCTCTTCCATTCGATGAAATGCTTGCTCAGAAGGCACAGGACTGTCATTAAGTGGTCCGTGTGCAGAGTCACGGTGGTCGTGCATAACGTCTGCAACAGATGAAACCCCCACCACTCAGACAATGTGAGTGAGCAGCACCCTGGATATTTTGGAGCCAGATAGACCCCAAAGACTAAGGACTAAATAGAACTCACAAATGTCAGACTGACCAGACAAAGTATTCATATGTTTTCAACAAATAGATTTTTCAGGAAGTAGTGCAGCTAGGTGTTCTTACTGCACCCTGTAATCTATTTCACATTCTAGCATGTTAAAAAAAAACCAAATTATATTCATGGAACTGCACCTCTTCTGTATTAATCTCAACAAGCCAATTATTTACCAAAGCTCTCTAATCTTTAGATGAAATGACACTTTTGCAGTCTGAAATAATGAATGCATTCACAAGGAAAAGAAGGTTAGTCAAATTAGGTATCCCTCAAATTTTTTAAAATTATCAAGAAATTCAAACTGGTTCTCATTGCCAGCATCCATGCTGTCTGTTTTTTATGTACAGAAATTGCACAAGGTCAACCCTAGCCAAACACATCACACCTGTTCTCCTACCTAAAGAAGGAGCAGATCCACAGTGGTATTCTTTATTCTATTAATCTCCAGGTGCTGCTTGGAAAGCCCTTGAGGAAGGGCGTTCTCATGAAAATGCAGCAGCATATTCCAAATATAGATGTAGCAATGGCAAAACTTCTGAGGCTGTCACCAACCCCAAATAAAACCACACCTCTCACACTAGATTTTCCACAGTATTAATGCTACCTGCAGAATTAACTCCACCAGAGGGAGACTCAAAGGCTGTTACTGTTATTTGTTCATTGTCTTCTAATCAAAGATAATTTGATGAGTGAAATTATATTAAAAGAAAAAGGAATCCAATAAAACCTAGTCCTCTGAACTCATGTAGAAACTTAATTCCAATTTAAATCAATGGGATTTATGGGTCTAAGTGCCTTTGGGACTTTAAATTGTAGTATATATTTTAATACAATGTAATAATCAATAGTTCTCAAGGCAAAAGGACCAGAAATGCCTCAGATCCCTTAAAAAGATGAGGATACTTTTTATCAGATGTCTCTGAAGACACTAAAAATAATTATTTGCTTCCTTAAAGATAATCAGAAAAATATTAGAAGATAAATAATCTTCTTTTACTAAATACATATGAATGGGTAAGATGTCAACCATTGATTTAGTCACATTTATCAGATATAATCACAAATCTGTCTTGTTGGGAGATTCACAGATAAATATCCATTAACAGCATGGATTATCATGAAGTATTAGCCCCTGCATTAAGAAAATATATTGAAAGTTTCATAAGACATCAATAATGCATGGTCCTAAGAGAAAAAATAAAGTAAAATTTATCCTTTTTCATGTTACTTTAAATAAAAATGTATAGGACAAAAACTCAAAAAAAAGGAATATAAAATTACATTAGGCAGAAGTATAAACTTTTTCTTTATGTAGATTTTACATATAACTTTCTATCTTTTATTAGTTGGTATACTTGCATGGTCATGTATAAGATACTGGGATATTTCAGTAATTAATATAATGTAAAACCAAGAACGATAGAATGGCATATATTTCCGATTTCAGTAGGTGACTTTCTGCAAATTTCATCATGTTCCTGTATTGTTTTAGTTGAAAGAATAACAAAATATCTAATTGAGAAAATAATTTGGTTTTCTAAACACATTTTACCTTATTATTTACACTGAACTCTAGAAAAAAAGCTTAGTGGCTTGATTTTCAAGCAGTTGGTATAAGGAGTATAAGGTATAAGGAGTCCACTTTCTGATAAGTATAGGAGTTTTACTACAGAGCTCAGCTTTTTTGAAAATCAAACGTTTATCCACTTAAAAGTTTTGAGTATTAACTTTGTTGGATTTTCCACCAAGTCATTTCAGTTTGAGTACCAGACCCCTATATTATTTTGAAAGCCATGAGTTGGCAAATTTCTTTTATACACATCCACACAAACAACACATTACCTTTGGAAATGGACACTAATTAATCAGAAATTACATCCATCCATTAGTACAAGAATATCTAAATGAAATCAAACAAAAAGAGCACTGTTTAGAGAAACCTTTAGCACTTAATACGGGCATTTGCCTGCCCCAGCTAGCAGAAGGAGCCTAGGCTGGGCATGTTCATAAATAACAGCTTTCAAAAGGAGTCTGTTTTCCCTACAGTAAAATTAATTTGAAGGAATGTTCCACCACAAAATAAAAAAGATCAGTGTGGGTTTCTACTTTGCAAAACCTTTGGAGAGAAGGAATTTATTGTACTAAGCAAAAGCAACTACCACACCACGCAGTCAACTTCCAATAAACACAACTTGCCTACAGAATAGCCCAGAAATGCAGCATGCAAGTAGGTATATAACAGTCACAAGTTTGTAAATAATGGATTGGTTAGACTACCTTAAACCAGATTTGGTGAAAGAAAACCAGTAGTCTTTGAACTTCACTTAAATATATCCACCTAACATAATAATTCACTCCAATTCGCTCCTGTTGTCAGGTGATGAGAAGTAAATGGTAGGCACCAACATGAGGGGAGCTCTTTTATAGCATCCATTTCCAAAGAAACCAAATGAAAATTCTACCTTCCATTACAAATGAAGAGGCAGGATTCAGACCTGAAAGTGTCAAGCTTTTTCTAGAAAAAGGACAGAAGAGAGCCATCATTTTTATGCTAACAAATGTAGAAATAAAGCCTTTTTTTCTCTAATCTTAGATAAAGATATGGCCATTTTTGATCAATTGCAGACTGAACCTAAATTTGGAGAGCTGGACCAGTTCCACACGGACAAATAACCACTGCTCTTCTCCCAAAAATCTGCACTGCAGTTTTCTCTTTGCATAGCTCTTGGTGTGAGATGGTCATGGAAAGAGAGCATTACTGTACTTCTTCCCACAGTAGCCCTTGTATAATTTTTCTTTACAAAGCTATTCAGTATTTCTGTTACCTAGTTTTTCTTCCATGCTGCAAGAGCTATGGTTACAATAGGAAGCATTATTTTTACACAGCTTGTCTGATTTTATCTTTTATTAGTTTGCAAAGAATAAAACAGGAAGGTGGGAAGGAAAAGCTGTTCTTCAAATACATGCCCTGTCATACTCCATGCGTTTTTGTCTGCAGGGTACTTAGTGCTCAGTTCTGAGCTGAGCACCAATGGGCCAAGTGTGATCATAAATTTGCTTGTGGCATTAGAAAAGCCTTTTTTCATGATTGCTATTCTTTAACTATTATCTTTGCCAATCAATATTTTGTAGTGTTTGGATGTAAAAAACAGACAAAGTTCTAGTTGTCATATTGTAGACTTAAGACGTGCTTATTGATAACCATTGAGACCCAGCAATGTGACTTCAAGGAAAACAGACAGGTCAGGGACACTTGGCATAGTCTGATGTGACCCAGGTTCAGTGTGTGAAGATGGCAGCTGATTTACACTGGCTTCCTACACACTAATACTGCCACAGTTCACAGTTAAACCAAGCACCATTCCTTAAAAAGCTGTCATCCAAATTGCGAGCACATGAATCAAATCAAATTGGCAAATTCTAGCTATGTACAGACTGTGATTTCCAAATAGTTTCCTGTTTTATGATAGTTTCTAAAATGCCATGTTTGATGGTCATGTACAGTGCTCTTACACAGCTCTGAGGAATACAGATCATTCTGTAATAGCTCCAATGTGAATGCAGTCCAATAATCTGTCTTGATCTCTACCAGAAGCTACATTAAAAACAGGACTCCAATATGTGTCTCCTGAGGAGGTGGCTATTTTAGCAGAAGGTGAGAAAACAAAAAGAGAGTCACAATATTGTATTTTCCAAAGTTGTGCAGTAGCAAAGGCTTTCAGAGATTTCCTGGAATTAATAAATACCCTCACAGTAAACCAGATGAAGAATGTACAGAGTAGAAAAACAAAATTATACCAAGTGTATCTGTGCTTAGGAAATGAGAAAGAAATTTCTCTCACCTCTTTTCTGAACTCCCTCTGAGCCTAGCTCTGGTTATGTGGAACAGCTCCAGATTCCAAACCTCAGTGGAACAGCTTTACATTACACCATCTACCATTTAGTTAAAAATTCCACTATGAGGTATTGATAAATCCAGGATAAATTGCTAGACTGCCTATGTACCAATCTTTTCTTCATGGGTGGACGGCTACCAGAAAATAATTAAGTTATTTAAGATGGAAGCAGCTATTTGGAAATTATTTACTCAAAATACAAGTTTTGAAAAGTTTTGAAACTCTTAATGTTACACACCTGATGCTTGATACTCTGTAAACCAGTCAAACGGGATTCATGCCATGTGCATAAGAGACATGTGCCACAGTAACATCTCTGATCATTTCTTACCATTAGCATAAAATGCTCTAAATTGATTGTCAGTTTGTGAAATATTTAAAATATTCAGTAAGTAACTAACAAATTGTTACAAACCCTATATGTCAAATAGAATTGCACTATGAAACATGAAAAAATGTTATACTTAAGGGGCCAAGTGTTTCAAACTTTCTTTTACCTTTCTGTTTTACCAGAAAAAAATGTGCATCTCATTAAAAAAAAAAAAAAAATTAGAGTGCTTCTTTATTTCATTTTAGTACAGCAGCTTTTGTCAGTAAGGGGATTAGTTTCTGTAAATGGCAAGGCCAATAATAGGTTAAAATAAATTCTCAGAGTACTAGACAGGTTCATCAGGCACTTGCCAGTTACATCTTCAGGTTACTGCTTCCTATATTTTACCAAGAGATATGACCATGACACAGTGCATATAATTTCAATTTGTAGGGCTTTTTTAATAGACAATTAAGTATGTTTTTCTCCTGCTAAGTACATTTGTATTAGGAATTCATTCCAATTGCTAGAAAAAATTTGAAAATACCAAATTTTCAGTGGAGTTACTGGGCCAAATCTGTTTCTGATCTAAATCTAGATAAATGGATTTACTGCACCAGTAACTAACAATGGTAGTATTTTACTTACTCCTATATATGCTTTTCATCTCAGTTATTTTCAATTTTCTATAGTACACGAATAAAGGTACCACTTTTTGTTTTAAAGGTATTTGAAGGCCTTCTGGAAAATAAAAAGCAGTTTTAATAAATATTAATCTTCCATTTCTACAAGTGATTACATTTAAAAATTTATAATCCAATGAACAATTGCACTGTATATGTATAGATTCAGGAAAAACACAAGACTAAGTAAAACCTTGTAAAGTACACAGCATAATTATACAAAGCTGCAATGTGACACAATTTATGCCATGGCTATTAGTGGGGACTAATACTAAGAAGAATTTATTTTAAAAATAGCAGGAAAAGAAGAGCATGCACCAGCTATTCAAACAGAAGTAATACAAAGCTTGATTTATTTTGAAGGATGCCTTGACATAAGCAGTCTGGGATTTCCCATAAAAGAGATCTTGCTTTCTTTTCTTTAGATGTAACTGGGGTAGAGTGGGGCAGCCTTCATGTAACACCTATTTCCACCTTGCAGGGGGTGTAATCACAGCATTCTTTGATGTTTGTTGAGAGTTACTCTGTATTCCCCAATTTCAGCCTGGCCAGGCCCACCCAGCTCAGCCAACTTGTACCACACTGGCATCAGTCTCAACACAGACTGAATAAGCTCATTGCACACTGAGCATCTACTTATGTAGAGACACATCAAAACAGGCTTTCCATAGCAATTCCAGCTTCAAATTCTTGTATTTCTTGAAGGAATAAATCAAAACCAGAAACCACTTTGACTTAGGCTTTGGATACAGCTCAGGGATACAGCAGCTCTCTTGCTAAACTTTTTAGTGATCTTAGCAGCTTAAACAATCCACCTGGCACCTCATTCTCCACATGTAAAGGAAGAGAAGTATGTTTTCCTTTTTTTTTATGACTTGCCTGTTTATTTCAGAGCAGTGAAAAAGATACATCAAAACCATAGACTTAGGGGAAGTTTAATTTGTCAGGCATATAAGAAACACTACTCCTAATCAAAATATCTATAGACACTATGATATTTCAGTGTATTAGAAAGGCTTCTCCATTCCGTTTTGATTTTAAAAAAAAGAGGAAAAGACAATGCCCATAAAATTCTAATTAGAGAAGTACTGATTCTAGGAGAGAGGAGTCTGAAGAATACACCTTTATCAAAAGGGATTTGTTTAAAAAAAACCCTCAAAACAACTCTAGCATGTAAATCAAACTAGCCTATCCCCCACTCCCAAATAATTCTCATTAATTTTTGCAGCCTACTAGCAAGTGCCACCTTGCCTTATTTATGCTGCATATTGACTCAGAAAACCATACCAAAAACTTTGTACTTCAATTCCAGCCAACAGTAATGGAAAGTGTAACTTAAATTGCCTTACAAATGTTTCTTGCATCCATAAGTGAATTAAACTAAACTTCTGGGAAACCTGTCTGCTCAATGCTATTGTGCAAAGGACGAAGCAGATTCTGAGGCAGGAGCAGGGGTGGGGGCTATCCCATTTGCATAAGGAAGATAGCTCCTTTGTAAACATTGATACAGAATGGCAAGTCTAGCAATGACTTTTTCCCCCCTAAACTCTCTCCGCTCTGACTTACACATCCTTGTAATATATACTGCTGTTTTGACTTGAGCTATGCACCCAAATAGACTATTTGTGGAGCATTTGTGATGCACAGATCTATTATGCACAGCTATCAGAGGTCAAACACAGAGCAATTCTATACCTCTGATGTCAGCCTGAACAGAAGCATTGTTCTTGGCAGTGACAGGAAAAAGGCACCACATCCAAATTACTGAAAGCCTTCTCATGGCAGAAGAAAAAGCTGTCAGTTTAACAGCTGAACACAGAAGGTTCAACCAGTATATATCCTTCTCATTCAAGTAACATGAAACCCTGGAAAAAAAAAAGAAAGAAAAGGAAAAAAAAAAGCTGGAACTGTGTCAGATTTTTTAAGTTGGAAAAGCTCTTGTCAACGCTGAACAAAGAAAACCAGCCATTTGTGTTGCCAAGACAGTGCTACTGAATTACAAAATAAAAGAGAAAGAAGGAACCTCGATATAAATATATAATGTGCATGTCTGTACTGAAAGAGAAAATATTCTAAATTTACTATAGTTTCATATTTACTCTGCAAAGTAGGCTGCAAACTGTGTGAATATCTGTTAACATGCACTCACACATAGGTATATGTTAATCTATAGTAAATCTATAAAATTTGTCCCTTATGTATATTTCCCTCTTCTGTATTTCATTACTCAAAATAAAAATAGTTCTCTAATTACAACACTCATATCTTATTCATGCTCAGTGTATGTTCCTTGAACAGCATCCCCAAATTGCACAGGCTGTACTTAAAGAGTGGGGAGACATCTCCCTGCCTGGGGTGAATGACCCCTTCATGCATCTTCGACAAAACAGACCTCAGCATGTCAACAGCTATCTAATAATGATACAAGAAAAGAATCCTCTGACTCTGGGTATATGAAATAAAGGTGTAGGCTGTGTCACGCCCTGAGGCTACAACCCCCTCGCCATTCCCCTAGAACAAAGTGGTGCTCAGTGTAAGGGAAAGCTGCTTGGAACTACAGCAGTGATTACCAAATCTTCACTTTTTTCTCCTGTCTTAGTTTTAGAACATACACTGGGTGAACAGCAAGCATTTGTAAGAGCTAAGTATGTAATCCAGCTTACAGGCTATATTTCATTTTCTAATGCATAAGTAAGAGAGATTTAAAATTCCAGTAAATAGTTCTAACCAGCTACATCAAACAAGTGAAGCATTAGATGGGGAATGTGCACACATTTGTCATCTGATCTGCCACATGGTCCTTGAAGGAATATCAATCCTGATAGGTGCTTTACTGGTTTTGTTTTCCACTACCACTGGATAAGCAGTTTAAAAAGTGACGCTAATTTTTAGCTGAAGAACCATGAGAAGTAATATGAGGAGACAGTTGTACACAGTCACAGGATCAATTCAGAATATTAAAAAGTTACTCTCTGCCAACATTAAAGAAAGAATTGAGTTTAATTTCATTCCTGTGGGTGTGGGCTGTTCTTGCTTTTTTGTCAATACAAAGCCAAAATAGATCATTTTAGCTGATTAGAAGTTCCCATGCTCTTCTTATTTATCTCACACTTGAAATCACAAAACTGAGTTTGTGACAACGTAATTGTCTCCATAGAAACCAGTTCTCATGAAATGGAGCATTTGCACAATATTTGGACCCTGTTTACAGAAAACCTGGTAAACACGTGTACTGCACAAACTGTCACTACTGGCAGATTTCATAGAAACCCACAAACCAGTTTAGTAGGGATTCATTAAAATAATATTGTTTTCTACCTCTAACCAGCCAAAAAATAAATCAGTCATTACATGAGGACTAAGTAAACTTCTCAGCAGTTCAGAATCAGGATACAGGGTTCAGTGTTCTTTATGCTCAGGTGTAGCTCTGCTCAGCCTAAACTGTGCACTAGGTATCTAATAACTAGGAATTGTTGACACATGACAGACTCACAAACCAAAGAAAACACTGTGAATACTCTTACAGTGTAATAGTGTTCCAAGTTCTCTGAGATTAAATTACTATTACCTTTATTTTTCATCTGCTTCTAATTTTAGAACTTTAATCATCACTGAGGATTACTTTAAGCTCAGCTTTGACATCAAACCAAATTCCCAAAACCTCCTCAAATACACAATTTCTATAAAAGCTTTTAGGAAATAGTGGAATTTTGAAATTCTCTTTATTTGACTGCAATAAATGTTTAAGTGCGGCTGTATTCCTTTGCTATATCAATACCTGGTATTGCTTTTGTACACAACAGGAAGTGGGACACATCTTGCCGAGTTTCGTTCTCTATACTCCCGGTTCCACAATCAGTAGGTACTGGCAGATAATGACTCAATCTGCATGCTCAAAATAAGTATCTAAGAGTAAGGTGGTGTCTGGAAATGAAGTCAGTGACAAATTTTAGTTAGCCTCAAAACTAGTGTGCATCCTCCTGAGCTACTGCCCTGTGTGGTCACTGTGACCATCCAGCTGTGCACCACGTTCCGGGCTGGAAGGGGGGAAGACATTGCTCATCAGCATTTCCAGTGATTTAGGAACATGAATATGGCACCAATCTAGTGATACTCTTCCCAAACACCTTATTTAAAGTTTTCATTTTGTCTAACAGATAACATTTTGCTAAACCTCTCCATGGAATATGTGTCCTGTGGCTTTTGGGGCAGGGAGAACTTTTTAATTTGTTTGTTTGTTTCAGTTTGGTGGGGGTTTTTTTGGGGGGGGGAGTTTTTTGGTCAGGCTATGCCAAAAAAAAGGGAAAGACAGAATTCTTGAACATTTAATGATCAGTACAGCCTGCATACCTCAGGATCAGACACTTATATGTAGGATCCTAACATTTGAGGGTGTCTTGCCAGAAAAGAAACAGATGGTGACAATAAAAAGCAAAAATTAACTTCATTCTTCCATAACAAGGCAATAAACCCCAGCATAATATTATTATTTTCCATAAGTCAGGTCTTAACACATCAGGGGCAAAAGATGAAAAAACTGTAAAAAAGGAAATTTGTGCTTTTGTTCCAAGGCTTTGATGTCATCGCTGTTGGTTTTTGGAAAAGAGCTTGCAAAACACTAAAAATCCTTTTCAACCTTTAGGTTGCTCTGCTTAGGGATTTAGAAAGGATGTCAGTGTAGGGTTACAAACCAGATGACAATTCTCTTTGCTGCCAGGTGTATGTGGGCTGGAGGGATAAATAAGATGCATGGAGATGAAGTTTGTAGTTATCTCTTCTCCCATATATTGACAGAATACATTTCACTACGCACTGACTGAGGGTTTTATAATTTCTCTCCCATCTCTAGGATCCCTTGGGTACGTGAATGTTTTTCTTTCTCTCTCTTGTTTCTCCATTCTGGCTTGCAAGTTAATCCCACACACCTGCAAGAGTAGGATCTTTCAGTCACAAAGAGCTGCCAGAGCTCTCATGACAAGGAGGAGACATAATTCGGAGCATCTTTTTCAGCTTCATTAATAACAAAACACCTGTGAGTTAGGGAGTTTAAGAGATTGTGTCTTCATCATTTATGAATCTTCCTCCCTGCTGCGGCACTTAGCGCTTTGCCAGTTCAACCTGGCACAATTCCTCAGCATCTAAAATTAAAAAAAAGGAAAAAAGTGCACTTTTGTCTCCAGTGAAAGCAGTGTGGATGGTGAGGCAGGGAGAAAACACCACCAGGAGCTGAAAGCTTACCCTTGCTAGAGCTGGTAAGAGTGACAAGCCTTGACACTGCTGCCTATTTATTCTCACTTTGACACTTTCCTGTTGTAAGAAAAATAATGGACAAGGGAAAATATAATTCTAATGACTCGAATATGACATTATAGCTGCTCCTCTCCTGCACAGTCCCATTGCAAACTCACCATAGTACACGGAATTTTAAATTTTATTGATGAATAAAATAGCTGTGGTAAAAGCAGAGAACAGTTTCTAAGCCTATATTTCCATAACAAGCTTCTAAAGGAAGAACAGCCATTAAAACATTCTTGCCATGAAAGGTTAAACCCTTTCAAAGATTTATTTTTTAAGTCCTTGTCTTTACTGGAAAGCTTCGATGAACACTCTCACAAAATGTTCCATTCTGAAGCACTACCAAAGGAAGGGCATTTGATTTGCAACCAAACTAACAGCAGCTATGCAACACGTTGTGGTTAATTTGACCTCTGAGGACACTGGAGCACTTTGCAAACTATCCCAGACTCCTAGGCACTGAAATCGCCTTTTGATATCATCTGAGTTATTGCCGGCCCCCATGAGCCTTTTGAAATTCTCTCAATACAAGTGTTAGGACCCAGGAGTCCTTTGGTAGACAGTATAAATGGAAGCCAGAGATCATTGTATAAATCAATGATTGCATCTCACAGAGTTGTTCAATAGGATTAAATAATCTAAATGTCTGATATCCCTATCTAACTGCAGTAGACACAACGTGACCACCATCAAAGAATTTACCTGATGGTATAGTATTAGCATCAAATCTTGGATGAGAAACAACATCTTTAAATGCCAGGGAGTCACTAAGGCACAGAAGTGAATGACCAAATCTGGGTTTTGTGTCTTTTAAAGAACAAACTACAGCTTCTGAAATTACTTTTGCTTTTACTTTGGAGATGGTGCAGAGGTGCACCATCTTTGTACTGATGCTCAGTATGTCCTGCCCTCTTGTCATTTGTAGCATATATGAGTAAAAATCTCAGATTCTTACAATCTGAGAAATACTTTTTTATTTTAGGATATACAGATTTTGTGCACAATTTCTGTTTTATGTACTCCTTGCAGAAGAAATGTAGTAAAAATAATGATCTGAAATGCAAGGCCTGAGCAAGAGCTGATGTACCACAGGTTTCCCTCAGCTCTGCTAATGGACCTCCATGCAACTAACAGGGTCTTTCCTTTTCCTTTAGCAAGGGATTTCCGGCTGCCCTTGAGTTGTGCCACAAATCACAGATTCTGCAAGCAGAAAATATTCTGGTGCTTCATCATGTAAACGCCTTGAACCTGCCCCATCAGGGCTGCCATCCCAGCTCATTAACAGACCCAGCAATGGGTGGAACCCTAACATGAGCAAGTGTCTCTCTGGGACATGCCTGACTTACAAGTTCAAATTGAGACACAAAGAAACGCAGCTGAGACCTTTGTTCTTTTCTCATGTGGCAAGTACTGGAAACCCCAATGGAAATTCAGAAGGATAAGATACATAACGAAGGTTTCCTCAACATTCAATGCCTGCAAGACCAGGTTTCAATGACTCCTACCATAAATTAGTTGGTAATTTTGGAAGTGCATATATTAAAATCTCATAATAGAAAAGAAAAACCTAATAATTTTAGAAACATGCCATTTAAAAATACACTCAGGTCTTATAGTTTTGAATATTCCCAAGTTCATTTTTACAGCATAACTAAGTTATGAACAGAAAAACTGAACTACTTTAAATAGTAGGGCATTCCACTGCTGTACTGTTTGAAAAGTATAATTCAGAGAGCTTTGTGCTTCGTTCTGAGTCACTGTTTTAGTCTAGTTTGTAAAACAAAACTAGAAAGTTTCTTTAATATGTATTCTTTTGTGAAAAAAATTAATAAAAAACCCCTGTAGGATGGAAAATACAGCATCCTGGCTCAAGGGCTTCAAGACATAATATTGAAGAAAAAAAAAAAACCTGAAAAAAAAGGAGGAGACATACACAGTGATAAGGATCTGAAAAAACAACTGAGTGAAAAAAAAAAGGAATGCGAAGGAATTTTCTGCTTATTGTTATGTCTCTATTCTCTCCTTCTAATTACCATATACTTTAGCAAATAATAAGACAAAATAAGCAGATGAGATCCACAAGAGCAATAAGCCTCACTCACAGATTAAAAGCAGGTGGCAGAGTGAGAGAGTGATGTGAATGGGTAAGACTTCTGCTCTGGAGGAGAAAGACATCGTGGATGCAGCTCCCACAGCCTGGGCTCCCGGCACCTCTGGGGAGTGGGGCAGCCCCCACAGCCAGGCTCCCACAGAGAGCTGCACTGTCCAGGGCTTCTTTCTCACTCAAGTAACACAAAACCACAGAAAGAAAGCTAGAACTCTCAGATGCAGTGTAAAGTTACAAAAGCTTTTGTCACTGCCAAACAAAGAACACAACTGAGGCAGTGCCATTGAAATAAGAAATAAAAGATTGAGTTTCAACTTCTATTTATAGTCTAAGTCTGCTACCTATGTAATGCATATATCATTCCTTACTTTCTAATATTTATTTATAACTAACATATTAAATGCATAACTAAGAATTATACAGAAAATATAAATTCTATGAGTACAATTTGGATCACCCACTGAGTACAAATAATCACCCCGCTGAGAAGAGTGTCTTTATGTTACAATCTCCTGTGCTATCTTTTCTGCACACCCAGCATATGATGGTCTTCCTAAAGTCAGGATCAGCTCTGACAGCCCTGCAGCAGGGTGGCACCAGGGGCCTGTGCTCAGGAAACTCAGTGGTACTGTTAACATTTAGAACCACAATCAACAACATGTATCAAGTAATTTGCATGTAATGGTGTTGAGTGGCTTCTAAATTTAAAAAAACTGAGCATATTGCCCACTCAAATGGGATATTCCTTGTTATTTTGATGTTAGATGTGATTTACAAGGCCAACAAGTTAACAGCACAACCAATAGCTAACAAATCTGTACCATATGGATGTGGCTCTACAGATTACAAACATGCTTTGACTCACCTGCAGTTTATTTTCTAGTATACATAAATGCCTGCACTCAGGCTTTATTTGGACTCTTTTCCAGTACTGTCAACAGTTTAAAAATTGAGAGCAATTTCAGTCAAGAGTTTCACAGACCAGAACTGTAAATAGTCTTGGGAAACATGACATCCAACTCTTTAACAAGCATTTGTCATTAACTTATATAAGCCCATGGCTGGAGAGGGCAGCCGGATGAGGAAAAGAAAGGAATAAGAGAAAAGAAATACACGTGCTACCTTACTAATTAACCAGAATGCTGATTAAAACACAGGAGTACAAAACACCCTTACAGCAAGGAATTGGTTTGGCCACTGGTAAGCCCAAAGCTTGACCAAACTATTGTCTTGAATGACTCAGAGGGTTGAAGGGAATAACTTCTTACAGAAAAAAAATTAATCAGATATCTCACTTCTGTTGTTTATATTATTGACCTGATCACTTGGCAGTGTAGGTGAACAATGTTAAGTCAAATTCCCAAATGGTTTAATTCAGCACAGCTTAATTCAGCTTTAATTTAGCACAGTTTCATTGACTGCAGTCCAGCTGGGTTGATTTATTCCAGCTAAAGGGTTGGCCCCACTCTAGTGTAACTGGTGAAAACTATTATCCACTGAAAGCATGATCATAAAGAAAAAGGTATTGAGAGGCATAGTATGAAATACAGGGTGTTGATATACTGAATGCTAACAATGTTTATCGCAAAGACAGCTCACTCTTTCACTGCTGTGATTATAGTTGCCTTTTGTTACAACAAAGCAAAAGAGGGACATCTTTATTGCTTGGAAGTCCATGTGCTCCTCCTATTTATCTTGCACTTGAAATCTTTACCCTTAGTTTGTGACAAGATAATTATCTCCATGGAAACCAGCTAAATTGTCATGAAATAGAACACTTACATAAACCCTGGACCCTGCTTCTTTCCCAGCCAGCACGAGCGCTGTACAGACTGACCTGGGCACATCTACATGGGCCCACCCTCCCCTTGCAGAAATGCCAGAACACACTGCTTTTCCTGTGCAGCCAAATTATACTACTTACTACATTAAGGCTTCATAAATAGCTTTCCCAAAAGGCTTCATTAATTGTCCAATGCAATGAAGAATTACTCTGGTTTGATATTCAGGTATCTGTATGTCTACCTAAGTTAGGCTTACGGTGATTTATAGAACAGTACAACATATGGAGGGTTTCATGGAAAACATCAGTGCTTTACAAAACTGAATTTCCAGTTTCGCAGTCTGAAAACACAAGTCTAGCAAGGCAAATATTTCCTAACATGAGTTAGAATGTTCATATCATGGAAGCTTAGCAACAATGAGAAGATTATGTATGGGAGTTTTATTAAAGTATTTTTCCCTTAGTGCTTTTGAAAATCCCACTGCACACTATTAGTTGCAACTATGCTGGGCCAATCCTATTAGCTCTCTCCATTAAGTGTTCACAACTTGCCCTGGAAGATGTATTCTTCCATTTCAGCAGATATTTTACAAATTAATTGCAGGCTTTTCACAGTTAAGTTGCATTCATTTCATTTTTAAATTCAGCATGCACTGATGCTTTGGATAACATTACAGAGAGACCCTCGAATACCTCACCATGTTTAATAAATAAATAAATGTGTGTATACACACACACGCTTTTCTGAGGATGGAAGAGAGGAATAGGAATTGTGTGGTAACATAGCATGCATTTGTGACATATTGCAGATATCTAAAGGCCAAATTATTTTTAGCCTGCTTTCCTAAAGAAATGACTCTTTTGTGCTTGTGCCTCTGCCTGTTCCTTTGATTCTGCTGGCCAGTTACCCTCAACAGACAGGCAGTATTATCAGAGAGATTGTTGCTAAAGATTTCACAAAAGCCAGAGCCAAATTCTGTCCCCATTAAGGAGATGCTCAGAGGACTTTGTCCCTGTTCATTCTCATGGCATTTCTTCTGGCTGCTCATGCTGAGGACAGGCTCATTCTGCACTAGCAGGGATACGTGCTATCTTTGTCCCCTTTATACTAGAGTTTATGAGTTATTGGGGAGAAATTACAAAACACTAAGTTAAACAATTTCATCAGAAAACAGGGCTGAAACACAGAAAAGACTCTGAGGCACTGCCATGGAGAAGATGTGATGAGGAGAAATGAGGTTGATGACATTAGAGAACATGTGAAGAAATTGGACAGAAATCAGCAAGACTTTATTAGGGAAGGCTCATGGGGGAGTTACTACTGGAAAAACAAGTGCTCTCTTATTGTAAAGCAATTAACTGGAATTCACTGTCAAAGGTATTGCAATTCTGCAAATTATTTCAAGAGAACAGTCATCTAAATTTACTAATGCTTTCTGTTTCAGGTGAATACATAAGGCTTTCCTCCCCCAAGCTACTCATTTCTAAAGCTGTCCTGCACTCCAACAACATCAATTTCATCCCACATTGTATTTAGTAAATTGCACTGAAGCGCATGAAGCCTTCCCATAATTTCTGTAAACATGGCTGTATATCTAAAGGCAACTCTTACATATGGGTCATTATCTATTCTAGTGCTTGATATCTCCTATTCATGACCACGTCATCTCAGTAAAAATGAAGTCGTTCTGCATTTAGATGCCAAGTAAGATATTCTAAAATATATAAAATACAGGCATTTCCATAAACATAATTTTCTATAGATATAGTAGATTGTATCATTCATATAATGCCTTTAAACCAAACAAAATACACATCTGGAGATTTAAAGAGCTCTACAAGCACTAGGTATTTTGCTTGAATGCATCATTACCTGTATACCTATATTATCTTCTCCTGAGCAGTGGTAAGGAGTGAATCTGAAATCGTGAGGCTGTTTTGTCACCCATCTGAAGTTCAGTATAAACTGAGTCAGGAAAACAAGAGGCCAGACACAACAAATTTCCTGAAACTGGGGATGGTGAGTAACAGAGTTTACACATATGGTGTGGCACCTGGTGCTCATTACATACAAATCAAACAAGCTCATCATTCTTGTAAAGCATTTCTCCAATATGAGCCTGTTAAATCCCCTTCTCTTCTCGCTCTAATTTTTAGGCATCATGGTCAAAAGGTGACAACCACTAACAGGAACATGCCAGTTTGCCACCAGGGAATAGGCTGCAGCTGAGTTCCCTATTTCTAAAGACTTTCATTTTGTGGTCCTGTAAGATTAGGGCACATGAGCCACCCACAACAGCTGAGAGCATTTAGCATTCCATCCCTCATTCCATCCTATGGGATGCATTTCAGAAGGTCTTGGCTAGACTAGAAAAAACCCACAGAACTCAAAAATATTCGACAAGAGTAGCAGAAAGCCTGAAAAAAAGCACATAAAACAGAATTGCTCACAGCTCACATTTGAACCAACATGACAGACGTCTTACTGCAAGAGTAGGGCAGCCTCAGTGGTTACCCCAGTTAAATCTACCAAACCAAATGCAGAATATTCCCCAAAGCTGTCTAATAAACTGTGACCCCAGAGTGTTTGCAAAAGAGAGGACAGGTACAGTACAACTGCTAAAGGACTTCTGGGCTTCTCCAAGTTATCTCCCATAGAGCTTCCCATCGCCTTTTCCTCCAGGTTTGCAGGAGGCAGAACACATCTAATGACCTAATAATTAACAAAGAAAGGCTTTAATTATATGATAATTTAATGGCTGGGTTAAAGAGGGCTTGTGTTATGAAATGAGATGTCTTACAGGATCCTGTACTCTGGCAAAGTGCACATCCAAAATAGATCCATTTTAATTTGCATGTTTTTTGGTCTAGAATACCCTCTGAACCCTGCCAAAATGACCAGCTGATGCTGTGGCAGCCTTGTGATTGTACCAAATAGTACAAGGAAAAGGGACTACCCTGCTTCTCTGAGCAGCCGTATGAGCCCAGTAGCTCTGTAGTCCAGCATATCAATTACCCAGTAATTACCCCCTCAGATTCCTGTTACTTAAAAAAAAAAAAAACAAAAACCCAAAACAAAAACAACCCACAAAAAATTAACTCAAACTTTGCATCTAGGTTTCATATAGAAAAGGTGATGCTGGAGGGAAAGAACATTTTCACATGGGTTCTTTCTTTCTTTCTTTCTAAAGGTCAGAGTCTGTAAATTTTAACTTGTATAAAAGTTTGGATTCACTGTCTTCAAAATAAAACAAAAGTTGTGGAGTCAGGCCGAGAATAGTAAAATAACCAAATTCAGAATAAAGACAATCTGAGATGATACATAAATCTCTCTAAGAAGCCACCATCTAGCATTTTAATTAGAAACCTCATCATAGTGCTATTTTGCAATATTTTTCAAAACCTACTTCTTTTCCTCAAAGAAATGTAGCAATTTTTAATATAGAATCATCTCATTACATTTAACTATGTCATGAGGGAATACATGTGTAATAATCATCAAAACCAGAAAAATAAAACTATTAGTAGCAAATAGCTTTATGAAAAGATTTTGTGAGTAAGTGAACATATATTTAATCTCTGTTAACTTTTTTCCCCCTTCAGCTTAGAGAAGGGGTTTCTCTGTCATTGCAACACGAAAGTATCATCTATCATAAGAGGAACAAAAGACCAAAGCACTATTCAAAGATAATAACATGAAAGACTTTGAGAGCCTTTCATGCCTTCAGTCACGTAGTTCTGAGTCCTCCTCTTCTCTATTATTTCTGTGTATTACTATATAAAACCATGCAACTATCCAATGGAAGATCTGTAGGTCAGAATTTAAAATAATACTTATGCAAAACTACAAATTGTTAGTGTGCTTTCTCAAATTCAAGCTCTTTATTTTTCTAGTTCTCATAGCAGTTATACCAAACAGGTGAAGGTATCTGTCATAAAACAATTTACCCTTAGTGTCAGAGAATTTAGGGACAATTTTAAAGTCTCTATATACTTCTTTTCATGTCTTTAGTACTCTTCTCTGAGAACCTTAAAGTATTTCAGAAATTGTAATTAACAACTTCCCAATCAGATTCATATTTTTTTTACCAATAGAGAAGGAGAAACACAGGCATTTTTTTGCAACATTTTTTAAGTCTTAAAATAAGCCTGTGGCAGAGTTAAGAACAGAACCTATTATCGCAAATGTCCAATTGCCTTGAACACAAAAGCATTAGTTCAGAATGTCTTGCTCTTGTTTAGAACTATTTTCTATGCTACTAATTTTGTGGACAAAATGCAGCAGAGCACTGAAGTCTTTCAGTGGTTTTTGTATAGCCATAGGTACATGAAGTATTTATTCACATGTTGACATGAATTGTTTCTATGTAGCCTATGAGAATTCTTTCTTACTCTGTTTTCTTTCTACTATGTCTTCAATTTTTCCACCTCTCATCAATCCTCCAGAAGTACAGCACATGCATTTTAATGGAGAATACATCAAAGGTCGACAATGATGCCTGGCTACTCAACAGAATGCCAAACTGGTGAATCACAGCTCACAGGCTAAACAAAGACCAATCTACACACTCTACATGGGCTTGATTTTTAATCTCTGTAAGCAGGAATATACTGATGTATTTGCCTGGGCTCAACAACATTTAGCTCTGTTTCTACCATTCACACACATTTTTGCAGCCTTCTAGAAATATCAGCACAATCTCTAACACCTAGATCTGTTAAAAGCTTGTCTTTGCCAACCCTCCTGAAAATATCTTTAAACACATTAAAATTCTACTTGAAGCAAAAATTGAGGTGGAAGGATTTTTGCAGAGTAGTGTATGAGAGAATTAGATTTTTCCGCTTGCAAAAGAGGATGTAAAGGGAATACAATTTATTGAGGGGGAAATAAGCTATATCTTAGATGAGGTCATGCCTATACAGCATTGTTTGTCTACTGGAATTAGAAGCAAGGATGAATGAATGAGATGGCATGAGATGTAAGACAGTTCCAGAATTTCATCCATATCCAATATGTGCCATCCATTCAGTAATAGTGCCATTTTTACATAGTGCCTCTCCCCTCTGTAGAATCATTTCATTTTTAATGGAATAAATACATAAATTTAAAACCTGCAAGCTTGCCTGCAGCCATTAGCAGCTTATTGACAATGTCCATGCCTTTTCCAAAAGACCCTTTCTTACAACCCTTAATACTGGCAAGTCAGAAGGCAGAATAAAATGAGTAAACTGAAACCAAAACATGAAATTCAAATTTCTAATCCAGGGAAATGTTATGCTACCCCAATACTGTATTGATTATTATCCCTCTTCACATGATAACTATCAGCAGAGCTCACAGTACTGAAGACAACAGTAGACAAAAAATAAGACAACTCACATCTCCAGGGCACCTCAAGTACAAAAATCTACATCTTTGGGTGATCAGAAATGCCAGAAATCCACTGAAAGAAGCCATTCTGCAGCTATTTGACTTACAACCAGACATGTCTGACCCAGGATTAATACATCAACACATAACACCAATCCTGTGCCAACAGTGGCCATAATCCCAACACTCCTCTCCTCAGCACTGCTGGAGGTGTGGAAGAGGGACAGGTCTGTTCCCAGGACAGGCAGTAGGAACAGGATTCCGGGGGCTGGGTGACAAATACCTCCTTCCTTCTGTCTCATGAGTGCCACTCACTTCTCCTCGCTGCTGACAAGAGCGTCAGAGGAGGCTTCCAGGATGCAGATACCCAACATTATCTAGAAGCCCTGCAGAGTTCTGATGTTGTTTGTACATCACATGCTGCAGATTCTGTTCGGCATCAAGGCTAAAAGATATTTCTTTCTAAGGCATATAGCTTCTCAGGAGCTGTTTGGACCTGGAGGCATGAGGCAACTGTAGAAAAACTAAAATATTTACATGCTTTAATGTGTTTAGAGTCCAGGCAGATGCAGATGCACCCTTCCTGCTTGCAAAGAGGACTCACACTCATTCCCATTTTCAGGCCAGTACATACCTAAGCCCACTGGGAAATGAGAGGTCTAACCAGAGCTGAGCAGAGGCTGCAAAATGAAAGCTTTGGAGGAAAGTTTGTAAGAACTTCCAAAGTCCTCCTTTGAAGACACACCCATGTATGACACTGTCACGAAGACAGCATCCAAGCCAGCAAGAAGTAAGTAACACATTAGAAGTAAGAGAGCAAGGGGGAAAAAAAAGTGTTGGATTTTTTTTTTAAATTAAATACTCTTGCCTAGTTTTCTTTAGCTAATTAGCATCCCTTCTTAGAGGTTTAAGTAACTGCTCATTTAGATCAGTGAATGATTGCTCTGAGATTAGGGTGTGGGAAAAAAATTTCTGTTGGGAATAATCTACTTATGCTACTGTTTATTTGAAGCAGTGATAAACACAGAGACTTTCCTTCCATATGTGCCAAGTATAAGAGAAAGCAGAATGATTAATGAACCCTTGCATTTTACCAATAAATTACTAACTTCAGACACGAATTTATAGTTTTCATTAGTACAAGTTTCATTAGTTTCATTGCAAGCTACTCTTGTTTTTTTAAGAATGTTTATATTATTTCCGTTTGATCTGCTGGGAATGACATTTTGCGCACCATTATTTATAATCTACAAAAATTAATTATGCTTCTAATTAACAGCATGAAAATAAATTATTGCTCAAGGAGTTATTTATTCAGTTGTAAAGCAGGAGCTTTAAGACTGTATATATATATACACATTTCATTTGTGCTTCTAGCATTTTCTTTTTCTTCCTTTCTGTTTTACTTATTCCTTTCTTCCCAGATTTCTGAGGTCCATTAAAGTTTGGCCTTTGTGAAAGTTTTCAGAATCTTAAATTTGCTTTTTCTTCTTCAATAAACAAGAACAGGATATACAATTTCATGCGCATTTCCCTCCCTGTACAAAGGCTAAGGCATCGAAATAAATTAATAGTGGGAAAGAAAAAGTGCAACTAGTTTGACTTGTTAATGTACTCCCTTCTCATGGCCATTTGATGAAATTAGTAACCATAGAATATGCTAAAGGTGGCTCCAGAGGGTGACATTTCATTATCTAGAGAGCACAAAAATGGGACAACCATGACGCAAACTACTCTTTTCTGCTCTCCTACTTTATTCAGGTGCAATTAGGAGTCACCTTGAAGCAAAGGTAGCACCCTGTCCCACTCCATTCTCACTTCCTTTTGTCAGGTGGCAGTTTGTCAGTGGGCCTTGGTGGTTTGTCCCTGTGAAGTGGGTCTGACACCAGCTGCCTCCTCTCAGAGCCTCCCAACAGCTGTTGAGTGACAGAAACTCTCAGTTACAAAAGGGGCCGAGCAAAGGTACCCATGATCACTGTGGTTGTGCCTGTTTTCCATACATTTACAACTTAATGGTGGACACAGTCATAAAAAATACTATGACCTGATGTTGCAGAATATTCAGACAAAACACTCTTTAAATCATAAACATTCACTCACCCAAATATTAAAAGTATTCCACACAGGATGTCAGGGAAATTGGTGGTGGTGTTATGTCCAGGTAGACCACTTTCAGTTTTCAAATGTAAACAGCCAGAAAGTAATTTCCAAACATTCTATGAACAGCAGTATGCTCACACAATTCCATTCAAATAAGTGAACCCAGGCTGCCTACTCACAGATACAGGATAGAGAAAGAAGGCAACTACCAAGCTGTAACCTATTAAGCCAGAGATAGATAACTAACTACCCAAATAATTTATCTGATACTCAATTAATCCTTCATAACCTTTAAAAAATAAGGTCTAAAACATCTAGTGCAGTTTTCAGCAATAGTTCCACTGTGTGTTTTAAGCCATGGTGCACATGCACATCTGAGAAATTAATATTGCTTCACCACCGGCTGTCTGGATCTCTCTTTCTTCCCAAGCCCCAAATGTACACCGAGGTTTAGTACTTCTGCAAAGGTGCACAAGCTCTCCCTGTGCTGTCCTGCAGACACAGTCACACCTGTTCCTGCAGGGCTGCTCCATGCCTCTCCATCCTGTTGGGCAGCCAGAGGCCCCACATCTGCCCACAGGAGCCCTGGCTCTACCCAGGCCCGGCACCACCAAAGTGACCACTCTGTGTCCGTGGCAGCCAGTCTGTCAGACTCTTTCTGAGGGCTTGTCCTAACACAGTCCTCTCCAAAGCAAGCCACAGAAGCAGATGGAGCTTTTTGGACACAGTCGCAGACTAAATTAATTAGATGATTAAAACAAAACAGGTTTTTAAAAGACACAGCCTTGTATTTATAGATGGGGAAGTTGCTGCTGACAAAGAATCCAATTCTATCAGCAGTGAGGGGTTTGTGCACGGCAAACACAGCAATGGCTGAGGGGTGACTGATCTGTTCCACCAAAACATTCAGCAGCTCCTTCTCTTCCTAGCAGCGGAGATGGAGAAGGCTCCTTTGGGAGTAGACTTTATTTCCTATATAAAGTTTTCCTTAGCTGCCACATGTGACTCTTGCTTCAGCCATGGCCACATGCCAGGGCCCTTAGCAAGAGGGGGAGAACAGGTTGCTGAAGCATCGAAGAGGAAGGGGAGCATGATGACAGCAGTGTGAGGGGAATCTTGGCAGCAAGAGAGACAGGAGACTCAGAGTCTTCCATGGGTGAGACTTTGTGAACCTGTTACGTAGAAACTTCCATAGGTCTGTATTATTTCAGGCTTCATGCACCAGCCACAGGCTGGATTTATGGTGGGGATGCTCCTGCTTCAAGAGAGGCTTCCTTCTGCAGAGGAGATCGTGTGCAGATCCTCACTCAGAGGGAAGGGGAGGTGCTCACCCCAGCTGTACCACTGCCAGAGGACTGGCAGGATAAGACCCAGCACCACTGTTTTAACAGGGGAGCAATATGTGGAATTACTGACTATAAAACACAGCCAAGGACCAAATGCATATGAGAAGGGTCTTCTTGAACCACTGAACACTATGGCACTAAGACCATATTGCTCTGAAACTTTACAATAATGGTAGAGCAATTTTGCTTTAAATATACAGCACATACAGAAGGGGAAACCCGCCTTTTCAATCCTGGTCCTTAGTCATCTGGTTTTCTTTCTAGTTGCCATGTGGGTCATGTTCAGAATGTAATGAGACTATCAAAAGGTATGTTGGACAGTTTATAGAGAAGTCCCATAAACAGACGTTAGTAATGAACAGCTACCAGATAGATTAACATATCTTCTTTCTAATAAAATGTAATGTAAAATAGATAGATTATGATACTCAACAACCTCAGTAGTGGAGTTAAAATTGAATTATATGGAAGAAAAAACAGCTCTATTCTGATTTCAAAATTACGATGATCTACTATTATGATCCATCACTAGCAGAGCAGTAGGTGAAACAATAATAAATCACTTCTATTTATAATGCAGCAAATCACAAGAAGTATCAAACGGAGTTATAATTCATTTTCACTTCAGGTCATAATTAGACATCTACTGCATTGTGTTTTCCATAGGAATATCCCCAGCTCAGTAATTCATAATCCATCACACAGAACCAAAAATAAAAATGTAAACTGAGTAAAAAACTATTTCTCTCCCCAATGTATTTAGCATACATATTAAGTAACTGTAATAAGTACAGCTATGCAGTACACAGAAGTGATATACAGTGCATTTTTTTCCATTATGCTAATATATAGTTCAGTAATTCTTACAAAATTCCCTAATGGCTTTTGAATTTGAGGACTTACTAAACACAACTGCATGCTTCCAAGCATAGGTTTACCAGTTATTTGCCAAGAGGTTTAGACAATACAGGGGGTGATTTGTCAGCCAGATATTTGCTGCTGGTTTCTTCTTAGTTTCTGAGTGCACAGCTATTCAAGGGAGATTAGTGGCAAACTGGTATGGATTTGCATTTGAGGGAGGAATTCAGTTATTTTACCTTCTCCCTTTTCTTGTTCTTCTCCCAGTGAGAGAAATTTTGCTCCATGGATCATGCAGGAAGCGCTGTGCTGCTAAAAAGCAGCAACCGTGATACACACCTGCTCAGATCAGTGGAGTTTATTATGGCAAGGATTAGAGAGTCTTAGTCATATTTACAAAGAATTTCTCTCCAAAGCTGAGTGAAGCCCATGTAGCTTATTCTTCAGAAATAAATACCTAAAAAAATAACCCCAAAAACACAAAAAAACCAGCACAAGATTAGTTTGGACATAGAGACCTTGTGTTTTACTTTTACTTTGAGATACTGTGAGATCAGCCTTGCTGGAAGGAAGGTGTTTTCTAGATGCCAGATCCAAGCCTCTAAAGTCCAGGACCACCATACTCATTTCTTAACATGCACATGCAGGGGTTTCTGAGGCACAGAGACTGCTCATTAAAGATGAAAATAAGACACTACATTGTACACCTCTCATTGGCACACCCAAGGCCAATGGGTATCTTGCAAAACCCCAACAAATGCAAGGCACAAGTTCAGAGACATCTGGAGAAATTTGCAGCAAACTGCTTAAACTTCCTATGGGTTGTGGTGTTACTGCTGCCCTGTGTACTCAGCTTGTCACATTTCCATCCTCTCCTGCTCTGACCTTTCCCTTGAGCTCTGCCCCTTCACTTGGGCTCCTATCACAGAATGGGATCACCAGCAGTGACAAACAGCACATTTCAGCCCCAATTTACAGCTGGCTGAGGTCAGGCTTCAACACCTGTAGCCATTATTCTACAATCCTGTTGATTATAGAGTTATTCCATGAGAACATGTCTTCCACTTAAAACATATCCTCCCATTATTTTGCCACTCCTAAGACCACAGCTGGAGAAAGCTGCCACCCAATATCAAAACGGCAACTTTTGAACACTGTAGGAAACATGAAGCTAAGCTGTGCATTAGAATAGCTGTAGCTGTACTTCACAAGCCTTTAGCCGAGACAGAGCTATCAGTATCCCGTGGTGGTGGGGCATTCTCAGGCTCAGCTCCTTCAGCCCACGCAGGTCTCGGAGCCAGCAGGGTTAAACACACCCCCTGACATAAATAAAGCAGCAGCTCCCCGTGGCAGGGGGGACCTGCCCTTCCAGATCTGTCTATGTCAGGTTTGGTAGAGACATCTGTCTGATAAATAGCTCATTTTGCAATCACTATCATATAATTTAGTATTTTGACAGGTGCATAAACTTAACATGAGCTTTATATAAATATTAAACAGTCTTTCTAAAAATGAAAGCTCTGAAATGAACACAGTTCCCTAGGCCTGCCTTAATAATTATTCTGAGGAAAGGTTTTGCTGAAGAAGAAAGGAAAAGAGATTTCTCTAGTGAAAGAGCACTGGAGTAATTTGGTGATATTGTATCTGTTTTGTGACTGTCAGCTTCAGGTGCTATTGAACCAAGACTTTCTACTCTTTGTATTGGGTTCCCGGTTTTTTGTTTTGTTTTGGGATTCTTATGTTTTGTTTTGTAGTGGGGTCTGGGCTATTTGTTGTTTTTATTTTAATTTCTTTTACAGTTCAGGCTTATCTCTTTCTCCTTATCCTGAAGGGAGATGTTCACTATAAATTCGCAATATCACAGAATGGGATCAAGGTTGAATGAACACACAAGAAGATTTAAGAAAGCAAATACATTATAGAATTAATGATGTTCCCTCCTGATGCTCTTCCTGTTGCGTTACCCCCTTCACCCCACGATAGCCCTTCTATGGGCCACCTCCTTCCTCCTGGCCACTGTTCCTGCCCTTGCTGGGTAAGGCTTTGTTCCTGGAGAAGCACTTGAAGGATAAATCCTGAAGCCTTTGTGCTGCTTTTTTTTTGCTTTTTTATTTTTTCCCCCTTGCAGACATTGATTTTACCAAGAATGTACTCTGCTCTCAGCACTTATTGCAATCAACACGAAAATAGTGTGCTACCACTTCTGAGGGTACCTTTCTTGTTTTGTCTCCTGTTACAAAAGATCATTTAAAGTGAATGATACAGCTGAAACCTGCTGCTTAACTCCTTGTAAAAATGTTCTCTTCTTTTTTTGTCCTTAAATACAGTATTTAAAGTAACCTTTTATGAGACCTTCCTCTTGTCATGATGAAACTAAAAAATAGTGGACTAAATATATTCCTGCTATGTCCTACTAATGACAATTAAGAGTGACACAAAAAGCATGCTTTATTTTAAAGATTGTTTTAATGGTCATCAGATAAACAAACTGAGAGAGCCAATCATGGAACTGAAAATTATGACCCACAAGATCCTGATTCCTAATTCTCCTCTGTGGTTAAATCTAAAGGTTCTTAGCTAAAAACAGTGTGCATGCCTCAAAACCCCAACAGAGATACTGCCCAAGTCACCAAAAACCTCGGTGATAGCCACATTGTAAATCACATAGTTCTGACATCTGCCTCCATTACTTTCTTGTACACCATTTTTTAAAACACCATCACATTTACCGGTATATAATTCATTTGTTTATTAATTAGATGAGTAAATCCTACGCATCCCATCCTACATTGGATGCTTTGCTCATTTCTTACTTTTCTACTTTAGGGAAACACTTTTAGAGTAAACTTAGCTCTGTGATGAGTTCTTTTTTTCCCCTATATCTTCAGCTGTATTTCAGTCTTTTATGCCTTCACTGAAATCCCTTGCTGACATGCAGATACAAAGAGAGAAAAATATTCAGGCATCACTTTTATAAAGGATTAAATTCTGCTGGATATGACACTGAAGGTGAAGTTTTCAAAAGATAAACTTTCCCATAGGATTGAATGACATAATTCTAAAAATGCTTTCTTAAAATGGCAGTTTATTAATTATGACCTTATGCAAACAATTGCTGTGGACCTTATTCTTGTGACACATGAGAAGTAAAGCAAGCCCAAAAAATCCAGAATGTTCTTTTCTATTGTTCTTTAGTATTCAGATACTGAATATATTTCATTGTCATTTTTTAAATTATTATTTTATTTTATTTTAGACCAGTAAATTTATCAGATAAGTTGATTCATGATACCACACACACAGCCATCTTCCTTTAATTGGCAGGGCATGGCTTTGAGGATGCACTGCATATGTGACTCTGCAGCTCTGTGTCATCATGTTGCTAACAAAGTAAATGAGAAAAGGCAGTCCGAATTCTGCTTTCAGAGTCTAATAAAATTAACCTAGTGTTTAATCAATTTAGTTTATTATTTAAAGGGAGGTGTGAGCTGCTCACCTCAGGTTTAGGTATTGCGTGTGCTACTTTAATGCACAAAAAGGTCTCATCTATGGAAAAGGGTGAATTAACTGTAAATAAGTTTCACTGAAATAAATTAATATGCATCACTGCTCCTTGTGCCACATTCTAACACCAGAAAGTACAGCCACAGGCCCATAAGTTGATAATCTAGACCAACTGTAAATATAAGATATTTTGAATTCAAAATCCAGTTCACTAAATGCAAATGTCAAATACATTTACCAGAAGTTTCCAGGAAAACCCAATTCCTCTAACTACGATAGCAAATCACTTCTAATTCCTACAAACCTCTTTTTGACTATTTCTATCCCATGTTAGCTTTCCCTGGACCTTACATGAATAAAACCCCTGAAGATCTTCATTATTCTTTGACCAGAACAATTCCAAATAAATAGAATTTGCATGTGTTGAAGTGATGTTAAAAGACAGATTTTTCCAGTAAAATGATATCGACCTCATTACAGAAAGAGAGCTCCCAAAATATTTAGTAGTGGCTGTTTTTAAGACCCATCTGAATTTCATGGACAGGTTTTATCATGTGTGATTTCCATTCCATTTTCTTCATCTCTGTTATAGCATAAAATTTCACCAAGTGTAAATGTCAGATCTTTTCTTTATTATTTGCTAATGTCATAAAAAGCTGAATTGTTTGCTTTGTTAAAGGGCTTACTGAGCATTGACTTTTCTTTATTTGTATTTTACTACCAAAAATGTTTTAAAAAATAAAATAATAATAAAAAAAAATCCCATCTGAAATGGAATTTAAATAACAGAGCAAGCTTTGCCATTATCATAAGTGTATAAAGTGCTTTGTGAGTAATAAAATGGATCATGGATTTTGGATAATTCAAACTGAAATGTTATGTTCAGTATCAAGATTAGATTACATTAATGTGGTTCATTTTAAATGGTTTAAAGGCCATCAGATGCATGTGAAATGTGAATCTGTATCATAACTTAGAATAAATAGACTGAGACATTTGTTTATAATGTCAGTGCTAAACAAATCTATTACTGCATTTCTGCATGTAACATTATGTTTCCACTGTTATTAAACAGGCAGAGCATGAAGATAAATTATAGCTTTAATTATAAACATTACCTTTGCATATTTATTAATTTAAAATGAAACAATGTTCACAAACCTCAGATTAGTTATATTTTCTAATATTTTAATTAACTTTGGTTTATTTATATAACTTCTTTGCTGCTGGTGGTCATACACAGCTACTTAACTTGTGTAATCTAATTTATCACACTACATATTGTCCAGGAAATCATAGAATACTGTTATGGTTAGCTTTGCTATAAGAACATAGGGGAAAAAGAAGAGTCAATGACTGATGGGAACCCCCATTAAAGCTCACTCTTAGATATAAACTCCAGCCTTACCTTTTTTTTTTTTTTTTTAAATTTCACTCATCTAAACAAGATCCAAAGAAAACTCTGCTTATCCTGAAACTATTTCATTTGACACTATGCCCTTGATTCAACATTGCCAGCATTCATTCTTAAAGAGATTTGGGGAGGAAAAAAAATTCCTTGAAGGACTCCATGTTTATTATAGCTCAATAATGAGCAGATAATGGGCAAAAAGGAGGAATTAAGGTCATAATGCAGCCTGAAATTTTTCTTTGCCTGGTTGAAGTATTTCAGAGGAAGAGAAATTGCTGAAGTTTCAAATCCCTGGATGAGTTTCAAATCCTTCCAACTTCCAGCAAGAAAATAGGAAAACAAGCTTAACAGTGAAATTCTTACTGCTGCTTGACAATGAATGTCTTTAAAACCTCCAGTCAGCCAAACTTTGCTAAAGTCAAAATAGGACTCAGATAACTCCACCAGCAACTCTGCCAGGCCCACCTGCAAAAACCCCATGGTAGGAGGGATGGACAGGGTGGGGTTTGCCTGGCTCTGATCCCAGTGACCTGATTAAGGCTGTTATGAAGCTTTTCTCTTAGGACAGAGAGAAATGGCTTGGTTAAGCGGCCAAGCGATGAAGATATTCGTATAGAAATTAATTTGAAATTCATGTTAAATATGATTAAATATTGGCTTATTGTTATATGGGTTCTCTTTGTCCCACATATCTGGGAGAAAATTTCTTTAATGTTGATTCTAGTTTAAATAGGGTTTTTTTAATCTTTAGAATTTATTATATTTTTTTGTAATTAAAGTTTTATAAAATAAAATTTAACAATGCATTAGCTAACTTTAATTTTAAAAATCTTTGCATCAGGAATGTCTTTAAATTAAGTAAATAACATATTTTTATTGTATTCCTGTCTTGAACGACAGAGTTGCCTTAGTAACCACAAGCCAGAGACACTAAAAGGAACCAGCTAAAGAAGCCTTAGAGTGGAATGAAATACTAACACATTTTAAAAGTAAATAGAAAGCTTAAATTAAGTTTTACAAAGGCTTTAAACTCTATTTTCCCTATCTTTAATATGCTACAGCATCACTGACAATATCCTGAAAAATATTAAGCTTAATATAGCCCATTTTCTACATGTCAGCCCATTTGTACCCAATTCTGCAAAATTTTACCTGCTAAATGCTGAATGTGACTGGGATCAGCATCAACCATGTTGGGCTGTAGCCAAATTCAAAGAGAGGCTACAAGTGTCCTCCTCATCCCAGTCAGGCGCGTGTGATCAGCAGAACAGTGGGGGTAAGGACTCTGGTCAAGGCTGATCACATCTGAAAGGACATAAAGAGGAGAAAGTCCAGATCAATCCCTTTTAATAGTGGAGTAGCAGAACAAAATTGGATGGGGTGGGCCAGGGGGAAGGGAGAAGGGGCTTGAATTACTTCTAAGGTGCAAAAAAGAGTTGGACTTTGTGGACACTTCCCCAAAATTTAATTTCTTCAGTCATAATTTAACTAACTGACCATAGCGCCAAGATTCTTCTGCTACTTTAAGAAATTAACTTTTTTTGATTCTGACCATCAAAAAGGGGGATTATGCCTTTTTAATTGTTGTCTTAACTACAAGTAAATGAGCCCAAGTGTTGTCATTTTTCTACTGTCTGCACCCAAAGCCAAAATTAAACCTCATTCTTTATCTAGGATCATCTAAACTTCTGTGTCCTTAAAAAATATGCACCATACTGAGTTACAGTCTAAGCAATGACAAAAAATAACCTTATTAATTATAAACCACCCCTTTTCCAAAAGCTTATCACTAATCCAATCTAAGAGCAGTTGAAACTTTTTAGTGAGATCACATGTTAATTTTGGATAATCATCACTAAAACTGTCTAATTATTCCAATTCATTATGATGACCGAAACCTCCTTTGTCAGCTCTTTGACCTCTATAGTTTTATTATTCTTTAAATCATTTATAGCATGTCTCTTGCCGTAGCTGAAATTGTAATTAACCTTAGCAATATCATCAAACATTTTATCAAGTTCTTCATCTGAAACTTTGGGAAAGGTTAAGAGTAGTAGGCAGAACTAAAAATAAAATGCCCTCAATGGTGGACCTTGTTCATCCAAATTTGTTGTGAAATAATGATGTAAAACCAAGGTGATACATGAACGATGAAGGAAGAATCATCATTCTTCCTTTAGGAGAATATTGTCTTAGTTCCAGCATAAGACGACAGTATTTTTAATGATATCCAATTAAACTCAATAAACCAATTAGCATTAACTCTCAGGGTAATTACATCTCTGGGCTTGACAAAGATCATACTTCAACCAACATGCTAGCAGAGCTTAGAGACTGAATAAATGTGTGGTTTACCTCACAAGGTCATCTCCCTGATGTTATTATCCCTGACAAAGGAGTCAGCCCTGCAAGAGCAGAGCAAGATGGCAAATGTGCACACTTGTCTGATCGGGCTCTTGCCCAATTTTCTTGATAGGCAAGAAACATCTCCTGGAAAAGCTTAGCAAAACTCTGCACCATTCCAGCCCTTCTTAACAAAAATGGAGGAGAAAAGCAATCTAGCCATGCAGAAATTAAAATAGGATGTGCCAAGATAATGCAATTTTACTTTGTATATGCTAGAAAGGCTGGCAGAGCAGAAACAAAAGCTATCCATGCATGGTGTACCTGGGGAGAGGCTGCAACTGTGAGACTCCTGTATCTGCCTTAGAAATGGGCAGTTATGCAAGTCTCAGGCTGCATTTACCAGCAATTCTATTCCTGTGTAAATAACTTAGAGGGAAGGGAAAAGAACAAAATCTTTTGTGCCAATTCAAAAACAAATTCTGCCAAGTTTATGATACCATCTTAAAATACCTCAGAAAATGTTTGAAGATTGAACAGATACCGGCTTCACTGAATCTAGGTACAATTTCAAACAAAAACATTTTCTTTAGATTTTATTTAGTATAGATTTTGCAGAATCAGTCTCCTAATCAAACATGCAAAATGTTATTAGGAAAAGACAAGGAAAAAGAATAATCTTATTTTGATCCATTTTTTGGGGTGGATGGAAATTCTGCAAGAATGATTTATTACACAGCTCTATAACAGTTCCTACTGGTGTTCACAGATGTCTTAAAATGCAAAATTGAAAAAGGTGACAGACATTTATTGCTGCAATGTATGCAATAAATTTCTTTCTGATTTGAAATGAAATTGATCCCAAATTTAGTTACATTTTTCTTAACTACTTCACCTTTCTCTAATACCTTTACTTGTTCACTTCAAGAAACCTTAGGAAAAGTATTTGAGAATAGATAATACCAAATCTGCCGTGACATTTTTAATATTATGCCAGATTTGACAGTTGGAAAAGAATCCTATTTCCAGCAGGAATTTTTCCATTGAATCTTAAACCACAGGATTTGATTTAAAAAGATATTTTAAGTGGCATTTGAACTTCTATGGAGAGTGCTTTGAATTTGTGAAAACAGAAGAAACGAAGCAGTGCTTGTGTTTCTGCACCCCCAAAACATCCAGGGCTAAGTCCTGAAATGCATCAAGCACCAATTCCAGAGGCTGTTGCCTTTTCCGTGACTCCAGTGAGGGCCTCCCCAATGGCACAGAGGAAAGGGGAGAGAGAATCACTGCACCTAAGTGCCTTCCAGCCAGGTCTCCTGCTGTCTCCTGTGCCAGCAGCTGCCATAAATAAATACAAGATGCACAGGGGCTTCGTTATGCAGGTGGGGTGACTCGCAGGATTTGCTCAGACCAGACTGTCCAAAGGTTTGGGGTTTGTATTCAACACAGGGGAGCAATGTTTGCGTGGCTGAGACTCCAACAAACTTTTTTCAATTTCACAGCACATATCAGAGATGTTGCTCCATGGAAGTTGTGTATATAAACTTACAAACACACCGATTTAATCAGGCCTGCCACAGTACCTTAGCTATCATTTAATTGAATGTGATTTATATCTTGCAGATTTAATAGCTATGTGATTTACCCACTTAACCAAAAAAAGACAAATATTAACAAATGTTCTACTATGAACTCAAATTAAATGTGATGGGTTTATTTCTCTGGACTTTTTATTGTACTAAGTAAAGCTCACAAGCTGAATCTGTAGAGGGGAAAAAAAATGCTCCTAATTATACCTTTCTAGTTTCTATCAAGAAAAATCAAAACATCAGTGCTGATCCAGCTAAAAAGATCTCATTAAGTCCTACTCATCCTTAGCACCAGATCTTTTTCAAGTAGCAGGTGATTCTTTATCTCCCCCTTTTTCCTCAGGTTAACTGCGTTCAACATTTGTCCAAAAGACTGCAACACATCTCATGACATTTCATAAGCTTTATAAATTCCATTTTTCCATTTTACTTGTCTCCTCTGGTAGTTTTAAATCAGTTTCTCTCTCCCACAGAGCAAAGGTCCTGACCTGACACAGACCTTTGACCGTCGCAGTGCTAACACAAGAGCTCACTTATCAGCTCCGAGTGCCTTGGAAACCCAAAGACAGCTGGCACTTACCGACAATGGGAGCTTAGTAAAATTAATGATGTTGCACTGAAATGCACAAGGTAAATATTTTGATATGTTAGAAAAGCATATATTCCCATAAGCCTCATCCATATGGACACCACACGAGTGGAGGCTGAGCCGGAAAGGGAAAAGCAATGTTCAGGGCAAAAAGTGGCTGCTTCCTCTCCAAAACAAGTTTGATGTTTTTTCCACAGATTTCTATTTTCTATAATTGAGCTTTAAGTAAAAGGGAGATCAATCTACTTATCCTTGGCCTCCTTGGAAAATTATTGAAAGTCAGAGATACGGGGAAAGTAACATGAGCTCTTCTGCACACCCCATGAAAAGGCAGCCAGATGAAATTTGTAACTCAGCTTGTCACAAAACTTACGAAAAACACTTGAATTAATTAAAATGTTTGAGGAATAATATATCTAAAATAAAACTTTGGTGTGAAATACTAAGCAAAGGCAGAAGTTATTTTAGCTAGATGATCAATTTGATCATTTTCAGGAAAATTAGGAGATAGCTGCATTTCTTGCATAGGAAAAAAAAAAAAAACACCTTCAGGAATTTAGAATTTAAGTTCTTATAAAAGCTAGGAATACAAAGCATGAATGATGTTTTCTTTGGAAATTCCCTCAATTTTCACTATTGGAGAAAAAAAAAAAATAGACTATCCACAGGAAAAAAAATCCATTTTAATTATGGTTCTATACAAGTTTGTTATCGCTACCACAGTGATCATGTTTGCTAAAATGTCTATCTGAAGGAAATTCCTGGATAAGTGGAACCCTTGAGAAATGTAAGAGTGAATGTATGGAACAAAGTGCACGGAGTTCCCAGGCAAGGCAAAGGAGAGCCCTTCATTGCAAAAACCCAGGCCTTTTTAAGCAGTTAGCCAGTTTTCAGTTTAGTTTTAGAGCATGAGAAGCCCAAGCCAACCAACCACCCTGCACCAGGACGTGGACGTGCGGCAGTCACGCAACATCTCTCATCTCTCTACCCTGATTCCACCTGAGTCACTCTGCCACAGTTCCCTTCTGCTCAGCCTAAGAAGCAGGCCTGAGCCATGATTTTACAAGGGCAACAAGGCCCTTATTTTATAAGGCTTTACCTATATTCAACAAGTGAATATTCACCTTCCCCAAAATTAGATCACACTCAGGAAAGATACCTGGAATGACAAAAGATAATTCATTTGTAGTTTGATGGAGTTAAGGAATCAGTCTTAATGTATCAGCTGGATTTGAAATTTATGTTCCTCCACCATCTCTAAGTCTGTGCTAGAGCCAAAACAAGGAAAAACCTTTTCAGGTCTGGGTTTAGAGCTGGAAAAGTGTAGCTGTAATCAGACAGCATAGCAGGGGTGCACTGGACACTCAAATACCCACTATTCAGCAGAAAAGGTACATGTAAGGGCTATTTCTTCTCATGTCCCTGGACTTCCTCACATATATGAAGAGGAGCACTGCTACCTGGATAGCCAGTGAGCTGCTTCCTAAAAGCTGTGAGACATCTGTAACTAATGTTTCCAAACAAGTTTTGTAATTGTCAGCAGAGCCACTGAAACTCACCAAAAATCCATTTGTACCAGCAGATACATTGTGATTTAAGAATATTAAAGAATGAACAGATTACTGTTCTTACTCCTTGTTAATAATTTCTGCTATTTAATAATCCTAATGATATCCTGCTGAGAAGAGGTACCTGGGCTGAGTTTGAATTCCACTCACTCCAAGAAGAAAAATTGAACTTGTACTGATTAGCAGAAAGAAGTGAAACAGAGGGAGGGAGCACTGAGTGCAGACCTGCAGTAATCTTCAAGTTTGTGGAAGATCTTGGCACAGAAGAATCGAGTGATGGTCTCAATGGGGAGCACTGGGCAGCCCATGAGGAGTGGAAATGCAGTGGCTCTCCCTGCTGAGACTTTTGAGGACAGACACAAAACATCTGTAAATACCTCCACCCTTGGCATAGTGGGGCTGCCCTTGGGAACTCGAGAAGCTGACCACTTGAAGAGTTCCAACAAAAATTTAAACTATTTTTTATTTTAAACCTTCATATTCATTTTCAATGTATTGCATATTGATTTGCGTTGGTTTGCAGGATACATGAGCACCATAATGTCAGCTCTGTTTCTAACATATACTTACACCCACATATTAAGATTTTCGCTCATCATACAGACATATCATGTCTTACCAAAAATGCAACTTTCACTTCCATGAAGACTCCTGGTAATATCAATGGAATAAGGTTTATGAGTAGGAATTCCCAAACAGGTTCTTTGTTGTTAAACCTTTATTATTCTAGTGCAAACTATCTTGGTACATAATGAAAGTTAATAAATAAAAGTTAACTGCAATATTAACATTACAGGTGTGGTTGTTAAGATTCCAAAGATTTCAATATTTTGTTAACAATAGAACTTTTTTCCACCAAAAGGGAACAAACTCACTTTCTGTTTACAAACAGGTTTACAAGGTGCATGTACCTTAGCAAGAAACTTCTTTTTCCTGAGCACACGAAAAACATCAGGTCCTGATGTTAGTAGGAAGCCCTGGATTTATTAAACATAATGGCAGCCTTGCCATAGACCTCAGTAAAAATAAATACATAATCAAGCTTTCCGTTCAGGGCTTACATGTCCATTCTACTTTTCTTTCTTGCTCTTAAGGCATGCTCTAGCTTGCTCTATGAAGTTCATATTCTTTTACAAGCAAATCCTTCTTTGGCACTATCCTGCTGAAATGGACTAATCACAGTTTTAAAAATAAATTACGGGAGCATAAATAAGAAAGCATCTCGTTTTCCCCCCTCCTCTTGTTCCATCTTCAAGTTTGACTTTGATTGGAATGGGATTGCTGGTAGAGTTGCACAGTTTACAAGCTGTCCCCAAAATCCTGAATGATGTGTCTCTTGCTGAGCCTATGCCTCACAGGATCCACCAAGCAGACATCACACTAATCCAGTATTGAACTATTCAAGCACGTGGGAGTTCGAGCTGTCAAGAACTGTAAGAATCATGTGCAAGAAACTCAGCTTTTTCTCTCTTTTTCTCACCCATTTCATATATGTAACTACATTTATCAATATGTTATGTGTTCATCTCACCACTCACCTATTTTGATTTCTTACTTTGAAGGAGCCACTATAATCAATCTAAACAAACCAATGAGTCTCATCTGTTCACTTCAGAAAGAGCCTCTGTGAAGAAAAGGTTTTTACAATTCACGCTCAGGATGAATGGAGGGCGAGGCAGCTGAAATGGGACAGCTCTCAGGCTTGCACTGAACCCTGAACAACAGCTAAGCCTCTTTTTCCCTGCATCTGCAAACATGTTCAATACGACCTCAGGAAACTAGATAGTTTGGCAATCGAGAATTTATGCAAACCACTAACACCCTGATTTCCCACCCTGCTCCAGTTTAAGGAGAGGGGAGGAGAGGTGCCCATCTCACGCAGTGGGACTGCCAGGCTGGGTCCTGCTCCTGCTGAGGCTCTCTCTGGGCTCCAGTGTTTGCAAAGGAACCCAGCACCCTTTGGTTCAAATACAGGGCTGGGCATGGCTTTGAGGATACTACACAAAATTCTGAGAGACTCCTCAGAAATGCCTTGACATAGATTTACTCCTGGGTTACATAGTGTAATCGACCCAGCACTTCTGAGAAAGGTTTTCAAGAGGGAAGAAAAAATCCTTAAGTTTCTGGCCATGCTTGGTGTGGAGATGCACTCTTGGGTACCGCCCAAATAAAGGTTAAGAAACGTAGATCAAGAAAGCAGACAGATCTTAGAGTTATGGGACTCCATGAATGGAAAAATCCCAGCTTGAGCTCTCTGTAGAAAAGTGGGCAATATCTATTTCAGGAAAATGTTTTTATCATTTATTATGTCATAAGCAAAAGAGTAAAATAAACTGTTTATTATCATGTATAAAATGCTTTTGACCAGCCAACTGAAAAACTAATTTCATTTTCTCATTACACTGCCTCAGGCATCCTTTAGCATCAATTTTTATTATAGACAAAGAAGGGAAATTAAAATGATCAGTTACAGTGGAAGAAAAAACATTTGTTTCAGATTTTTAAAAAGTAAGACTAATAAGTGCTGAACCTGCTACTCATTCTTGGTAATTACCATTATTTTTGCAAGAAATGGAAAGGAAGTCCTAGGGATCTGTATTTTAATGCCCCAGAAGGAACTCTCCTGTGTGGAAGTATTAAGGTTTCCAAGAAAATTTGAGACAGTAAAACCAGGAGTCTCTGCAGAGACTGCTAGGTCTCATTGCACTAGAATAGGAAAGTTAGTTATAGAGATTCTCCCTAAAGGAGAATTAGAGGCATTTTTCTTGCTTCTAGGTGGAATTTATTGTTCTCCTTTGGGTACGATTAAGGCAGCTCCACCAGCACAGTCACATGCCTCCACATCTTTCCTCCTTCCAAACTGCACCAGATTGCAACACTTTCATGGACTTGCCAAACAGGACAGCCACACACCCACAAGGGCTCCAAGCCCCTCTTCTGCCCCCACACCAGGTGGGTCATCTCAGCCCTTTTCCTCCACAAAGGGATCAGAGCAATCCTAGACTGAAAGTGGGACCCACAGGGATCCCTGAAAAAGACATAGGATAAAAATATAGAGAAACATGGAGGTGCCAATGCCCCAGAAACTCATTTTGTGCTGTGGCTTCTCACCAGGTGTGAAGCCTTTTTGGAGATATATGGCTAGGAAATTGAGAAGAAGCAAGACTGAAACAGCTGACATAAATATTTACCATTTTGTGACTTTTTTTTTTCTTTCCATTAGTTTGGCGTTTTTTTCCTTGAAAGATTCAAATAGTGCTACTAAGCTCATCAGCACGCAGAGCCTGTAGCAAAAATTCAGTCATCTGGTGCCCGCAAGACCTTCCCTGTGCTTCAGCTACTGGGGGCTGGCAGCAGGGAGGACCTGCAGCTACTGTTCAACGACACCCAAAGTGATAAGCTTCCTACAGGGATCTTCTGCCATAAACTCTACTCTACAAAGCAGCATGTTCCAACAAGACAATAACACAGTAGGACACTTCATAAGCAAAGAGAATGTCCCGTCATTTTGCGTAATGATTTCATTGGCGTTTCCAAGCCAATCCCCAAGCTACTGACAGATGTAGGAGTTCAGGCTATTCATTTTCCTGAGAAAGCTTTAGGAGCCATCCTGTTTCCTTTTCTTCCTTTTCCTTTTTTCCTTTCCCTTTCAGTAATTTTTTTTTTTTCCAAAACCCTGGACTTCACCATGAATGATGAGCTTCCAGTGATGACAGAATATTACCTTAAATGAGTATCACTGTCTTCAATGGAAAAAGACTCCAGGGAAGTATATTTATAAATATATGATGTTTTAATTCACCTACATATTAGGTAACCAGTTGGAGACAGTGGAGCTGGTGCTGGATGGAGGAAGGAAGGCAGAAGTGTCTGCTATGAATGTGGTCAGCTCAGTCACTTCCTGGAGTCAAACTACAGGGAGTGGATCTTTAACCTCCTACAAAAATCAAGTTAGCAACCTCTTAAACCCTGCTCAAATGGTAACTCTTTGGGGTCATCTACTTTCAAAGCAGCTTCCAGTACAGCCCCCTTCCTGGGATCCAGGTGAGAAAAATCACTCTGGGCAGCTCAGACCTGATCCTCTGCTCTTAGATCTTGATGGAATTACTCTGATCTATTCAGTAATTAGGCCACTTAACACTAGTTCATAATACAGTTTGCATATACCTGTTTGCAGTGTCACTCATGGGACAAAAATGTTCTCATGCAGATCTGAACCATAGATAGATGTTTTTTTCTTTTGTTTCATGAAGTTTGCTCAAATATTTTAGGCCAGTGCTTGAATGATCACCAATGAAAGCTAACTTACCATCGATCTCCTTTCCAAAAGACATGTTGATTTAGGACTGCAAGGCATATCTGTTATAATATGATTAAGCCCACCTAAATCATTCTATTACTTAACTCTACATATTACGTGTAGGTGTTTCTCAGGCTAACACTGGCACTGTGGCAACTATCCTTCACTTAAAGCTCTTCTGGCTTTTACCAGGCAAAATTAATGTTATTATTAAGCAGTTGAATCCTAATGTAATTCATCTTAAAAACAGGCAACTGCAAACATTAAGTGCATATGAGGATGAGGAGAAAAGCTTGCTCTTACTGCATTCACAGGAACCCACCACTAGCTAACAGCACTGCAATAGGGTTTGCTTGGGTCTGTAAAACAATCTAGGCTTTCAGGACATAAAAGTAATATAAAATTGGATTAAAGGTATAAGAGGTGCTTAAATAACATTTCCAGAAAGCAAGAAAGACAGTTAAAACAGAGTGAACTCACTATACAGAGGTAAATACAGAATTTTGAGAATACCTTCTATTATCCCTGTGAATATTCTCAGGAGGATAAGGAGGCTTTATATCACAGATAATTAAATGCAGGCTCTTTACTATTATATCTGTTGTATTCAAGAGAGCAGTAGGTTATAGGGCAATAGACTGAAATTAGATTTTAGCAGAACATGTGTCCTGACCTTTCTTTAAAGCAGATCTATTTACTTTATAATGCAGTTCATCTTGTAGGAACTGATGTACTCATAGCCAGTGTAAAGGTTAAGACATAAGCGACTCTTAAACCTTCTTGCTTCTAACTCTGACATAATTCTTTTTGTTTATATTGTGCAAAGAGATATTTTAAATAGCCAGTGTTGAAAATAACCTTTCTTTGTGGCTATGTTAATTTTGGCTATCGCAACATTTACACATTCAGTGGAGCAAATGCATTTCTAAATTGCAAATCTAATGGGCCTGATCTTCCCAGTGTAAATCAGAGCAGCTCTGCTGAAACAAATACTGAAGCCAATGAAATTTCACTGATTTATATCTAGGTACCTAACTTGGAGCTTAAATGGATTAAAGCCAGATTTACATGATTCTAAGTGATAAGATCTTGGCCTCATGTATTTTGATACATTATGGGCCAGATTGTGAAACCCTTATGTCAGTGGCACAACTTGCATGAGAAAGTGCTCACCAACGTGGCTGTGGGCTGCACAATCTGGCTCTGTATGACACAGATGTAAACAAGTAACCAAGAGGAAGTTATTAAGTGGCTTTGATGATCTCATAAATAAACATGTCATGACACTTAAGTAGCTTTAATAGTATCAGAACCACAAGAAATATGAACAGTCCTATATTACAGATGTCCTGCGTTGTAGTCCTTAAACAAAATTGATGAGAGTTGATTCAACTATATCATGCCATGATTCTGGATATCATTTGATTTGCAGAGAAAAAACAGCATAAAACAGGACAATGTCATACTATACAATGCAAATAGGAGGTTTTTCACATTCCTCTTCTAACTGTTGTTGTTTATTGATCTCCCAAAATCTTTTTCCCTTTGCATGTGATTTTATTTTTCCTCTTGATTTTATCTGCCTTAATGTAATTTATCTTCCTAGCAAGACCTTCACATTTTGAGCACTACATTTTTTTTGCATTAGGTAAAATTATCTATTAATTCTGCTATTAATTTAACACTTAGGCATATAATAGACATTATAAGTGTGTGTATGCATATTCCACTGACATTAATACACATATACTTGTATTATTCTATGTATGTCACATTGACAAATTCACAAGAAACATGGTAATAAACTTAAGCAGTGACAGCATCCAAAGTCATCAGAGGTACATTACACAGTAACTACTCCAAAATACATGCCCACCTGGGCAGCCACTACTATGCCCTAGCAGTAAAAAGGCTTTGGGGTGGGATGTTCTGCATCCACTCAGGCCCTGTGCAATCACATTGCCATAACACATCACTTACTCAGCAGAAGGTGACAGATTATTTAATCAGCTCCTTTTCTATGTCTGTAGCTCCTAACCACTAAGCACTGCATAACACTCCTACCCAAAGGTGTGGGTCTCTATAGTGACAACACCGTGAACAATAAATACAAAGGAAATGGAACAAAATAGCATTTTTTCTTTCAGACAGTAGAGTTCATTTTAGGGAAGTTTCCATTGAGCCCACTCTGTTTGACAATTTGGATAATGATCAAAATTTGCAGCATGCAGGGATAATACTTGAACCTTCAATTGGTTGGGAGGGAAAAGTAAAGGACAGCACCTCAGCAACTTCTCACAAACATTGCTGGAAGCAAAGCAAAAAAAGACTTCTATAAAATAAGCATTTAGAAACAAAAGAGCAACTCCAAGACTGCTTACACAGCCTCCTGGAGATGCTGTGCACTTCAAACTCGTTCCACGCAAGAGCTGCTTTTCCTGGACCAGGAATCAGTCACTTCCCAAGCACTCAGCACTGGCACCTCATGGGGCTGGAAATACAGTTCCCAAGGAACATTCTGTCTTCCTCAACAATTACTCTGAAAAATCTGTTTCCATTTAAGTCAAAGGGCATGCCAAACAAAGCTAAAGTAACTCGAACAAACAAAACAGAAAGGTGCAATGTGTTGCGCATCTACACAGCAGCAAAAAATTCTACCTTAATCTTTTTGAGAAATACAAAAAATTATGTCTTTGAGAAATAATTATCTTTTTTAAAAAAATTCCTCATCTTCGTTTTTGTCATTCCCCCCCTCATATTATGGAATGCATACAAATTACAGATTCTAGTCTTTTAAACCATAGCAAAAAGCAATAAGCAGTAAAACTAGGAGGTTTCGCGGGGAGAGTGTGGACCAATAGCTCTGTTCTGACATGATATGATAAATATCGATTCACTGGGCTGTTAGGCCTTTCTACTGGATTATCCCAAGTCAGTTTTTATTACTGTGTGCCGAGACACAGAGATGTACCACAGGGCTCACCATAGTTAGGAAACAGCTGCAACGGTGTGGAGTCCCCAGCTTGTGAGCACTGCAACAACACTGGGAGGCACCTGCACAACCTGCCCCCTCCCAGCAAAGCTGGGGATTGCTACTCAAGGCTTAAGGTGAGACCAGAAAATGTAAGCCCATATAGCACCTGAGATCACTAAATTAGATGGTATTGAGCCTTACATGTAGGCACACAGAGAAAAGAAAGGCTGGGGAAGGGTGTTTGGCAGGAATATTTGCTCACTGCATATTTTTTTCTAACCAGGGGAAGTAAAAGATGATTTTAAAGGATGACCCAGGGTAGGAGTTCCATTACTGCCTACTCAGCTCTATGGGCAACTGCGTTCTCAGCAGCAGCGCCAGCTCCTCTGACAGACCCATCTTTGTCACACTTCCCTCTGTTTTATGGCTACTTAAGTGAAGAAGTGTGCCTTGCTAATGCCCTTCAAGAAAGAGGAAAACAATTCCAGGTTTCTATGCAAGAACCAGACTTCAGAGAAAGCCCTTAAATATTTTGATGGAGCAGTACTTTTTACCAGCAACACCACCAGGGTAAAAGTTTCTGATGGCTAATTAATACAGCTGCAGCCTTACCACTATCACACCTGCTGGAGAAATGGAAACGTGGAGGTCTGATGCAGCATTAAATGTTTCTCTTGATACCATGAAGTACTGAAGAGAGGGGCTCTAACAGCAACACACAGGGTTTCCTTGAGACTCCAAGGCTCCCGACCTTAAACTCTACTCCTGCCACAAACAACGGGAGGCAAAACAGCAGAGAAGGAAACTCCCTCTCTTTTCCCTCATAACAAAGCCTTACTGCAAGAGGGATGATCTGTCCGGGAGTGAAAACACAGCTCTGAGAGGAGCCAGCCTGTGCCACGGTTGCTCTATGAGTCCACTTGCAGGAGTGAGAAGTGGCTGTAACAGCACATATGGCACTCTGTGCTTCCCCACACTGCTTCAGAGGCAGCCGGGAGGTTTTCCCTGGGAGCACTAACGAGCACAGACTGGCTGGGGGAAAGTTCTTACAGCCCTGGCACCGATGCCTCTCCTTTCCCTCCTCTCTCCCTTTCTGACTTTTCCCTTAAGTTTCTAAACTCGCCCATTCTCCTTCCTCAGAGCAGCACACACAGGGCTGCATTATTCTCTGGGAGATAAGAGAAATGGTGAATCATGGAAAACAGTAATTAATGCTGAAATGCCATATGTGATGTTGTTTTTGAATACATTGCATAAGATTAGTGTTTTCTATAGATATTTTTTCCAATAAAAGACTAGGCTCTCTCTTAAAGCTAAAATAAAAACCAAACTCTGAAACAGCACCAAAAACCACAAGCTTGGTAATCATCCTCAGTAATATAATTTTGAGTTCCATAAAATTCTACTTATTCTGGCGAGCTCCAAATCTGTGGAGTATTTACCACTGGCATAAGGGATATCTGCACTGATTTTAATGTGAGCAAAATGGCTTCTACAGTGTTCTAAGAGGAAAAGTAGATATATTATGGAAGAGGCTTTACATAATAACCTTTTTGTAAAGCTTGGATGGCAAGATGATTCTGTAAGACACTGAATTCACATGTCATTAATCAGAAATGACAGTCTTTATTCATGTATATTTGACTGAAACTGCATAATTTTAGCCTCCAATAGCCCTGAATAAATGACCTTAAGTATAGCACTTTTTCAAATTGACAGTGATTGATGATGGACCAAAAAATTATGAACACTGAAGAAGTAAACATGAAAAATAGACAAACCCTTTAGTATCACACAGATTTCTTGTTTGCACTTTTCTGATTCTTTCACTCATTTTTATCTCTATAACCTTGCTCATCATGCTTTAATCATTTTTATACTGCTGCATTTGTTATATTTTTCCTGCAGTGCCCCATGCTAAACCCTGAGCTTGCTGAAAGATTCATTCAGATAAATGGAATTGATTTCATATTTTCCCATTCATGAAAAGAGTCTTTAAAGTTAGAAACTCTTTATGCAGAATGAAACTAAAGAAACTGATTACTTCTAGGCAGCATTTATCTACATCTCTTGACAAAACTACAGAGCACTTACTCACGTGAGCAGCATTCCTTACACAGTGAGAGGCTAACCAGCCTCACCAGAGCTGCTGCAGCAGCCCTTTAGCTTCCAACTCCCTTTTACAAACACAAACCACCTGACTGATCCTGGGATAAATAATGTAAACAATGTTCTCTACGTAATTAACCCCCACCCTGTTGATCCTTTTACAAACCACTATATGCTCACACTAATTGATGAAACAGTAAAGAGAAACCAGAACCTAATTAAATTCGTTGTGCATAAACTAGTCCTATCTTTGGCAGTATCCACTGCTGGAATTAATTACTGACCCCACCTCAGACCCAGCACTGTGCCTCGGCACCAGCTGATGTTCCCTACATGAAGAGGACACAGGGCAGAGCCCGAAATTAAACACAGTTTTTATACCTTCCCCAGAGGGTCTGCTTGTATTGGAGCCCGAGTTTATGGCCTGACATCTGCACTGGGACAGCATGAATAAGAACACTGTGGCAAGAGGGGGTTCACCCATTTGCTGACAGGACTGGTGCGTCTCTCTGTGACCCACCAGGATGGGACCAGCTGGGAGATGGGAGAAGGGCAAGTGCTGCCCTGCACCTATTCCCTCTGTCTCTGCCATCAGTCACTCGGCAAGACATGGTTTCTCATCTCAGATGGGCTTTAGATGGTTTAGTCTACAAAACAGATTTCATAGCATGAGCAGAGTGGCTGAGCAAGAGGAAAGCCAGTGGCTTGCAAAATGTAAAAACATTTGGATGCATCTTGTAATTCACGTCCTTACAAAATCTTTAATATCTAAAGATTAAATTAAAAATAGGCATGGCCCTATATTTTTCCCTCAGATCAAGAATTGGCCAAGCAAGAGCATCACCAGAAATCACCCTAGCCTTGCTGTCTGGCACTGGGACTGGTACTTGAGCTGCTCCATCACACGCGGCTTGAACTCCCTCATAGTCCTCAGGGCTGAGTGTGTGGCAGTGGTTTGTCGTCCTGGCAACTGAAACACAGTTCTAGATGATGCTTTTATCTGGTGCTATACAACAACACAAATCCTTTCTGTCTGTCAGGCTTAAATGAAAATTTTTGGGGTTTTGTTTCGTTTTCTTGGGGGTTTTTAAGTAAAAAATTTCTTGGTTTTACTGAGAGCTGGTAGTTGTTGTGAAGGTAAAACTTTAAAACTTTCAATCTGTATTAATTCACTGTATTCCAAAGCTTTGAACTGATTTCTGGAGATTAAAATTCTGCAACATTTCATTAAGAGCACACTGATGCACATGCTGCTAGACTGTATAAAATGAAAGGTTTTTATTATCAGTTTTCCCTAACATGAGAGTGGCTTTCATATGGGATTAATACAGCTAATATTGCCACTGCATTATCACTTTATGAAAATTTGCTAATGAGATTTGAAACTGCTTAATGAAAATATCCCACTTCTTCCAGACACCTACCCTGCTGACCACCTGCTGGAAGCTGGACTGCAGGGCCACTGCAGAAGTGGGGAGCGAGCACCTGATGCCAGGAGAGGCAAACTCTGATTTTCTCACGCACTACAGCATGTAATGACATTCCACATCAAGGTCCCCGAGCTCCACCACGTCGGCCTCGCTTAGGGCTTCACGCAGTGTGACAGAAGGTGACACGGTGTAATCCAAAGCAATAAGCTCTGAGGAGCCTGTTGCCTCATTAAAGCACTCGTGCAACAAGGCTGAGTGTGCTGTGATCAACATTCCTGGTCTGCCGAGTCTTCCCCTCACTTTGGCCCCACAGCTGTCCCCAAGCTGCAGTGGCCAGACCATGCTGCCACCAGGTGCCCCCAAGAGCCGTGGGCTCCGGGAGCCGCTGGTGTATCTGGGGTCATGCCCTGCAGACAGGTCCTGTATTTCAAAATAAAAATCAAAACAAAATAAAAACCCACCCCAGAACCAACAGCGGCAGAAGTTATTCCCTGCTGTTTTCTTTGAACAGCTTCCACTTTGGGGTCTGTTTTCAGTTGTAAGCTTAGCTTGTCCCACTTTGCTATTCCTTGCCCACAGAAGCCATAACAATGGCTTGGGCAGCTTGCAGAAGTAGCTGCACTTCTGTATTTGCAAGAGGGAAGACCTTGGAGACATTTACCAGTGCTCAGGAGCACTTTGGGACTAAAAACCATCCCTACAAATATACAGCCCAGGTCCACAGATTTGCAAGAGATCTATTAAAAAGGAGAACTTCTTACTTAGTACAATAATTGCTGAAGGCCATCTGACTCCTCTGGTAAGCAATAAAACCCCATTTTTTTCCATCATTTCCAGCTGTCACAGTTTTCTACCGGGCCATAAAGACAATGAGAAGGAAAGCTGGAAGTCTTGGTCATAATTCTACATTCCCTGGCACATTTCTCGGCTGTGGAATTATGCAACACAGGAATCTGTCCTCGGGTATCTGCTTTTCTCCTGCCATGTGTCATGGCTTGTATTGCTGCATCCAATGCCCAGTGAAACAAAAAGAGCCCTCACTGTAGGAGGCATTTGGGCTGCTGTTAGGAGAGCAAAGTGCTCTGTGCAGGGATCAGTGTTGTGCTCCAGAATGTGCTGAAGGCCAGTGTTTATCCAGAAGGAATCTGGAACATCTGAATTTCTCTTTTGGTTTTTGAGTATTCTATTTATTTGTTTGTTTGTTTGTTTGTTTATTTATTTATTACAATCTTTTCATCCAAGTGAAAAGCTTATAGGAAAGAGCCACTATGCATTTTTGAAATAGATTAGTGAGCAGATGTTCATCTAATCCAAGAACCCACCAGGAATTTTTGTTTATTATTGGATTACACTTAGGTCACAAGAAAAATAAAGCTGCTGCTAGAGCTTTATACATGCATAATGCATATCAGGGCCATCCTACTGCAGGTTTTAATGGAGAAACCCCAATTTTGGACACATAACCACAAGAACAGTAATAGGCAACCCTAGGTGAAGCAGTTCTGCTTTCAAACTCAGCTCCTGGTGCCTCTTGGATTCTCACCAGCAGAGCTGCACCAGCACCCCAGACATATCTGATGTCAGCTGGGATCCATCAGGACTTGTTTCCAAGATTATAGTCCAGACCATTTTAGATTTACTCTTTGGTTTCTTTTCAAATCTCCACAGGTTGGTATGATTTCACAGCACATGTTGGAAAAATATACACCTTGATTTTAGCACTATGCCAAAGGCAGGTGGTTAATTGGTTATGTCATTAACTAGTCAATCCCTAGTACAAAAGGCATAAACAAAGTTACATGGATCAATGTTAATAAAATACTAAAACAAGGACTCCCAAACAGTCTACATGTATTGATCAGACATGGAAAACCACAGAATCAAGCCAAACCCTAGCCCTTGAGCCAACTTCAGCATGGCAATTGAGGGACTCAGAGCTCCTCATTCCCATTCACAGAAAGGTTTCTGAGGCATCACTCTGGCAATATAAAAATACCTCAAAGGGGATATAAATATTCAATCCTTAAGGTCCATTTACGTTGCTAGAGGGGTGTAAAATGGCCTTAGGGTAGAAGAGAATCAAGGTAATAGATTTTAGGGGCAGAGGGGATCCCTGTGATTACTTAGTCTGACCATAGAGTTTTATTCAATAATTCATTTGTGGAGTTGATGTCTTCTGGTAGCGGGAGTGCATCTCAGTACCACAGGTACTTGCTGCCCAGTGAGCCGTACGGATGTTTTGCAATGAATATGCCAAGGCTACACAGTGCAGTGAAGTGCTCTCATGGCATCCAGACATCCCATTTGTAAGAGCTGGGTCCCTTCTGTTTGGGCTAGAGCCCACCAAGCTGAGAGTGCCCAGGCTAATAGTACCACTTGAGCATTTTGGCTGGGGTACAGCATCAGAAGGAGCACCAGGACAGACATCCAAGGAAAGTTTATAAGAGGAATTCTTTCCCCAACAGTTAAGCCAACTGACTTCACACATGTGCAGAGGCCACAGCCTAAAACCAGACTCTGTAGTTATATAAATCCCACTGTTCTGCTGCTGCTGGTCATGGTCATTGGTGCTGAGAAATACAGTGCTGAGAAACAGCTACAGCAAAAAGTGTGAAGGTGGGAAAACCAGCACCAAGGTGGATTCAATAGTTCTATTCTGAAATGCAAGAGGATGCAGTCCCTGACCCTGGGGCTCATTTCCCATCCTTCTGGGTAAAGAAGTTCACATGCACAGTGCTGGATCAAGCTCTTTGTGCTCTAGATGACCTAATTTTTAAAAAAATTGGGTTCAACATGCAGGCTCTTGCAAAAAAAAACAGATGCTGCAAGTGAGCTGAACAATCTTGGGTAATTAAATTGTAATAAAAAATTTGCTTCATTCATTAACTATGGTAATTGACCAAAAAGCAATAGGACACCTGCTATTTTCATTGTAATTGCCCTGATATAATTCAGGGTGCAGTCTCCATGTGGAACAGGTCATTTAAGTTTAACATGGCTTCAGATTACTGTATTACACAGCTCATAAATATGCTCACTTTTTATTTCCAATCACTACTTTTATATAGAGTTTGACCAAAGCTGAATCCTTAGCCCAGGATTTATAACAAACATCATTTCATCAGATTTCTAAGTGTATCCTCGTCTCCTTTTGCCCATTCCTTTAGGACCTATCTAGCATGAAATGAAGTCTCTGTAGATCTTTCAAAGGTCAGTGGATGCTGCCTTGTATTTTGCTTGTTATTTAAACGTGATAATATACTGCCTTATTCTTATTTTTATTTATTATTTACAATGTGTCAATAGATGGAAGTGTCTCCCCTGCAGAGTACTGTCTGAAAAACAGATGTACTGGAGATGCAAAAGAACACTTCTATTTTTCCAGTACAGGGCTTTTTTTTTTTTTTTACATCCTGTAAAAGAAGGATTTATTGTCTAACTATATGTCAATGCTGTGCCAATTCTGCAGCCCAGTCCGACAGGGTTCTTACTGCAGTAATATATTTGCCCAAATAACAAGCATTGTGGCAACTGGTTGCAAGGATCCAACCAAATACATTTCTCACAGTTTTAAGCAGTAATGGAGTATGAATAAATAAAAAGAGAAAAAAAATAAGATAGATTCATAGAAAGTAATCATTTCAGTGAGTTTTTTACTGTAAAATTACCCCAGAGCTCCTAAGTCGTATCTTGAGAATTTTAGCTAAGCTGCTTCTTGGCAGAGTTTTGTAAGGGCTCTGCTTATTTTCAATTTCAGCTGTACAACTTGTACAGCACATTGAATGATTTAACCAAGCAGATTTAAAGTTCAGTAGACAGTGTTCTTTGTTAGATTTTAGTCACATACCAAATTCAATAGACTCTGCTGCAGGCATACGTCAAAATGCCAGGAAGGCATGAGACATTGTTGAATATGTTGGAGTTTATTGTTTAGAAAAAATTAAACTTGGTCTCTCATTCAATCTTTTTAATTAAATAGTCATACTCTAAAGCTCAAGGGACAAAGGAAAAGAGAGAATAAAGGCAGTTGTTCTGTAAAACACAACAGATATTTCTTTATATCTGCACTGAAGAAGTCATGTATATGTCATTGTCCCCAAAAATAAATACAAGTATTTTGGGTAAATGTGTTCCAAGCAATGAATTACCATCACTTCTACTAGCTATTACCTACATAAGATCATTAACAAACAAACAGCTTTCCTGCATAAATAGAGTTTTGTTTGTTTCTGCATAAGAACTGCCATCATATTCTCTGCGGGTGAGTTTTTGAAAACAAGCCTTAGATCTCTCTGTAAAGATTTCACACAAAAACTGAACAGCCATATGTGATAGCTAGCTAGAAATCAAGTCATTTTTCTGCTCCCTGTCTACAAATTTGTCCTTAAATATGAACACTGAGCAGACTGTATGCTAAATCCCAGGCATGAGCATTAAATTGCTTAAGCCCAGAGAGCTGCCAGGATTCTGCCAAACCTCCCGTTTCAAGGACTCCGCTCAAAGGCCACTATTAATAGTCTGACCACAAAGCCAACCACTGGATTCGGAGTGGGAACACTTGAAAAGTGCTCCAAGTGTGGGCAGCCACACCAGAGAGAACCAGCAGCCTTTAACTCCGTCGTCCCTGCGCCGCTGGAAGGATGTTCCCTCTGCAGGGGTCACGGTGGGAAGCAGGCTGCTTGCCAGCACAGTTATGGCTTTGCTAACCCATCAAAGCAAGATTTTCATTTCAGACCATCCATGGAGTATGGTCCTTTCCACTCCCTGCCATGTTTGCCCAGACAGTAATGCATGTCACTAGCCAACATTAAAAATAACGACAGTTTGGCTGCTCTCTGCCTTTGACTGTATGATCGTCAAAATAAAAACAGAAATGATAAATCTCTTTTATCCTAGTTAATGCTAAATTGTGTGACAGAAGTGCTTAATTCCTGCAAATTTAATGAGAATGGGAAGTGATACAAATTCTAAGCCATTGAATTACAATCTTTAAATTGTAATCCTGTTTTCTTCCTTGCGTACTAATTCACAGTAACTTGCAGCAAATCAATCAGTAACTCTTTAGATTTGGCTTCTTAATATTCATATTCTCAATTTCTATTTAATGTGAGTAGAGATAGTTCATTATTTCTCTTCACTCCAAATATTTTCAAATGCAAAGTGAAGTTTTACAAGGTTATGACTAAAATATGCAGTATTTTTTTACACTAAACTGCTCAATCAGGAAAGTCACCTGATTAGTGGTGATCAAACAGCAGCCATGGACTTACAGGCAGGAGCCTCCATCTGTTCCCTCTGAAACTGAGAGTTCCCTGGCCAGTTTGGCAGACCAGGTCAATGCTGAGTATACTCATCTTTGGTAGTATTCAAACAATAAAAAAAGGGAATATTTCTAATGTATCTACAGTTTGAGAAAGAAAGAAAATTAGTAGTTACTGCTCAGTGCTTGGCAGTTAGGCTTAGGTCTTGGAAAAGACTAACTGAACCCAATGCAGTAAATTTTCCCACTTACTCGTCTTCCCACTCTCATGGATTTTGCCTATAGAGTTTGTTCATGAAACTAAACTTTACCTTCCCTATTCTGAAACTTTCCAAAGCCAGAGTAACCTTTGCAGTGCTTTTAAAAATAGCCCATTTAACATAAGAGTTAAAAATAGGGGTTGCAAAGTTTTACCCAGCCTGGTCTCCAGTGTCCAGAATGAGCTACTCTGGGATGAGGGTGAGCACAAGACACACACAGTGTGCTATTTTCCCAGATTGCCTTCCAGTATCCAACCAATTTTATCAGGGGGCTTCCCAAACTAGAAATTATGCCTGCATTGAAGAAACCTGAGTGGATTTTCCTTGATGATTTTGACCTTTCTGTGCTTTGAATGCTCATAAACTTTCAGCATCCTGACAGGAGGAGTCTGACATGTTGAATATTCTGCAAGAGGGCATGGGATGGCTGGTACAGGTGCTGTACAGAAAAGGAGTATAGGATTTAAACTTTTGCATGAATACATCAAAGCAGGTATTTAGCTGAGAGTACCATAGCTGTGTGGCAGTTTTATTTTTTTTTTTTAAGCAGAAGTTAACTTTTTTATTTAGTTGAACAGGCTTGAAGTAAATTCTGCCAACTTTCATTTTCAAACTACAATAGCCAATAATCACTTACAATCCAGGTGCTGGGGAGGTGTTCAAAAACCTTTTAAAATGTAAAATAACATGATTCTCTGAAAAATAGAAAGGAAATCATTTTCAATCTAAAAGCAGTTGGAAAATTCATGATGTGTACTCATTAAAAGTGCCTTCAAGATATCAAGACAGGCTTTCTCTGTAAACGCCAGATGAATAAGAATGGTAAGTAGCAACTATGATGTACAAAATGCTTCAATGAACACAGTTGGTTTTGGTTTATGCTGCTGGGTTGGCTTTTTTAATCAACTCTGTATTGCTTAAAAGGGTTTTATATGTACCAAAAGTAGGAAAGGAGTAGGGTAGAAAATCTAATTCCACCTCTGTGTAAGGACAGAAAAACCAGCGATATTGATGTTGCTTTGTAACCAAATATTGGAACAGTGGAGGCAGAACCTTTTTTAAAAAGTACTAACTGCTTAAATGTCTAAGGGTGCAAAGCAAGACATTTCACTCTCTCTATAAGGAGAAACAGTCTCGACTCTACAGCACCAACCGAACCCCCAAATTTTGCCCAACCTCAGTACTGCTCATAATCATTCACATAGAGCTGCAAAGGTGAATGGGACTGTGTTGGCTCTGAGTCAGATAGCCTTCATCTTGCTGCCAGCAGGGATATAAGCACAGCTCTGAGGTATAATAAATCTTTTACTTTATAAAAGTACCAAAGCTGCTCTGTCAAGATTTGGTCCGGTAGCTCCAAATCTGCTGCGAGCTTTACAATGGATTTCAAGAGGTGATGACTAAAATCAGTAATACTAAACAAAATCAGTGATCACCTAAAATCAATGATACTAAACAAAAAGCATGGGATGGAAATTCTACATATGTCATTGTAAGGGGTTAATTACTTTTTATTCAAGTGCCATTAAATTCACAAAGGGATCATCTATCTACTTTGTTCCAAGGACTCTGTTTCTTACAGCACTCAACCAGGAAATCTTAGTCATAGCAATATTTGTCTTTAGCTGCAGATGATCAGCCTCTCACCCTCTGCTTTTCCACACAGGAGACACAGGAAGATGTTTGAAAGAAACAGGTGCAATTATCAACATTTAAACATCACAGATGTTAATTAATCACCAAGAAAAATAGTGACTTGGCTCAGCTTTTCATGAAGTCACCTGTTTATTCTGCTGCTTCAGTTTTAACCTGTGTAACAATCTCTTCTTCTTAGTCCACTTTTAAAGAGTGAAATCCTTAATAGAACCGAAACATAAAATAAAATTAAAACATCAATCCTTTGAGAAGCATCGTTATTTCTATTTTCAAAGTCTGGAGAATGAAGAGATGGATTATTAGAAGTTACAAGCTCTTCTACTGTTCTTAAATCTTAATTATGTTTTATACTCTGCAACATACTTCCTAAGGAGCTTAACTTTGAGCTTAAGAGCCATTGAATCCAAGGAGAAGAAGGCAAAGTGTAAGAATGCTGGTAACCAGAAATGGTCTCTTGGCAGAGAGATTTAGAATGGTTTGATTTACCTGGGCTTTTACTGGTGTTTATTTTTCTGTTGTTTAATTTTCTGTAATAAAAATGCATTGAATTTAATCAGATTTTTACATTTGAATGTGTGTTGAATCAGTACGGTCCGACTTTCAGTAGGCCTGAAGATGTGTTTTTGCGTAGTGAGGGCACAATCAGGTCATCCCACAGGGACCTGTGCCCACACCCAATCCCAATCTCAACATCCATAACAAAATCAGCCAGGTGAACTTCTCTGTGGTGATGCTGCACTTCTCATCCACCAAACTACACCCACAAGGAGGATCCAGGGAACTCCTGGAACTGCTGACTTTTTGTAGGCATTTCCAATCCATTACACCAGGCTCACCTTTCTCCTCCGAGCGTTGTTTCCAGCCATTTTTCAGTGGTGTCCAGAGGTCAGAGACAGATCAGTGCCACGTTACAATATCTACCATCCCAAGAACAGTAGGGATTTTGTAACTCTATCCTTGACCCCAAGATGCTGAAATTTAAAGAGCCTCGTGTCAGAAACAGAAAAACATCAAACAATCAAACATGCAGAATCACAGGCTGGAAATCATTTCTCCTGCCATTTCCTTCTCCCCAGGCTTTTAATCTTACATGGGATTTTTTTGCATGTGCCTCAAAAGAATTCTTTCCCTAAATTAGTATTGACTGTAGCTCTGGATCTTCCAGCGAAGGTGTTTGGAGGCAAAAGAATCACAGCATCACAGAATCACAGAATGGTATGGGTTGGAAGGGACCTTAAAGATCATCTCATTTACTTCCAATCTTCCTGCTACAAGCAGGGACACTTTCCACAAAGACCACCCTGGTCAAGGCCCATCTGACCTGGCCTTGAAACACTCCCAGGGATGGGGGATCCATAATTCTGATTTCCTCTTGCCTGGTGCAGCCAGCAGTCAAAGTGCCCTTGATCCTCAGCAGGGCCTGCACGAGCCTGCAGAGCCCCATATCACAGGGAAGGTTTCCTCCTGTCTCAGGGATTTTTCCGTGATGATCCTGAAAGTCACTTTACCACTGACATTGCCTGGCTGAGACCAGCTGGCTGTTGAGAACAAGCAGCAGACTAATGACACGGCCTCGAGTCTGCATAAAAATGAGAGTCCTGAACCAGTGGCAACAAGCAGAAAGCAACATTTGCCCTCAAGAACAAGGCTTGGACAGGCCTGTATGTGCACTGCGCCCCGCAGGGACTCTGCAAACCTGTCAGGTTATTCCCAGTTGCCTGTTATGAGCAACAAATACAATTCTGGAGGAATTTTTGCTACACATGAAAGCTCATACAGTTTGTAATTTTGCGAGTGTTGTCTTTGGGGGTTTTTGTGTTTCGTTTGTTTGGTTTTGGGTTGGGGGATGTTTTTGGTTTTGTGTTTTGTTTTGTTCTGTTTTTTTCTGATACTCTCAACCTGAGTGCTATTTTATTTCTTCATTGTAAGGCTTTCTGGCTTATTCAACTTTTTTTTTCCTGTGCTGCCTGTGAAATGCTTCTTGTTGGCTGAACCAGATGATGCTGATACAGAGTGCTCATGTACCCTTGCATTTCCTTGGCTCCCAGATATTGACTGGAGATCTGTGTAATTAAAACCATGCTTCCCCACATGAATGCCTATTTGTTTGAGTAGGCCAGCAACTGCTCCTTGTTAGGGTTTCTTAAGGGTGCAACTTATCCTGTAATACATAGTATATGTAGTTTGTTTCAATTTATGTGGATGACCGATTATCTTGTCATCTCCTTTTATTCTGTTTTGTGCTTTAGCAGCAGAGGGCAGGGCTTGTGCAGTGCCCACCTCCCACCTGGAAGCACTTGAAATCACCCTACTTGGGAGCCAGGCTCCCACAAGGATTGTGTAACTTTCCAAACAGGTCACCTTCATCCACTGCTCCGGTTTCAGGTATTTCAGTCTATCTGTTTGTTTGGTCCTCTGGTGCACCTGGCTCCCTTGGAATTGCCCTGGAGAACTGAGTTACTACCCAAGATAAAAAAATAGGCAAACAGTCTTACCAGTGTGGGTAGAAAGGATGAAATCACCTTTACCACTTCTGTATGTTAACCAAAACTCCTGTCCACTTAGGAACACTACAAGCATTGCGCATTTTTTACAAATAAGGTACCTCATACTGGCAATAGCTTTTACAAATATAATTACACGGGAGTTCTACAAAATAAAATGTAATGCAAAACTTCCACTTTCCAATTACACAACAGTAATTATGAATAATTTCACAAAATCTCTGGCCTTTTTAATGGCTATTTCTAGCTCTGAGCTTGTGCACACTACATAAACACCATCTGTAGAAAATGTAAGACAACTTCTGCAGGAGCACAGATATATAAAAGCGTATCATCAACTTTTCAGTGAGCATCCAGTTAAACAGCTATTGTCTGTGCCTTCTAAACTTCATCCATTCAGCAACTTACCTTTTGGATTCACACTCCTGCTTTATTGCGTCCAAGCTTACAGACCTCCTGTACTGTCTGAACATAGAACATTTTTGCATATGCCCCAAATCCCTCCAGCACATCCATCCCATCCTCCCCAGGCTCCATCCGGCACGTGCACCCTCACATCCTGCCCCAGCCCCTCCGTGTGCAGCCTGATTATGCACCAGCAGTTGACACAGAGCAGTGGTTTCCAAATTCTTGCTGTGAAAAGCTTTTGAGGTGTTTCAGTAGAAGGCTGCTGGTTGTGAATACGAAAGCAGGGGCTTTCCCCTGTGCAGAGGCCCCTTCTTAAGTATAAAGTACAAACAATGAAAATGAAAAGCAATAAAAAAAGAAAGATCTGGGCTTTGAATGCTTCTTAGGGTCAAGCACTAAACCCTCTTTTGACAGCTACACAACCCACACTTGTTCTCCTCAAGAGAATTTGACCTCATGTAAGGAATTGAACAAAGTGCATATTTTGTCTGCAGTGGACAAATACGTTGTTCTAAAGCAACAAACTGCAGATAAAGTATACAGATAATGATAGGGAAAAAAACCCACACTACCTAAAATTAAACTTCACTATAATTTATGCACATTTTTTAAAAAGAAAAAAGTATTTTTTTATTGACTTTGTATTGTATGGCAGAAGCTTATTAAATCATTATATTTCTCCTCTGTTATTGATCAACCAAAGTCAAATAACATTATCATTTTGCTTAATGCATTTAAAGCACAAATATTTTCCCAGATGCTCTGCACAGGCACTTTGCAGATTTTAGTGGAAGTTGTTTACATGCTGAAACATTGAGCCTGGATAGAAACACTTTGCTGTGATAGCAACACACACCCAACAGTTTTCATTTTCTCGATTCAGAAGGAAAATTGCTGTTCCTCCCTCTCCTTCAAATTCTCTTTCTCCAAGAAATATTCCTACGTCATTGGAAAAAATTACAAGCGTGCTCATAATGGCTGCATTTCTCTGTCCGTTTTCAGCTGAGCCCTGGTCCAAAGTATCCTGAAATCATCGGGATTATTTTTACTGGCTTAACGGGCTCCTATTTAGCCCTGAGTACACTGCAGAGCTCGTTCTAATTTGCCGTGGGTGCGGTGCTCAGTGGTGCTGTGAGGGCGGCCCGCTGGCACCGGGAGATCTCCTGTCCCACCTGAGGCTGCGGTTCCACACCCGATGGCCATGGGGACGAGGGGATGCAGCGGCCCATGGCGGGCTGCTCTGCTCCCTTTGAAATTACCAGTTATACCTTGCCTTGACTTTTAACACCAAAGTTGCATGGAATGAGATAAACACGGAGCCCATGCTCACCCACATCCTGCTGTGCCTGGTGGCGCTGGGACCAGAACCCATTCCCAGTGGGAGCTGCCTGTTGTGCAGCTGAACAGGCAGGGATGCAGAATTGTGCATCAGTTCTTTTTTTTTGCTGATCGGCAGCTTTGAAAATGGAAAGAAATAATCAGAACAAACTCCACCTTCAGTTTAAAGCCAAGTACAGCTACAGGAAACATCAACAGAAATGAATGCAAAAGTATCACACTTTTTGTTCAAGGATGCTTAATTTGTCCAAGCCTGCTAGCAAGTTCTAGCCATTTTCTGAAGTGAAGGATAACTTCATTTGCCTTGGGTTAAAGGAAAAAAAGGAAGGGAAAAAGAGAGATTTCCCAGCCTTTACAGAAACACAAGTACCTAAACTGACACTCAGAATTACATGTATTTCACCATGGGCTCAAGACTTGCTGTAATACACTTGTCTGCTGTAATTGACCAAAACTCTTATGGATTTATCTGCCACCATTCTATAAGGGAGAAAGTGTGTTTACACAAGGATGGTAATTATCACTAGCTTCATCTATATTCTGTTAGTGCCAAGGCATGCTGAGCAGTAACCAAATCCTTTGGCAGTCCATGTGGAAAAGCACCTAACATGTTAACCCCAAAATCCCCAAATGCATGACTAGATTTAGGTATATTTTAGACATTTGCCACATACAATTAAGTACACCCATCTGGACATCTTTTTAGTAAAACAAATATGTGTTGTGTATGTGCACAATCCAGTAATTTCCTTGTGACCCGCAGGAACAGGAGGAACATGAAGGGGGGTTGAAAGAGGAGAAGTTCTTTGGGACAAGCTTTTCGCAGGTGGGGAGCAGATAGGAGCAGGGTGCAAGATTTCATTTACTTTATATATATATATATGTATACACACACATATCAAGGCAGCAGTGATAATCTGCTGATCAACAGTCCATAAAGCAGAATTTTCCAAAGTGAGTTCTGATTTCCAGACACTGAATATTCTTCACTTCCAAAATTAGGAAGAGGAAAGTAAATGGTAAGATTTCTTTAAATGTAAGGATCAATTCTTACAATTCCTAGAACATCAAAACCAGTTCCAAGATAAAGTACCTTTAACTACCAGCAAGCAAATTGTAACACAATGGATTTATTACTTATGCTCTTTGTGCTAATGCAATGTATATGTTTGTTATCAGTACAGTATGGGCCATAGCACTAAAATAAACCAGCCTGCAGTAACTACACCCTTCAGGTTTCACAAATACTGCCAGCAGGTACCCTGGCACTTTGTTTGCCTGCATTTACTTCTCTGTTTTGTAAATACAAATATTTGGTTAAGGCATCTGCTCAGTCAAGAGCTGTGACTGCTGATCCAGGTAGAAGTTTTCAGACCTGTGTGCAGTAGAACCCCTTCTAAATGACTGTAGATACAATTCACCATCAGGTGAGTAATTCTTTAGACATTTATGATGATTCAGTCATTGAACCAGCACTAAGGTTAGATACCTGTACTTGAAACTGAGACCCCTGACTTGCTTTGAATAGAATTTAATGAAAGAAAATTAGGAAAATGTAAGATTACTTTTGGGTTCTGGTTATTATTATAAATACTTGAATCTGTTCGGAAAACAAATACAATGTTTTGCAATTAGACCCCTGATCTATGAAAGCACTTGAGCAACTGCATAACAGAGCATATGAGTAGTCACTTCAATGAAATTACTACTTTTATACATGAATTATCAGCTCATTTAAAATTATTTTCTGGATCAAAGCCTCTCTTTTACAATTAGAGCAGCAGAGTTACCATGATGCAGGAACTAACTGCATCAAAAAGATATTCCTGAAGAGGAAAGAGAAAAAATGATACCTGAAAGAAGTGTCCATATAAATGCAGGACAAGTATAATTATCCATTAAACTTTTTTTACCTAGATTAAAAAAAAATAATTTCAAACCTTCTAAGAAAACTCTCCACCACTTTGGTTTGTTGAGGGGCTGAAGATGTTAATGCTCCAAGAACTTGGACAAAACCTGCTGTTTAAAATAGCACTTCTGGTTTTTAACTGAGGTAAACAGAATGCATTCTAAATCTCCAGTGTAGGCTATTGAACTGTCACAGCAGCTCATTCAAAGCAATACATTCACTTCTCAAAGATTTTAGTATTATAATCAAAAATTCTCTCCCTCTGATGTACCTGAGAAGCATTAACTTCTTGGTGACTTTAAGAACCAAATCCTTTAATACAAACCTAGCTTTTCCCACAGGCACTTGAAAATATTTAGCATTTTTTCAGTTGGATGCAATTTTCATAATAAAGTAGCTCACTTGGCTACCTGACACCACAGACAAAGACGCCGAGTGAGCAGCTCCTGCCAACTTAGAGCATGATTACAACCCTCAGCTACATATTAAGTAGGCTTTGAAACATCCAATTGCTGTAACAATGCAAGTAATTTATGTATTATATATTATTGGTTTTGGTTTTTTTTTCATTATTCATAACACATGTATTTTCTTCCAGAACATCCAGGCGCAAGTCCTTCATATCCCATGCCTTTCAGTCAGCCTTAATGGAGCATACAACAGTCCTTACATTTATGTAACATTTAAATTCCACCTCTCTGACCAGTTTTAGGTTACCAAAGCAGCCCTTTGGTACTATTTTGAGTGGCACTGGCCCATCCCTATGGACGCTGCTCCCTACATTTGTATAAATTTCACTAGCAAACCTCACAGAAATATATGGGAATTACATGTATTTTTTTCTGTGACAAAACACTCAGCCCAAATCTATCAAATCAGAAATGTTCATAGTTAACTGCATTTCTGGCAGTTTCAAGGGTACAATTGTAAAACTACAGTATATTTTGTCAAATCAAACCCTACAATGATCCTGGTTTACTTCCATCCACTTAGCCTCTTAATGCAGGCTAATACTGCATGTTCTTGTGGCAGCAAACCCTAAAGTGTACCAGGAGACTCCAGTGATAGATTACATGTACATGCTGTGTCATATCCAATTAACTCAAATTGACTGTGTACTGCATTATGCTGTTAGTGCATGGAAGATCAATAAATATGGAGAAAATCCAACGAGGCGCTCTCCATTCCCATCCAATTCTAGTAGGTCTGAGACAGATCATGCTCCTATGATGTGTGTGCTGCTGCTGAAGAGGGCAGGTGGTGCATAGACACCATTCAAACTTGGCCTATTCAATCTAAACTCCTCTAACTCGCCATTCATGCATAGCAAAACACCATCTGGTCCTATTTTGCCTCCAGCAATCACAGCTGACCAAAAACGATAATAACAGCTGTTGCAAAACAAAAGCCAAACAAAGGGGGGAGGGAAAGGTTAGAATGCAGTCCAGTGCTGCAAAATACTCCATGAAGTGAGAAATGGAAAAGGAGCCATTCAAATAGGAATCCCCATTGAAAAGAGTCAGTGCAAGACTTGTGGTTAAACTTGAGATATTTAATCCATCTGTCCTGCAAACCACAATGGTCAGGTGATAATATAAAATTGAGATTATGTTGCACAGAGGTATTTAAAGGCTTTGTTCTCCAAGTTAGAAACTAATGACCCTGTGTCAGCTAAAAATTAAACCTCCTTATGTTCTTTCATCATGTGTCAACCTGGGTTAATGTGAAAGTAGAATGTGGTTAACCGAGGTGATAAAGCATCTGAAACCTTGGGAAAAGAAGGGAGCAGTTCATTTCTTGTAAATGTTATGAAGAAAAACATTCTTAAAAACCATGCACGACACTGAAACCATACAGATTATTGCAATTTTCTTGTATAAACTGCATATCAAGCAATTTAAACTAACAGTTTTATTTATGACCTATGATAGCACAGTTATTCACTTAGGCTTAGGGAACATGAACACAAACTCGCACAGTTTGAAACACAAGATGTTCTGCAATATGCTATTGTGGGTAATGCAAAATATAATTTTGTGGTAAGCAGGGGAATGCTCCAGTTTTTCAAGATTCAAATTTTGATATTTAAAATGTAAAGTCCTGCTTGATGATTAATTTTCCNAGTAATTAAAACTATTTTTCCTGGAATTGAACATCAGTAGTTCAGCAGCTCTTAATCAAATGTGATAAAACCCAGGATTTATGAAACCATTTAATGAGTGTAATAACACCTGCTTCTCGCTGCAAATAGTTGAAAACAGACTTCAGTTGTAATTAACTCTTATCACTTGTGACATTTTTCCAACGATACTTCATAGGTCTTCAAAATGACAATTATAGAACTAATACACAATTACTGTCACATGCAGTTTAGCAATTATTTCTGAAGACATTTGTCTAAAGGTTTCAAAAACAACTATAAAATGGTTTCCTTTGTTATGTAACACTGGTTAAAACTGACACACAAAAAATCTCTCCCACCCAGCCTCCGTTGTGCCATTTTTAATGCAGACAGGCTTCCTTGCACTTGGAATAAACACCCTCCTTCCTAGGCATTATTAGATATCATGCTATGGCTATTAGGGGCATGGTTAGCTGTCAACTAACACCCATTATGAAAAGCTTCAATTTATACATGATTTTTTCTGCTCCAAGAAATCTATAAATTTATAATTAGAATCTCTTGCTGTTCAATATTTGTACATAATAAACAGAGTACCTGAGGATGATGAAATATTGAAAGCTGAATTCATTATGAAGAAGCTCACATGGTACAGTACCTCTTCCCTCAAGTGTGGCTGCAACTTTTTGGGGATCTCTATTCCATTATTTTTGGGTTGTGGTCTGAGCATGGTAGCCGTGCCTCAAACAGGATTAGGATTCTGCTCAGGCTTGACACTTGCTGTTTTTAATTTTCATTTTATCATAAGCAGTTTAAGATTGTTGCCAGTGGTAATTTGCAATTTTTATCAAGACCTCTTCATTATAGCTTCTGACAGGACAGATGCTGTAATTAATCATGCCAGACAACTGGGGATAGTGGTCAGACTGCACTCGCAGCACAGATACAGCGGGTAAAGAAGGGAAACAAGAAAATAAAGGCTCTCTCCTTTCTGTTCAGAGCAAAAATATATGAACAGCACTAATAACCTGACAACACGCTGGATGCTAATACTTCCAGACCCTTCACATGAAAAGCCTGCCCCCTCCATCCTCCCGGCTCCATCACGTTCTACCTTAACAAGAAAATAAAACTCAGAAAACTCAGGACCAGCCCAAGACAAGATCTGGAAGCTTACAGAGGGAAGCCCACAGCAGCTGCATTTACATCTGAAACTCAGATACAAAGAAACCCACAGTCTGTGCTGATCTGCATTTCTGAACATTACTGCAGAGAGACAGGTCCGCTTCCCTGTTCCTGCAGATGATCAGCACAGGGCACCATGACTGTCCTGTGACTCCACCACTTGCTTTCTCTCCCTGAAGTCACTGACATCTCAGAGAAGCTGCCCACAGCTCTTCAGCAGAGCTTCTTGGAGGGTACAAGAGCCAAGTGCTTGCTCTCTTCCCATTGGTATCTGTTCACCCAGAATGTTCAATAAAAATCCAAAGGAGTTAAAAAAAGTCCAAGAAAGCATTTGCAGAAGCAAACATTTCTGGTTTCTCTGTCAAAGACTTACAGCTCGTCAGTTTTACTGAAATGTGTTTATTCTATAGCAAGATAAAAGCATTTATTTTAGATAAGCAAAATACAAACAACTTAATTGCTGCTATCATAACTCATAAAAAAGTATAAAACAGCATAAAAACACAATAAGCAATGTAGCAATTAATAATTCATGTTACCAGTGTTTACATTAAAGCCTCATTTATGAAAACTTTACAACACATGATATGAAAACTTACAACTTTTAAAGAAAATATTTACATTGATTATTCGGTTGTGGAGTTTCATTTAAATATTCTACTGGTTTTACAGCGTATTAATAACTTGCATTTCTCATCTTAGCTTTCTGTAATAACAGTTTTATTTAAGTGCATTTCCCTTTTAAAAATACAGTGTATTAAATCTGAAACTCATCACTTCGACACAGAATATAATATTCACATTTGTTCTGTAATTGGAATTAACATAAGAGGGTAAATGGCAATATATATTTTCTTACGAACTATGGCAGGTTTATTTGGAGAAATGAAGTGAAAAGTTGGGTCAAACACTTAAGTCCAGTTACTTGCATTTGTTTTCTGAAGACATTTAGGAGAGAAAAAAAATAAGAGCTTTGGCAAAAATCTGTGATTTACTCTATTTTTTTCATGACAAAAAATGCCATCAACTAACTCATGTCATACAAGTATGATTGTATGAAATCCAATCATAATTTTACAGATAGTTACAACTGTGCTTTAAGGGCTTCATGAGTTCATACTGCCTTGAAGTGCATTATTCACTTTTAGAGAAAGAAGGGTTATAGCATATAACTCTGAAAGGCCATTTTGCAGTCATAAGGTCCGGGTATTTATTAGGCCAGTTGATTCACATATTGTAGGTAAAGCTTAAATAAATTAAAAAGGCATCACATGAAAAAGAGAACAGCATTTTTTCTTTTAAACAAAATGATTTATAGTCAGCTAAAAGATGATACACAGCTACATTGTAGTTCTTTATTGCCTATCTAATAGACACTTTAGAGGATCATTTGATCTGTTATGCATCCCTGCATAACTACCATCAACAATTTACAGTTTTCAGCCAAATATGGTTTACCCCTACCCCCTCCATCAACACAAAGCCATGTTGCAAGATCATTTATCTTCAGAAAATACTGACCTGCGATAATACTTGAGTCTGTGTCTGAGATTGTATTTGTGACTGGTGCTGCTGAGGTGTTGGCTGAGGGCTCCCAATGGCAGGGATGGGAGAAGTGATCTGCGGGGCTCCCGGAGAATGCTGCTGTGGGGAAGGCTGTGACTGGTGTTGCATATGCTGCATTTGCTGCTGCTGCATTTGCTGAAGCTGTATGTGCTGCAGTTGCTGTTGCATTTGCTGTTGATTAATCTGCTGCTGAAGATGTTGCTGCTGCTGCAAATGTTGCTGCATGTGGTGCTGAAAATGCTGCTGCTGCATTTGCTGTTGTATTTGCTGATGCATTTGATGCTGGTGTAGTTGCTGCTGTTGCATCTGCTGCATCTGTTGCTGCTGGAGCTGCTGCATCTGGTGCTGCTGGCTTTGCATGGAGGGGCTGACTTGAGACGAAGACGGCGTTGGCCCCATGTTTGTGCCCATAGAGCTTATCAACGGAGCTGCAATGTTTGTCGGCATGTTTGGTGCAATGGTAACAGAAGCTACAATCTGGTTCATTGGCAGCCTCATGGTCAAGGGTTTTGGAGCAATTGCTCTGGAAAGGGGCTGTTGAAGAGTTTGGGGAGACGCCGATACCGTCGCGTGTTGGGAAAGAGAGCTATTCAGAATAAGGGAGGAAGACAAATTTGTGGATGCCAGTGTTTGCTGAACAGAACGAATTGTCTGGGCCTCAGCAGATTCTGCAGCAGCCTGTGTTTGGAAGAGAAATTAATTGTCTTTTCAACAGAAAAAACATTGTTATTGTTTACATGGTAATAAAAGTAACAGCTACTCAGAGACCTTTGCCATGTTTTGTTTTCTATCAGGAAAAAAAAAAAAAAATCAATCTGCAGTCTGAAAACAATCACTGATTACCAACACATTGTATCACCTCCTTATCTGCTTCCCTACATGGTACCTCCAGGTCTTACTTGGACAAAAAGTAACTTGTGCCCTTGATCAACACCAGAAAGTCACAGATGTCACATATATTTTGTCAGTGAAAGAGCCAGAACAGGTCCAACGTGTTTACATGTTTTTAAAAAAACCCTGCTCTTTGGGAGTCAGCAGCACACACACTCCCCACCCCACCAGTAATCAACCAAGGAGCAATTAACTGACAACTCTTTAGACATTTACCTGAGAATGTAATAAGTTGTGCTGCACAAGTGTCTATCTCCTGCCCACCTCCAGCAACCACCTCACATGAAAAAGCTACAGCAAGGATGTCTTGATTTAGAGGAGATGAGATACAAGGACTTTGACTCATTTCCACCTGCAATCTACTCAGAAGTTACTTTGCAACCCTGGTCCCTCAAATTTGGGGAAAAAATATTTCTGATGCTTTTGAAAAGGGAACTTAGGATTCACAAAATAATATCCCTCCAAGGTATTGAGAATTCCTGCTGCTCATGAACTTAGCATTGCGATGCTAAAGGCTTTTAGACTATTATCTAAGTCCCAGAGGCAACAGAAAAACACAGCTTTTTAAAAACAAGAAGAAGAAATTTTCCAGCTTTCAAAAACGTATGTATATTTTCTGATTTTGTATTTCAAATCATTAATTAAAATACGCAGCAACTTTCTCTATGATTTACTAATGCTCTGCAGTTGTACATTCAAGTAAATATTCTCAGGAGTTAAGACATCATAATCCTCTCTTGCTTTCTTGTGATTGAATATATTTTTGTAGTTGATCTTTATAAAATATTATTAGATAAATACCTTGGTAATATTTTAGATGTCTATAAGCACATTTGCTTTTATGATATTCAGATGCAACAGAACTACAACCTGCATAGTGCTGCTGTCTAGAAAGGTAAATTCTCAAGTAAGACAGCAGAGCTTTGTTTTCTTCACAGATTTTATTTTAACTCAGGATCCTCTAAAATACTCCATATGGCTTACTGCCAGCTAGTGCATTTTTTAGTACTCTCCAAATTCAGAGCCACTACGCATTTCTTTCCCCTCACCTGCATGAACACTTAAGCTTTGTCACACAACAACTGCTCTCCAACTCCATGCAAAGCAAGCCTGTCCTTTGAGAAGCAGCAATTGAGGAAAAACAAACCTCTGCAAACAGCTTGCAAATATTAATGTCAAAAGGTCAGTATATTTTTCATGACTGAATTTTATTTGTGTGGTGAAGTGCATTACTTTGCCTCCGCAGCTCAAAGAAGATGTACAATTACAAAGATGTTTTCTGGTAATCATTAGTATGCCAGTAGAGAGATGAAATTATTTTTTCAGAGACTAAGCAGGGTTCAAGCAGCAGCACAACATCTTGTAGAGCTGTATTACAGAAATCCTAGGATTCCATTTCTATTGTGCATAACATCCTCCCCTTGCCCCAAATATTTCAATATCACTGGTAAAAGCTCATTTGCATGACATCGAAGGCATTATTAGGCTTACCTTAGAAACAAGGCTTGCTCTGTAGGCAGCAAGTGCCTTTAGGTATTCCTTTTTGGCAGCTTCAGTTTTTCTTTTATATACCTATTAAAAGAGACCACAGTATCACCAACTTCAACGATTAAAATGTTTTTCCCGGAATGCTCTTAAAATCACTTGCAAACAAACAAAAAACGTAGACTGAAACCCCTGAAAACACTCTACTGTTAGATGTGCTTTTCTTTTTCTTCCTTGAAAGTTCTAAATATTCTTGCAGGTGGTTACAGGCTTTCAGGTCTACTTGCAGTACAATTTATGCTGATTATCAGGAATAACAAAAGGCTGCTATTGGACATCAGTCTGAGCAGCCAACTAATTGACAGGACTACCTATGCACTCTTTCCTTCCCCAGAAAACAGTGTTTCATTGACTCCAAGTAGCAAGGATATTAGAACATTGAGTATTTCAGATGCCAAAATGTATCAGCAGTAGCTTAGAATAGCAAAATACACTTGTGCTTTTTTTTTTTTTGTCAATGCAAGTATTTGAACTACATATAAAAAAATTTGTAACAATTTAAAAAAGATGGATCAAGGAGCTTGGACTTGCCCCAAAGCCAGCACGAGAGAATCCCATTGAGTTAAACAAGAACAGTTAGACAAAAATGACTGTATTTTTAATCATCAGTAAATTTAATGTTCACCTTTAAATCATGTTCATTATCATGTTATATCAGACTAAAAGTTTCTAAATGTATTTTAGAAACAAGTACCATTCATCTCTTCCCAAAAGGTGCCCTATCTGGGAATCTGTTCTCCCATAGAAGCTTCTATAAACTGTTACTGGGAACAGACAAACAAAGGGTATTTTTTTAACCCCCTTCAATCCATATGCAGCAGTTCCATGTGTATAGAAGAAGAATAACCCTCAAGGAAGTACAAAACTCATCACTCTGTACCAAGTTGGAGATAGCATTTCACACACAACACTGTGATGAGACTGAGAGGATTGGCTTCAAAGGTTAGAAATCAACATGCTTTGTACCAAATTCATAAGGCAGATCAAAGGAAATGGTAAATATGCTGTACCTTACTCTTTTCTAACTTATTAATAGGAAATAAGGGCTTTGAAATAGGACTCATCAAAAGATGGTTTTAACAGGACTCTAGGACACTATAACTTGAGCTCTTCTACAAACTGCCCTTTAAAACTTAAAGACAAATACACTATTTAACACTACCTGTTGGCCCTTACAAAAAAAAAAAATTAAATGTCAGGTCTTCAGCAAGTTCAAAACTCAGTGTAGCTCTACAGAGGTAGAGTTTTACATCAGCAAGTAGCACAGTCTACTCAGAGCAGAGATAGGAGGATTTTTTACAAGGATTACTATTTTTCTTCTTGTGAGACAACCCAGCACCAATTTACCTGTTTTTGTTCTTCTCCTAAACTGTCCCACATAGATGCCACTATTTTTGAAACATCTCCAAATGTAGCATTCGGGTTCTGTCCTTTAATTGCAGCTTGAGTGTCCCTGAAGAAAAGGGCATATGCTGACACTGGCTTTTGTGGCTCATTGGGGTCTTTCTTTTTCTTCTTTTTTGGAGTCTTGGGCTTCTTGCCAGAATCTGGCGCAGCTCTTTTTTCTCCAGTAGCCTAAGAAATAGTAAGAACAAGAACAGTCAATAAACGCATGAAATAAGTCAGATAAATTGCAAAAAAATATTGAGAGTTAGTTGCAATATTATATGGATAAAGTTATTATGTAGGCAACACTTGCGAAAGTCCTGTTGTGCAGGCCCTTCTCTCTACCAAAGACTACTTAGTCTCAGCATAATCTCATTGGTACTAAATGCATGAGTAGTTAATACTCATTTTAAGCTTGGCTCTGAGTGTCACATCTTACAAGCTTGACCTGAAAAAGGACACCCTAGTGCTAATTTGTATTAAAAAAAATTAAGATTTAGTTCATAGCATATTTTGAAGAGGCCATCTATGTTTTTCCATTAAGATACAATCTCAGCAGTTGAGACTCAAAAGGCTTGGAGGCATTTCCCAACTCCCAGGCTTAGACTGTAAACTCAGACATGGGCCAGGGGTTAAAAATCCCACCCTTCAGGAGAAAAAGCAGCAGCACCTCAGCAGTTTGTGTCCCCCTGCAGCTGCACTGGCTGTGCCCCCCGGCGCTCCCCAGGCAGGGCAGGTGCTGTGGGGAGCACAGGGAGCTCTGCCCGGGCCCCCCAGCCCCCTCAAGGATCCCAGCAGCACTCTCAGGATTACAGCAGCTCTGCTCCCTCTGCGCGCCTTGTGCCCTGGACCCTCTTCTGTTGAGTCACACACAGATTATCGCAACAAGGGGATCAAGTGTCTCTAAATATACCTCTATGATAGTGATTTACTTTGATATTTTGAGGATCATGTACTATGAGCTTTCCACATGTATAACTTCTATCAACTTAATGAGAAAACCTTTCATGAACAGTCTTAAATTAGGCCTTTTACACATACTGCTATAACAACATTTGTACTTCATTTGGTCAATATTTTTTTCCTTTTATAAGAGATTTATTAAAAGCAAGATATAAGTTAATTAAACATTCAGTTAGAATAAAGCTTATTTTACTTTTCTCTAGCCACATCTATGTTTTACAGGACTCCAGAGAATACCAAAATGACAAAACTGCCCTGAACTGATGCCTGAAGAGATTCAACAGATCTGAAAACCCGAGCCAAATTAGACCAAAAGCAAAGAAAAGAGAACAAAAAAATCTGGGTTTAGGTTTATTATTATAGGGGTGGTATGGAAACTTCATAAGTAAAGAAGGTAATCAGCAAATTAATCATATTCCACTTTACTGTAACATTTGTATTTGAAATGACCACATTGCAGCTGAGCTGATACTGCCACATCCATGAAAACACAGCGTGTGGATGTGTGAAGCTTGCTTGCCGCCGCACATGGAATAACTTACTCTGTTTGATTCATCTGCATCCTCTTCATTGATAGAGCTAGATGGGGAAGGAGTGGCTGATTTACTTGCAGGAGGGGAGGGAGAAGTGTGTGGCAAATTAGTGCCTCCTAAATTTAGTCCCAGCTGCGCACTCAGCTGAGACTGGTTAATGGTGGTGAGCTGAGACGGAGGCATAATTCCCGAATGAGCAGCATCAGTCATATGGACAATAGATCTCATAATCAGAGAGTGATCCTGGCGGTACTGGGAAACCTGTGTGTGACTCTGATCCTAAAAGAGATGGAAATGTTGTTTAGATATTAGCAGTTACCATACAGCAGTATCAGGTGAAGTTATGTTCACAGGCTTACAGAACCAATGCTGTCAACATGCAGTTTGCTTCCTTTTTTTTAATGAATTAAATCTATTTTAAATAAATCAAGTGCAGCAACAGTTACTATAATTGCCCCAGGCTTCACTTTTCTTCCAACTAGGGCTGGTTGTTTTGGTTTTTAGACTAAGAATTGCATTTCTCTCATTTTAAACATTTCTTCTCCTGGTGTAGTGAGAAATACCCGCACAAATAATAGGGAAACAGGATGCGTGAGGATTCAGGAAAACATTACAAATGAGGAGACACAAACTGTTGTCAGAAAGTAAACAAAATTGGGGCGGGATGAGGGGATATATATAGAGAGAGAGAGAGAAAAGGATCTTCCTTTACTGATTTTCAGTAATTCTTGGCCATTTACAAGTACGAGCAGTAACTATAAACCAGCCCTGTCTGAGTGGGATTTTACAGCTGTTTTAAACACAGAACACTGCCCTGCCAGGTCTGGAATGCATTCACTGCAGCAGGCTGGAGAACCAATCCAGTAATCCTAAACACTCCTAAAGATGCCTGTTGGCAAGTACCGCATAAAACTGCCCATTTTTATCTTTAATCCAACAATCAAATGTGTGGAAGTAGCAATCGATGTACAAATCACCAACTTTATTTTTCTTGTACTCCACGTCTCAGAAACACAAGTGCTTGCAAGGTTTGGTTTCTACTGTTTCTTGAGGGCACAAACTGTGTCTCCTGCACGACATTTACCACATTTGTAAATAAAAAGAAGTAAGATCCTGAGGTAAAGTCAGCTGCAATCTGCCTATGAAAACTATTTTTTTTGGCCACACACAGATCAATACACAATGAAGGAACATGCAAACAGAAAAGAGGATTTTTTTAAAAAGTTAATAAGAGAAAAAATAGCTCACAAATTGATTCAGCAACCTGATTAATCTACAGTCATTGTTTGAACAGCCAGAAACATGAGAAATAAATTAGATTTTGAAAACTCTTTCATTATTAATAAGCCGCATTGCAATTAGTAGCAGGTGCAATGATCCTTAATGAAATGACACAGAACAAAACAGCAGTTGTGGGAGCCCACTGGACTTCCACAACAGAGTTTGACCTTCCTGGTGCTCTCTTATTAAGTATGAATAAGTACAAACCAGTTTTCAAAAATCTGTGTCAGCATGGAGGTAAAAGTTTAGCCCAAGTGACTTTCCCTTACTTGGTATAACTCTGCCCTCAACAGAGGCAGTGGTTCTATGCTCCTGGAAGCCTTTCCTTGGCTGGGACAAGGGGGGCCATACAAAGAAGCAACACGTGTTAGAGAAGATGCACACCCTGCCTCGTGGATCTTCACACACAAACACTGCAACTCACTGCTTCCCTACAGCAGTAAATCATATTAATTCTGAATTTGGCATTCATGTCTCTTTCTGCTGAATCCTATACAGCAAAAACAAGTCCTTCTTCAGCATAAAAGTACACGTGGTGGTGCAGCTGGGTCCAGTGTGGATCAAGTTAACCTCATAAGCTCACGATCCAGATCCTGTGCACCAGGGCTCACCCTCATTTTCCCCATGCTTCCCCAGCCATTGCCAGCTTGGCTCATCACCCATACCATATGATACTGCTTTTCCTACTTCTTAAATGCTTTTAATATTTTCAGTAAAGGACTGTAGTTCCTTAGAGATGAGTGTGTGTGCCAAAAGTGGAGCACTTGATACAGAAAGATCAAAACATCAGACTTATTGGCTGAAAAACCCATTTGCTTCAGGGTACCTTTCTGTGAAAATTTACTGCTGTTAACTACAGGGTCATTTTGATTGTGACTTGTATTGGCAGTGGCATCTGGAAGTCATTCAAAGTCTTTTGTGAAAGGATATCACTCTCTGCCTATTACTCCAATCATTTTAGCTTACAGACGTTACTTTATTGCATGAAAAAAAACTCTGCTGATTTTTTCAATAAAGCTGAAGATCATCAGAATAACCTTCTCTCGTAAAAACTAACTTTCTTCATTATTGTGCAGACTTGGAGGTGTTCTACCCCTAAAAACCTTGCTTTTTTTCTCCCTTTATTGCTACACAATACAGGCCTTTCTAGCCTTTACACTGAGGCAGCAAAATGTGATGACATGGGTTACAAACCATTTACTCCAAGTCTTGTCATCTTGGTTGCATCTATGATTTTATTGAGACTAAATTCTCTTGACTCGCACTGACCCAGAATCTAATTTTATACACAAGCCCATGAATTCTTAACAGTCCCTTTTTCTGATACTATTTGATGCTTGTGTGGGTTTTCTGTATCCACTTACTTAATTTCAGTTTTTCTTTTCTGTATCTTTTCCTGATTTTTTAACTTTTTTTTTTTTTTAATCTTAAGAGCTTCAGCAAAATATAGGATTTGTAATAAAAATATTTTGTAACTGGCTATTTAGAACTAAACTGATAATATATACTATATGAAAGAAAATGTTTAATATAATATTCAATCCCTTAATATTAATATGTGCTTATGAAAATAAAAAAATGTATTTTCTGCACTTTCACCGTAAGTAATATGGCTGATCAAAATTTTAAAAATAACGGAAAAGGATTTTAATTTTTTGCTTTGTGGTAGAGGGCTGTGAACAGGTCCTATTGAAGAGCTTTCAGACAAAGAAGTATAAGGAGTTTTTTATGTGTGTACAGTGGTTTGGAAAGAAGGCAGGGATGTTAGTTCATAGCAACATTAAAAGTTCATGGCATTTTTCTATAGCTCCTGAGCTAACAAAAGTCTTCTAAGAAGGGAGCTAAATCAAGAAAACAAAATTTCCAGCAATTATCTTGACTCTTATTTTTTCCCAGATACTACCAAAAGCCAATACCAAACTGAAAGCATCAGTAGCATTTCACTATGCTTGAGATGTTCATCAAAGAAATGTTTAACAATGAAAATCATCCTATATCAGAAGCACACTTGGAAATATGAGTGTACTGAAGCACCCACCTGACGTCCTAATTACTTTACTATATAAAAATTTAAAAGCTCATATATCCAAAAATAATCCACTGAGAATACTAGGAGAATTTTAGAGACTATCACAAGCTCTTTTACATAAACTTAACCTGAAGTAAATGTGATACCAAGTATTAAAAGCATTCGAGATTTTTGTAACATTAAGCGCCAATAAGAGATTAGTTCTGACAAAAATTCATGAACTTCTCAAGCAGACAGTATCAAGTTTTGATTGAACCTGATCTGCTTTACAGTCTTATATTGAAGTTGGGCAAAACCTGGTGATCTGAAAACAAGTCCGGCAAAGCTCAACCAACTGGTTTACTGAGCACGACAAGCAAACAAGGACATAATGTTTGAAACCAAAACCAGAAGAGAAATAACTTGTCTAATTCCTCTGCAGGCTGAAACGGCTTTGACTCAGATCACTCTGTGGCCATCCTACATGAGTGCTACAAACCCCTCAGGTACAGAGACATCTACTGAGGGGAACACTGGCCACCCCTCTGGGCCCTTCAGTGACAGGGTGAGGGGGAACAGCTCTGAACTGAGAGCAAGGGGCTTTGGATAAGGGATTAGGGAGCAATTCCTCAATGTGAGGGTGATGAAGCCTTGGACAGAGAAGCTCAAGGCCAGGCAGAGTGGGGTCCTGAGCACCCTGGTCTGATGGAAAGTTTCCCATCCACAGCAGGGATGTTGGAACAAGATGATCTTTAAGGTCCCTTCCAGCCCAAATACGATTCTGATTATACACCCAGACTTTAAAAAGGCAGAATATAGTCCAAATTGTTTTCCCCTTTGAAAACAACTTTTTGGGGACTGTGTAGGCATGCTCTCTTACACAGCTGTCACCACCCTGTTGCACACATTATAAAGACATTCAGCATTTGGTTCATAGAAGGCCTCATCAAAGGAACCATAAAGATACCGGTCCATCAAACTATCCTAGTCTCAACAATTCTAATCACTTTAGACAGTCATGCCATAGAAGTCATATCTAGTCCTATTGCTAAAGGACATGTCTCACAGCCTATGACAAATATTATTTTACATTAATTTGTAAAAGAACAAGTTCTCGTCTATCAATGTATCAACAGACACTGGAAAGCAAATAATGGAGTAAGAAGACTTCAAAAAAATAAAAGAAAAAGAAAGGAATGTGTAAGCTCCCACACTTTAATTTATACAGTTTTATCAAAGGTGTTTTTCAATGTAGCATGGAGTACTAAGTGAAAAAATTATATCATTAAAAGATAGTTTGTTCTTCTGTTAGCAACTCATTAAGCATCCAGTACTTAGTATAGCTTGTAATAGAGTTAGTATTTATTTTGACAGATAAATGCATCCAGCCATTACATTGAGAGAGGTCCTAATTTCCACTTACTTACCCTGCATTTTAAGAATCATTTCCATACAGTAATTCTATCCTGAATTCCTACCCTGATATAATTTTAATCTCTGGGAACATTCAACAAGACATTTAAAAATATAACTAGGAAATTACACCTTTCAAAACATTTTTGAGCAATACTGAAGTTGTGATTAAAATCGATGTCTACAACCTTCCATCATTTAAACATACAATACCTCCAGTGAGGCTCTGGTCATGTGAGGAATGATGGAAGTGCCCCATGGAAGTGCCTACAGGAGGGCGTAGGGCTGGGATCTGAGCCCACACTGCATGAGACAGTTTAAGGGAATTGAGAAATCTGACAACCAAAATAACTAAGGAAGAACTAAGCAAAACCCAACATTTATGGTTATGTTCACTGTGCCCTGGTTTCAGAAGTTGACTTAAACTATTATATATTCTATTGCCTGAGGAATTCATCACTGTCAATGTAACATAAGCTGATGCAATATTTTAAAGGATGTATTTAAGTTGAAGCAAATGCACTGCAATGTAAAGAGTGAAATCCTCGGTTGTCCCTGACTGTAAATTACTCTCTTCACTTTTAGTCAAGTCAGCATATCTCTAGAAGAAATCCTCAATATTCTTTCTCTCCACAAGTAAAGCATAGATAAAAGAATCCATTAATCTAAATTTTTACAGGATTGGACTTCACTGCCAATCAAAACAAATCAAACTAACAGGATGCTTTTCTCTGTCAGAGATTAAATCCTTACTTAATAGAATACAAAACAGTTGCACTTGGTACTGCCACCACTGAAGAAGTGTCCTTCCTCTCCCCTCCACACACACCATCAGCACTAATAGAGCTGTCAAACTGCAGCTATCAGGAGATCCTACAAGCAGCAGCTTCTTTTCTCTGGCAGTGAAAAACTCTCATGCTCCACTTCATGTCTCTGTAGAAAAGTAAACCCTACCTAGTTTGATTCCAAAAAAAAGTGTAAAAGAAACAGTACATGTCAATTAGTAAAAAAAAATTATGTCTTCATCTGGACCTAAGAGATAGGTTGGTAATGAGAGGTTCACACACATTATATTGCCTGAAGAACATGAAGAACATGCCATTTTTTGGTCTGTGTGCCCATCCAGTCCCTGTGCTCTCTTCTGTTCCCACATAAACCACAGAAGAAACATGAAAAGGAAAAGGAAAAAAAAACAAACAAAAATAAAACCCAAACCCAATGAACATGAGGGCCCACTGATTTGTTCCTCAGAGCAACTCATTTTGGGGGTCATTGGGGGCTACTATGGGGTCATACAAGATAGGTATTCTCAAAATTAAGTCACTTATTTGTGGCACCGCTTCTTGTGCTTGCACAGACTTGTTATATAACATTCTGCATAATATACTGCATATATAATGGAACCTGGCAGTGCAAAGTATCAGTTTTGTTCCTGCCTACTCCAGCCCTGAAATTTTGCCCCTTTGTGGTTTGTGCATAGGCACCTGGGATGTTTTCTGCAAGGATTTTCACCACCAGCACTTGTTTAAGGCACATACTGCAAATGCAACTAATGCTTTCCTTGCACCCCTGACAGAGGTGGGAGGTGCAATGTGAGACCAGCAAAGCACAAGTGAAAACCTCTTCTGTGGAAGCACACTCAGGGGTTGGCAGTAGGAGCACAGGGACACCAGGCAGTGCAGCACCACCTCAGAGTTCCAAACAGGAAGGTGCCAGGGACAGGACCAACTTCTGGTCCTGTGGCCTCTGCTGGAACCAGTCATTCACAGCATGCTGAGCCATGAATCTCTAACAAAACACTGTGTTATGTGGTGAAGAAATACACAAAGCTCACAGCAAGGTCAAAATCAAACTACTACCAAACTAAGGGACAAAGACTTTTCTCTGAAATGCTTCCAATTCTTTATTCAAATTCAAACTCTTACTGGAGATGCCCCACCACCCTCTCCTGAAGTGTTTTCTCTTTGGGAACTCTGTTCTTACCCAGGTAATTTCCTGTGAGCCTGCAGATTCCTCACATGGTCCCCATCCCAGGCCAAAGGGGTCACACTTCTTGGTTGCCTCATTTGCTATCAAGTCCTTCTGCTTTTGCAGACAAGGACAGGCTGGTCACAGTCCTTCACCCACCCACAGTAGCTGCTGCTGTTTTAGCACCACCTAATTGACAACTTCTTTATAATTCAATTTTTACACCATTTTGTAGAGGCATTTTAAAACAGACTCCCCACTCTCTTCCTCCCAAGTTTCTACCATACTTTAAAGCATATTGAATCACACTCCTCTTGGACAAGGCACCCAACAGCATGATCACAATACATGTGTGACTCAGATCACAGATCTGGGCTCTGATCTGATGAGTCTCTTGGCACATGGAGCTTCTCTACAAATTAGCAGTACAAGCTTAGGTCTGCTGTATGCAAACAGTGACGACATATTGCAAACAAATCCTGGATAGTTGAAATTAAGTCCCAGAATGTCAGATAAATGCTGTTAGCAGTTTTGCTACAACCTCCACAACTCAGGTGCTTGAGCTCCCAATCAAAGGCAGACTTCAAAGGTCCTTATTATTATGCAGTGGAACGTGTATAATAGAGGAACGTGGGGAGAGAGGGTGAGGGAGCATGACAACTAACAAACATTATCAAAGGTAACAAGAATTATGCAAGGAATTGCAGAGGGACAAACTCAGGTTACATGGCATTTTCATGTTTAAAAATTGCTATAAGTGTTGGTAGCTACCTTCAGGGATATGTTTTCTTTAAGTTTGGGTGGATTTTTCTTTTCTATGAGGTTTCTTTGTTTACTTGTTGTTGGTTTCTAAAGTAAATCAGAAAAGTAGCTCTCATTATTATTACCAGACCAGGTGTGTTTTTCTTCCAGCTACCTATAACAGAGAGTAATTAAAAACTCTAAAGAGACTTCACGTTTCTTCAACACTTGCAAATTCAAAGTAGAAGCTGAGTATTGGGTAAGCTGTCCAAGGAAACATGAGTGGTAACAGCAGAGAATAGCAGGAATTTCAAAGGAAGTTTTCAAATTACCCACGAGCGAGGGTGGCTGACCCTACTAAGCCTTTGGCCAGGTACAGCACATCCAGACCAGCTGCAGCACCTGCCTCATCCAGCTGGCTTATGAAAACAGCACCTGACTTTAGAGTTTAAACTCAGGAGGCAGAATAGCTTAAAGCCATGGCCTAAGTTTAATGCACAGTTGGTGTCCACAGCCATATACATCTGAGTTCCTTCTGAGCTCAGTTCTTAGGAATATCAGACACTCAGCTTCCGCTCCAATTCCTGACAGCTTTCCCAGTGAGCTATACCCTTTCCTCCAGATTCATATGGCACCTCGCAATATTTTCTGGAGATGATGGATCTTGATTTAGGTACTATTATTATAAAATAGTCACAGTGTCTTTTCCCCGACCTTTCTGCCAATGTTACTGTTCTTTTCTTCTTTCATGCAGGAGTCCCTCATGGCCTCAATAGGCAATAACCTTCCTGTTTCAATTTTTATTATTTTTTAGTTTAGTTTAGTGCCTGCTATTCAGACAGGTGTGTTTGGCAGCTGCTGTCACTTTGTTTCCTATGGACAGGTCCTTTCTAGCAGTTACTATGAGTGGACTATTCTTAAAAATAAGAATGGCAGAAGACATTTCCCTCTCTCATTAACAGGGGGCCCATTCATTGGTCTGTACCGATGAGCAATGAGGAAAGAGTACGTCTCAGAAAAATCACTCCATATCATCCAAACTGAGCATTACAGTGTCACTGAGGATATGAAAATCTTCACGCTATTGCTTAGCAGGCCAGCACCACCTTGCCATCAGGCCCAAGCCACAGCATGCAGCCCCTGTGCCAGAGCCACTGCTGCCTCCAGGGCTCTCAGCTGGGCACCCCCGTGCTCTGAAAGGTAACTGCAAAATGCCCAACTACCTCACCAGGTGTAGAATATTTAATTCCACACCAAACAAAAAGAAATTTCTCTGTAAGGACTCGGAAGTTGATCCGCAAAGCACCCAGGTCTGAGCTGTGCCCCAGCCTGGCTGGGAGCGGCCACCAGAGCTGCCAGCTGAGTCCTAACGGTCTCTCTCTCCAGAGCGTCCCTCTTGTCCTGTGCATGGCCAAATGTCACTGCTCAGAGCCGCCCGAGCATCCTTTCTTTCGGGGCTGCTTGAGATTCATTTTTCCTGGCATCACAAATTATGAAAACCAGTGGCAATAACAGCTGCCATTGCTGCTGGGAAAGGCCAATACAAACCAGGCTGGCTCTGCTGATTTAAAGCCCGAGCTCACCAACTCAGCACAGAAATCCAAGAAAAACAAAAGAGAATCTCTTTTTCTAGTAAGAGTAATTGCTACTTCTATAAACTAATAACCAGAAACTTGTGAAATTTCTTGTACATTTTGTACCAAAGATGACAATAAACACATTCATAACAATAACAAGGGCTTGTTTTAATAAACTATTTCAGGCGTTAAACACATTAATGAGCCATGAAATAACTGTTTCATCTGCAACAACATTAAACAATGTTGTTATAACATTTTATTAATTGAAAACCTACTCCATTCTCTCCAGATAGGAGATTACTGACTGGGTATTAAAAGAGAGATGTAGAAATAAGTCTCTTTGTAAAGGAAAATTAAACATATAAATGAGAGGCACTCAGTCAGGTGAGTAGTGAAATAACTATCTTTTGCCAATTTCAAAGCAACGTTTTTAGCTTTTAGTCTTCCAATCTTATGTTAATACATTCACTTAAAGTTCATTAGTAATTTGGGAATTTAAACTACTAAAAAAGATTCCAAGCGGTTAAGTAAAAGGCACACTGTTCTGAAACATTAATAATACTTCTATTGTATGCAGCCTTTAATAAGCTCAAATTTGCACCTCATCTCTTTAAAGCTACATTCTTGATATGTTTATTTTAAAAGTCTCTTCTTCAAATAAAAGCAATAGTCACCATTGTGTGTTTGATTTGAGCACAGTGCCACTCCTGAAGAGTCATATAATTAAAGATGAGCATATTCCACTATGAATTAACCTTATCTGTCCAGAATCCTGACTGCACTGGCAGCACTGCAACAATTATAAAATATAAACAGGCTCAAATCTTCATCAAATAGGGAACACATTTTCTCTAGCAGCATAAGTAATGTAGTGAGCAATATATGTCAGACTATCAGTCTGTTTTTCTAACAATTGTACGATTTTGAATAAAAGAAAAAATCAGACTGAAAAAAGACAATTATTTTACTGTCTGTTTCTTAGATATCAGAAAGAGAATTTTGAAATTCATCAAAGCTAACCTTCTGTTATGTACAACAGGCTAAGCTGAAAAGAATGTTAACAAGTTCAATTTTCATTCAATCAGCACTACTGCTCTCTGAAATGTTTCATTGCAGGAAAGAAATAAAAATAATCTATATGGTAATTATGAGGATGAATCCCCCAGTAACTTTCAGCTACATGAAAGGTCAGTTCTATTCAAGATATTTTATCAGTCCCCTGCACATACTCCTGTCCTGTCATTTTAAATCTGAACAGCATTTTATTTTCCCATTTACAGCTACCTGCAGAATTAAGTACTTAAGCCAAATAAGAAAAAAAAAAAAAAAAAGAAATGTTGAATGCTGGCAAAGGCTATAATAGCATGGAGATAAATCGTTCAGCTGCTCTCTCTCAAGCCTCTGGGGCTGCAGATTTTTCTTCTCCTGGTGCACTGTGGGTATTCAAAACTTGTTCAACATGATTTCATTTCATTTCAGGCACTGCCTGAGAAAACTAAATTACAGAATCAATCATACAGAAGGTCAGAGTGAGACTTCATTACAAGTATTGCATGCTTGCATGAATATCTTTCATTTATGACTGACCCAATATGTCACAATAGCTGTCTAGTAAAAATAATCCACTTTCTGAAATTGATGTACTACTGATGTCAATGCTACTCAGCAGGCTGGGCAGATTAGAGAGAGGTGTTAAAAAAAGGAACCCTCAGGAGCAAAACTTGTAGTTTTATAGAATTGCCACAGTTTGCAGATTAAAATAATTTTTTATGGGCAGCTCAACAGAAAACAGAGCATTAATATAAAATATTTGGGGTTGATTTCTAATGAGGATATTGCTGTTGATTTCTGCTTATTTATATTCAAGTATTTATAGAGATAATATTTGCATCATGTAAATCCACTCATTCTTTGAAGTCAAATGCACAACACTCCATTTTTCAGTGACTCCTTTTTGAACATCAGAATTTTATTTGCATGTTATTAAAATATTAAAATTAATCAAACTGCTTCTGTTTTATCTCCTCTTTTTGTTGCTGTTGCCTGTTTTTAAAAGTTAAAAAATGCTGTCAAGATAAACGTGTTGTGTTTTCAATAATAATGAAGTTAATCAGCATTATGACAAATTGTCACTCCTTCCATAGTACGTTTATCGTAATAGCATAAACAATGGTTAACTCACCAATACAATCTTTTGTAATTACTAGGTCACATTTATCTGAGAATAAATATATAGATATATTTCTTGCACCATGAATGCTATGTTCAATATAATAGTACATAAATAATATGTTAAGTCTTTTTTCTTTTTCTTTTTTTGTTTTCCATGTGTGTGTCTTCCTGTGAGTAATATGTGAGATACTTGCAGAAGCATTATGTGGTACCTAGCCAACTCTATACCCTAAGGGAGACATAGGAAAACCTTGACATAACCTATTTTTAACCATGCCTCTGGCGATTCTGCATTCAAGTTTATAGGTGAACATGTCAGGTAGTACATAGAAAAAAAGCCAAAGACACACAGTATTAATCATAATTCTGTCCAAGCCCATTTTATTTTTTCAACATTTGTGATTTAAAATCTCATGACATTTCTTCAAGGTGAAATTCTTCTACCAGGCTTTGCAACAAGGTAGGACTACATTTACCTAAATTAAATATTGCTTACAGTAAAGCTCTCTAATGCTTCACGAGATAAGCAATTACTCAATGCAGTTAATATTAAAATAATTTAAGTTTTTATTCAGCTCAAGAAGCTTTAGTGATTAGCAGTACACCATTAATACAGCGTTTAAATAAGACTATCCCAGTATTGCTGGAAAAGAACGTTGTTCTGTAAGTGTATACGAACATCATAATTATTTTACAACCCCATCTTTAGTTCTTTCAGATATAGTAAATTCAATTGACCATGAAATGAAATTTCATAGTCAAAATGCCTCCTTTACATTTTTTTATTGCTGCAATAAAGTTTTTATAGCTCCAAGGCAAGGTAATTCATGAAATGTCTAATTTAAAGATGAATTCTGATATTATTAATAAATATTTACCAGTTAAATAAAGTGCACATTTTCTACATAAAATAAGATATAATGTTTTCATTTTTTATTTTTGAAACACAGATTAACTGCTGGAAAATTTGACAGCTAAACAGAGCTATGTAAGTTCAGGGGAAAGCTATGCAAGGACCCTCTGTTAATGTTTTTAAACTTCCCAAAGCTACGTAGCATTTATAAGCAGAGGAGAAAAAGACTACTGACTACTGACAATGGCAGGGGCCACTTCATCTCACAGCATGAAACAAATCAAGCAGTTATGGGGAACGTCTGACACACAAACCTCCCTATGTTGCTCCTCCATATAAAAGCCCAACTCCTCGTTAATTCTCTGCAGCAAAACTGTAGCACACAAGTTTCCAATCCATAGCTTTTAACAGGAAATCACCCTAAAAAATGCCACTGGACTACTAGGGTAAGAAGGCAAGAGCTTCTCTACACCTTTTCACTGACCTATCTGGGAACAAACCTTACCAATGGAGTCAGAGTAATCTGTGCCATTAATTTCTCCATTGCACAGTCGAGGGAAAAGGCAAAGATGTGAAGCCTCCAATTCAGCACCAGAAGAGGTGAGTGAACAATTACATTATCTAGAGGCCTCTTCTGGTTGGAACTGTTAAGGTGACGGAATTTACTCATGAAAGAATCACATTCATTGAAAGGCAGCAAAATCAAAGGGCAAAAGTGGGTCAGGTTACAAACCGCTTCATAACATTGAGGGGATACACATAACACAACACCAATCCAGCCCACAATATTTTTTGGCCAGGTTTCATCGTATTCAGTGCACATGAGCTCCATTACTTGTGTTTTCAGGCACAACATTCCTAACTCTCAGGTTTTATTAATCTGATCTTCCTTTAGAAGTTACCCAACATGAACAGCGCAAAAGAAGATATCCTTCAAGGCCTGTTTTAGGCAGTGCCTGTTTTGGATCCACAGAACGACTGAATTCCAAACCTCCTAAGTAGTGAGCAGCTTGTGGTTCACTCTGCATTAGTGCTAGCTACTCTTCATGACCTCGAAAGAAATATTAAGATTTGCAGTGAAGTCAGCAGCCTGTAGAATTACAGAGAAATATTTGCTGCCTATTGGTTTGTAAATCTTTAATTAATTTTCACTTGCCAGAATAATAGAAAAAGAAATCACAACATAACAACACAAGCTTTATTACAGTCCAGCAGTAAATATGTATTTTCACTATGCCAAGTTCAGCAAAAGGTCCTATATAAAAGAGCGATTCAGAAAAAAAATATAGTTGATGTAAAATAAACATTCAAGCTAAACATTCACTTGCTCTTCAATATGCAACACAGAAACTAATTCTAGCACTGAGTTTAAAATGCTGAGTAGGATAAACTGGCTCACAGCTGTGTGCCATGGCTGGCAGTATGGATGTTGCTGCACAAAGCTCTCAGAAACTCACACTGGGAGATCCCCCACGCCCAAAAGGAAACCCTGCAACAAGGTGGGAACTGCCCCATGCACCTCCCCCGGAGACTGCAGCCTTACAGTGCGTATAGGTTCTGGAGGAAACTCCACACATACCTGCTTTTGATTGTTCTAATCAGCTCTGGAATTAGCCTCACAGTCCCCATCACTCAGCTCTCCCACACGGATATCATGCCTCCCCATTCTTGAGGGCTCAGACACAGCCCAGGAAGAGAAGACCACCCTGCCCCAGCCTCCGTGGCCAGCAAGAGCACTGGACACAACAAAGTGTTTTTATGGCCCTATATTTCTGACTATTGTCAAGGTAATACATCCTTATCACTTCTCTTATGAGTTCAAAAAAATTAATTAACTCCCTTTTATAGAGATTTAGCCCATGGAATATACGGGATATAAGAAAATACTGCTTTTTTTCCTGCTGCCATACTGTGTCTGGCTCTCCTTCTGAACGACTCTCAATACTGCACTCTCAAAACTTCCTGATGGATGTCAGATGTGGGTCCTACGCTTCAGATACAGACAAGCAATTCTTTCTAAGTGCTGTAGTTCACCCTGGCCAACACTATGGTCTTTCAATTCTTGATGCCAGTGCCAACTGTATAAAGCACTTTTAAACTTCAGGAGCACTTTGTATAAACATGATGCCAATGGATATGGGCTTCCAAGTCCATTCCCAAAATGAAAATTGTGTGTTTGTAAAGCCTGAGTGCTTCTTCACAAGAGATCTGTTCACTAGCAGTATAGCATTGCACTGTATATTAACAAACATGTTTATCTTGCTGAATCCACCAGCATTTACCCCTCAACCATTTGGCAACTGCCTTAGGGAACTGAGCAACAGCAAATCATTGTTTGCTGTGTAACAACACACGTGCCATTGTAACACAGCAGAACACGCCTGTAACCGGACACAGAACACAGAACAATGGCAAATACTTGGTCAGGCACCCAAGAAAACACACATCTTCTGAAGGGTCAGTGGAAACAGAGATGGCACAGATCTACATGTGACAGACACCATTTGGCAGTGGGAACACACAAAGAACCAGACCTACCATATGCAATCCATTGCTGTGGATGACGCCGTCCTGCTCCACGAGATTCCGGGATATTGTAATAGAGGGAAGATCCAAGCTCTGGGGGGGGAACTGAGGGGTAAATTCATTTCCTTGTGCAGGCAGCTGGTCACCAAGGCCCTGGAAGGGGAGCAGTATATCTGCCATGCCCAGTGCGGGGTCTGCCTCGGGCGGGGGGGTAATGGGTGGGATTTCAAACTCCTCGTCCCCAAGGCTTGGCGTGTGGAATGTCTGCTGGAAAAGGACAGGACAAGGCAGACAGTTAGGGCACACAGGGCTCTGCAATCACCTCCACACCTGCAGACCAAATCTTGGTTTGTTCTCAAATGCAAACTCTATAGCCAACAAATTTTTAAGTTTCATATGCTGAATGGATCTGTGGATGATTCCAATTAAAGATTTAAGTCTCATTATCATATGGCTTAAATGGAGTATTAGTATTAACAGTTTTTTAATGTGTACTAAATTAGCAACATCTGTCTGTTGTTAGTCCAAATATCAGCTACATTGGATTTGGCTGTACAACCAACTGCCACTTTATTGATATGTTAGTAAAATTGCACAAACAGCTTACATTACTCTCACGCTTCATAAAACACTGACAATTTCGTAGCACACACAACAGGAATTCAGCACTGACCATTTCGCATCTTTTGTTTGCTTTTATCCACTAACAAACATGAAATATTATCATTCTTTATTTCTTTTCCATCCCCAAAATACAGTGAAGCATTTTAAACACAGGTTGTAATTTGGAGGAGAGATGTATGAAAGCATGAGGGTGATTACAGCAGCTTCCAGTGCTTTCTGAAGCAAGCCAGCTTTGTTCGAACAGTAGGTTTGTTATGAACTAAACACCTGTTAAGATGCCTTGAGCAAAACATTTACTGCCAGTTATCTTCAGGGTTTGTGCATGTTGGTGCATGTGCATGTGTCTGTCAAAGATAATCTTTATTCAGAGTCTGTATCTGTCTTCAACATTGCTGATTTTTATTTGGGAAACAAATGAGCTATGCTTATTCAAATTTTTTGAGAGTTAAATGAACTTTCATGTATTATTTCAGGTCTGCTGCTACTTAATAGAAATTCAGTGCTTGAAATTAGGCCATTTTAAATGTACCCAAATCAGGACTGCCTTGATCAAATTGGGCAGTTGGCAATCCTAAAATAGGCACTCTTGTCTTGTTCTAGACATGCAAGGCTGCTCTGGGATTTGTTTGTTTGCATTAGTTCAGGATTCAGGTTGGGGTGGGAGGGAGAATTGTTTTATGTAATAATTACATTGTTTGAAAAAGTGACTTAATGCTAGTTAATTTAAAAATGATAAGTTCAGTGAAAGATCTCATTAACTGCTGCAAATTGTCATCCTTCAAACTGTTAATGATGATATAAATTAATAACCACTTGAGAGAAGATGGAAACTGAAACACAAGAAAAACCTTTGCCTGCATATAGAACCTGTCAGCTGTCATTATTGGTCTCACACCAGAAATGATGGGGTCCCAGATTGCTGCAGTCTGCAGCGCTGTCAGAGTCTGCTGAGACTGTGCCCACCTCGCTCCAACAGCAAGGCTGCAACTTAATTCTGGATGTGAAGGCTGGGCCTGGATTAGGGAGATATTTGACTTCCCCACTGCTATATTACAAAAGGTGTGAATTTTTCTTTCTCATGGACCCTGTGGTTCACAAACACAAAGGATGGATTGGCCGGGAGAAGTGGTTGGCTAATGAACATAACCCTATGGCTGCATTTGCAGTTATTTTGGCACTAATGTGGTCTAGTAACAGATGCAACTGTAATTTGTGACTCATTTGCTACCCCATTACTGCTTAATGAAATCTAACATATCACATTAACAATACGGATAAACACTCATTCTTGATATGTGGCATTTGGCTGTTTTCATTACCACTGTAATTAACACTTGAAATATTATTTCAATAAATATTTAAGGTGCTTTAAAATAAGTCGTAGTAATCATGACATAGAGACGGAAAACATAAAGCAAATGTGTGGCTTCTAAGCCTGAATGTGCTCTAGGATTACACTCTTAAGGCATTATTTACAGAAATAAAATGGGATTGTAGCTCAACAGTGCTCAGGCCCAAAATAATACCGAGAAAGCTACATTCATGTTAATGTAAAACCACTATAATTAAATACATTGTAATGCAGTAATTGCAAAGTAAGGTTCATGCTTAAATATGAATGGTAACAATCATACTTTTATTACTTGTTCAAGCAAAAGGGTTCAGTGAAATCAGTATTATTACAGTACATCTGAACTTCTCTTTACTTGACATATTTATGAGATATTAGTAATTTTAAGAACTGGATCTTTTTACCCCATCTAAAAGAGTAATTCCAGGACAGCTGCAAAAATATGTAACACAGCTAGATAATAATACAATCTTTTACATAGAAAAGTAGCATTCATTTAATACTTATAGCTACAAATGGGAGAGTAAATTGATTAATACCTTAACATTTTTTCATCTGAATTTAATTCTAAGTGTATAATTTATCCACATATGTATACATCTTAAAAAAACAAAACAAATCAAAAACCAAACATAAAACAGACATAAGACTGAGAATAAAATAGATGTAATCTAAGATGAAAGCAAGCCCCTTAGTGAAGTAGCCTTAAATCCAAATCACTGATCTATTCAGTCTGTAAAAACAGTCTGAATAGGATGCAATTGGGGACTGCAGAAAGGTAGTGTTATGACCAAAAGGTGGTATAACATTTGTGAGATTTATCTTACCAATCACATTTTTAAAGTTATTAACTTTTTAAATATTTATATCTTACACATATATAAAAAAAACAAAACGTGTGTGCATGGTTAAATGCCATCTGTACTGAAATGTTCAAAACATTTGTTCCTTTTGATAAAAATGCAAATCTGGAGAACTGTTGTATCAACATATAACAGCCAATGTCTGACACGGTGAATTATCACAGCTGGAATTAAATTGTCTCTGAACAGCTGCTGGCAGCAGAGCTTTCATCAATGTTTGATTCAAATGTAGGAAAGAAATTCTACAGAAAGAAACATCATGTTGTCATTACAGATGGGGTTTGTGTTCATTATCACAAATAACACTGGAGCTACTGCCAAACAATATTCTCTTATCTAAGCAGTCTTGCTGGGTAAAAAGAGACGGTGACCATTGTATAAATGATTCATAAAATCCTACCCTTAATTCTAACCTTCATATTTAGTGTTACATTTTCCTGCTTATTTTCTCTGAGGTTACTGTTTTAGAAGTGCACAGGAATACCTGTGACCGAGTCCCCACTTACAACACAAAAATCAGGGCTGCCTGGTTTTCTACCCTGTCCTCATGTTGGGAAGATCATTTCTGACATGCACCCTAGAAACAGTTCTTGTTCTCCATATTGCACATCCTAGACAGTGCATGGAGTAAGAGCTTGGGTTTAAAGGATGAGCAAAAGCAGTTTCTGTCTGGACTTGGGGTCAGGATTAGTGTGTTGATAGTCTTTTAACTGGTTATAAGGTGGCCCCACCTAGCAGACACATGGAGCCTGGAGTTCCCATACTTTCTCCTGTTTCCATTCTCAAAGGCAGTGATCAAATACATTATCTCCACAACCCAGCCAGCCTCCACCAGCCCAGCCTCTGGGTTTGTTCTGGACCCTGGATTCAAAAGATTCCTTGATGTAGCACATACACGTCAGGTGACAGAGCCGGCATTGGTTTTCTATCTCGTATGAGTATTAAGAACCCAAATGAAACCATTTGTATCTATAACAAAAATTAGAACATTAGCTAGTAATGACTATTACTAAGCTTGCTTTCAAAGTGTACACCTACTGTGCCTTTTATTTGTTTCCTTCTGTTCATAATTTTTTTCCATACATAAAGCAGATTTGTTTCTATTGACATGCTATGTAAGTAACAGCCTTATGGACAGCTAAATTGACTAGTAATGGAGAGCTGTCAGGTTATTTTCTTTCTCATTAAAGTCTTTATTTTGTGCTCCATAAAACACACAGAAATTCGGCACTTCACTCTTCATCCATTCAAAGTCTGTTAAATTATCACAGCAAACAGCAGAATATGAGCATAGATAAAAAATAAAAACATGTACCTCATTTGCAGCAAGAAATGCATTATTTGCCTCTGCCATGTTCATGTAGTTGTTATTGTTTCCAAACTGAAAGAAAAATAAGTATTTGGATTTAATGTATGCCATGATAAACTTTTTTCCCCCCACTGCTAGCATAGAAAAGGTATGGGGAAGAAAAAAAAACCAAAAACAACATAACCAAAACAACAAACAGATAAAAAGTATTTGCAGATGTTCTTTGAAGTCAGAACTCAATTGGATTCAACATTATTATTATTATTATTGTTGTTGTTGTTGTTGTTACATACTCTGCATCCCCCAGTCTTTATAAGAGATATTCTCCAACTTTTTTTGCCCAGGCAGCAAAGCCTCCCCAGAGACCTAAAGGCGACTTTGGAAATTAAGAATCCGTTAGGAAGAGATTCACAGGAAAGACATTTCTACTCTACTACATCTTTTCTGGCACACATTATAATATTTCTGCCAGTGATCCTGACCCGGAGGATTGCTGCAGCCAGAAGGAGCTGCTCTATTCCCACTCCAAGCAGACCTGGTTCCAAAGAGCTGAAGGCCAGTAAGGGGAAGAATGAGAATCTGCAATGCTGCTCCTGAAGTCCTATTCTTCTCAAAAAATTGAAAAGCCAAACAATCCCCCTTTGTTTATCTTTCCCTCCAGTGGAGCTCCCACTCTCCCAGTGAACGTTAACACCAGAACAAAATCAGAGTAACTGACTGACACTGAGACCCTGAGATGTGCCCAGTGGCCCCTTGCTCCCACCGAGGTGGAACTCTCTTGCCACATGCCAGTGATCACAAGGGATTTCTCTCCATGCCAGTCACCTCCTCCAAATTCTCAAGTATGAACATTTGTTGAGGAAGATAGGTACTTTTACTTCCATAGACTGAACACAGACAAAAAAGAGATTATCAGCATAATACTACGCCTTATGCCCTTGAACGGCGCTTCCAAAGGCATGCAGGCTGGTAACCAGTACTGCACATGTTCCCAGAGGAGGGAGGCATCCAGTCTTCTCTCCAAGGAACAGACACCAGGCATGTCATACACCCACAGTAAAAGAGGCTTTCACCTGCACACATTGCTCCAGCCAGGCACAGAGCACAGGGCAAGGCAGAGTGCTCAGTGAGGGAAAAGCCCCGTGCTGTCCCTACCACATCGCTGCTGCTAAAGACGCACTGAGCATTCCTCCCTTAACTCCCATTTTCGAGTTCTATAAAACAATTATTTTTAGGAAGGCTTTGTTTTATCTTATCTTGCCAGATCTTGGTGGACCTGCACCCCCTCCTCAGCCCCACAACAGCAAACACTCCCAACAGCAGCATAAGCTCTGTGTGGGGATGGATGACCATGCACTTGCACGGGTTCTTCTTTCCAAGCAAGAAACTCTGTTGTGCTTTCAGAACAGCTGAACCTGTCCAGAAAGGAAAACCACTTTCCTTCAGCTCAATTGGCTACAGCTGCACTTGGTGCCTGACTGTTTTTAGCAGTGAAATGTTTCAGACTCTCCTGTTTCTCACTGGAGGGGACCAGTGATTCTTTCAAGAAAGGGTCTTTCCCTGAAAACTCAAACATCCACTTCTGGCAAAAAGACAAAGTTAAAAGGAGGTATAAAAATAAAATTAAAAAAAAATTAAAAAAAAAGGGAACCTTGTATTGCTGATGAATTGTCAGACACTAAACAGGACATGGACCAAATTAGGAGACACTCATAGGAGAGGGAAGGAACACAAGATGAGATCCCTCATTCTGAAGTAACAAATTCCATTTGTGTACTTATCATTCTGAATCTTTCAACCTATAACACATGTTAAGCAACAGAGGCCTTAGCACAATATGTAGGCTGCCTCATAGCTATTAAAACTCTGTTATCCCCAGCTATGCAGATACTCAAGTAATGTCATCCATTTTTTAAAAGCCCAGATGTCACCCATGTTTGGAGATTAAAAAATTCAAGTAAAATTGCACATTCAAAGGACTGTTTTGGCACATACGGATGTGTGTGTGGATTTGTTGCACAAAGCACTACTTCAGTGCAATCAACAGGATAGAATTTTTCATGTCAGTTAGTGGCAAACTAAGAATGATTTACATGAAAAACTCAAATGGTTCAAACAGAGCTGTTCTTTCTGCAGTAACAAAAAAAAAAAAAAANAAAAAAAAAAAAAAAAAAAAAAAAAGGAAAGAAATCAAGTTTTTAAAGGATACCTAAGGGCAAAGGTACACTAGGCAAGCATTACTCTAACACTGGATAAATAAGTGGGGATGAACCTACCCTATTTTAATGACCTTAGCATCCTCCTACGGGCTCCAGTGCCTCAAAACAGAAATGTGGCTGATTTTTTCCTTGAAGAGTAAAATTCTACATTGTTTTGATGTACATGTATTGCTCACAGCACTGCTACTGCTTTCTGATTGCCAGGGTGGGTTTTCTTCTTTTTTGTTTTATTAAAGTAAAACAAAGGGGAGAGTGACAATTTAATTTTCCATTTTATTAAGACTGTGGAAGAAAATGATATAACAAGGAATGTCAAAGCTGTAAGTTACAGGTACATATCCTTCAAGTCATTTTGTTTTTAGGCTATCATATTTAAGACCCCATTGTATATGACTCAGGCAATGATGTCAGAAATATTTCAGATGTCTGAAATATTTCAGCTTTTGTTAGTATAGATCACAAGTAATATTCTTTACATTTATTTTCTTGTTTATGAACTAGAAATCCATTGAAGGCACGTAACAATTATCAGTGAGTATTTCTAAGATTAAACTTCCATATTATCTAATGGTACCTATAACAACAAAAGAAAATAAGATGGTTATTATCTTAAGGACCTAAACAATTCAAAAAACAAATTAAGCTTAGAGTGAAATAAGAACTGGGTTAGAAATCCTCTTCTGAACAGTTAGTCTGCGAATGTAATTACTGAAGAAACTACAGCTAATCAGCTGTGAATTGTATCCATTAATTAGTATTTGCCCTGGAGAAATGAGAAAAATCAGTAACAATGTTAACACTGCAATGCACTGATGAGTACTGAAACACAGGGCCCTCAGCATTTAGTCAAGCAGGTGGCTCCAATGGTCCAAGTAATTTAAAAAGCTCTCACCTGAAGTGCAGAGCTGGAATTACAAAGCACTTCTTGCATATCTTTGTATCTATATAAGGCTATAATTAATGGCTTTTAATTTAGAAACACTTTGTGATCAGCTGGGAACAGTGATAAATCATCCTAAATAGAACAACGCGTTCTTGCCTATTTTAGTAAAATAATTTTTTGTGAAAAGACTCTTGTTGCAGAAAATATTTTTCTCCATTTATTTTGTTAAGGATCCCTTGCTCTGACCCCTCATAAACAGCTCAGAACATCGGTCTAGTTAACAGCAGGGATCCAAATTCAAATTAAAGGGGGAACCCAGCAATTTGGCCTGCTCAAGTAGCCTTCCAGAGGCTCCCACCTGTTGGGTTTCCCTGAGACGGAAGAGTAAGATGTAGCACCTAGTCCAGCTACCTCTTTGTTTTGAGATGGTGTTGGGATTCTTTGCAAAGAACTTTGCCAGCATAATTAGCAAGGTTTTGCATAAACTTTTTAACCTAAAGAACTCCAGAGCACCCTTGCTCTGTAACTAGGAAAGAATAAAATGTCTCCAGCTTCCTTTGGCAATACACACCATTGCATTACAAAGTACAGTTTTTCTCCTTTTGTTTCAGCTCAAACTCTCTTCAGTTTTGGTGAACACATTAAGTAGGAATTATCCAGCTGACAGCCGCCACCAGCCCATGGAAACCACATGCATGGGCCCGTTTCAGGACATGAACTGCACACAAACAAAGCCTCTCTGAAACTGCTGTGAATCACAGCTTCCATTCTTCATGCAAACCACTGCATTAAAGCTACAACAGCTCAGTTCAGTCCCCTACTCCTGTGTGTTGGAAGGACACCTAATCTTGGGCCTGCTGAAATCCCTCTGCACAGACATGAAGACTGGAATGAGCCTGGATGCTGGGTTTACTAATGCCTTGTATAAAGCATGTCCAGAGAGCTCATTCATTCCAAAATGGCTGGGGGGAGCTCTTCTCTTCTCTTTGACTGCCAGACCTGAAGCCATACACCAGGTCTTCCTCAGCTTCTCCAGCAAGGGTGCATATTTGTAATGCAAAGGGCAAATTCACGCCCTCTCCTTCTTCAACACATGCTCCAATGTAGACAAAATCAACTCCTGCTCAGCATTGGAATTATAAAAACTGTATCACTGCCACCCTTCTACGAAGTGCATGTTTGCTTAGACCAAATCTCTGGGGCCAAATGTTAGGTTATCTGTTTGCAAATCAAGGGACAAGCCACTTGGAACTGGCACAGCACAATGCTGCTTGGATTTTCAAACTACCCTTTGTACTCATTGGAGCTTAAAAATTGGTTGGTTATGAAAGCTGAGACTAATGAGCAGTTGTTTCAAGGCAGAATTCTGATATGATGAACGCCACAGAATACCCTTGGCAGCTTGGGATAAAAATCAGTGATTAAATGTCTACTGAGTCTGAATTCCTACCAAAAAAATCTTCAGAAAATCTCGAATGTTGAATAGCGGTCACTCTCTGGGCTCTTTGGCGACTGTGATTGACTCATCGTAGCAAGAGATAAAACAGGCAAAAGAAAACTTTACACCACAAAACTATAATATTTTTTTAAAAAAACTTCAAAACTAAAGCAAATAACATTTAAAGGTGTTACTCTTATGGACACACAGAATAACATTTTGAACCTATAAAAGTTAATCAGAATTTTGCTACTGATTTTAATGGAGAAATCCTTTCACTTAAAATGTTCTGTCATTAGTATTTTTCACAACCTGTCTTTAAATCGACTGACTTTTGGTGCAACTCTAATCTGAAAAACGTTAGAACTCACATCCAACTATTCATGTCCTCAAGAGACCAAATACAGAAATACATAAGCTACTTAATACCAGATATAAAGGAGCACAGACTTTTATCAGAACATCTCAACAGAGCAAAAATGAATGTTTAAAACACTAATATTTTTACACTCAAAAAAAAAATTTAATTCAGCAGGCAAATTTGTTAAATATGTCAAATAATTATTTTTACAATACTGCTGTTTAATAATGCAACCTCAGGGAAGAACCACCATTGGAAAGGTTATTGTTCTAGCACACGATAATAACAAAATCATGAAATGTGAATAAATGTCCCAAATTAAAAACTTAAAATATATCCAGAACAGGAATGAAACACATTTTATCATCTACTCATAGCTAATCCATCAACTTAAATTTTGCTTAAAAGGAATGATTGCAATTCCACACTCAAAGAGTACGTCATATATCTGACAATAAATAAAAAAAATGAATAATAATGACAAAATCCACTCCGTGCTTTTCTGCCTTTTTTTTTTTTTTTTAATTAATTCAAGAAAACCTTATTCAAACCCTTATTGGAAAACAGAATTCAGACTTAATTATCATGACACTAGCAGTCCATTCATAATTATTAGTTAATGTTCAGCCAAAATACACATGTAAAGTTTGTCAGGACAGTATTTCTTATCAAAATTCTCACTGCATGTAAACAAGACCTAAACCAGTTCTGTCACAGCACTACATGCCCAATTGTGTACATATTTTAGGTAGTTACACATCCAAATTCTACTTTTTCTAATGCCAATTTACTGCTTATGGAATATGGAACCCTCAAATGATCATGCTTCCAGTATTTCTGCAGTAAAATTAGAAGCCATATTTTTAAAAATATAGCCATTAATACAATCATTCTTTTATGGTGTGGGCATACTTGTGGTTTTCATATAAAAAAAATATCGACTAGCACAAATATATATTATGGCAAGAATCTCAGTTTTATCTTCATATTTGGCAAATTAATTCCTCTGAGGTTACACTACCCTTATGAGTAAAATGAAAGATAACAATCCCAAAAGATGTAATTACAGACTAAAACTAAATTACTTTGTAGGTCTAAGTACTGTATCTTAATAATTTCACTGGAGAACATCTTCACTGCATTTGGGCAGATTTGATTTTGCTGCCTGACCAATAATTACAGCTCTGGCAAATACAATGTCTGATAAGGACATCAATTAAGAATGAGCATTGTGTTATTTAAAAAAAAAAAAAATTCATCATGTTCACAGCCTGTCTGATTGAATGAAATGCCAAATTAAATTAATGGAGATTGCTAAGTCTAGCTGGCTGGTGGGGAACCATGCAGAAAGTGGGACAGCATAGACAATAAACTGTCTGTAATTAAAAGATGAGAAGCTGGACTAATGCTACTTCAGCCTGATTATTCCAAACAAAACAATATACACTAAAATTATTCTGACAACAGAAGTAGAAGGAGTGGGAGGATGGCTGGGATAGGGGACATTTTCTTTTTTTGTAAATAGTATTAACTATCACCATCCACAAACATCTGGTGAGTGTCCTCACCAGATGTATTAAATTAAATAGTGGGGCGGTTCTCATCAGAAAACACAATTTATTTTCTCAATGAACACATCTCCAATCCTTTCTGTTCTAGATGGATATCCAGCTAATCTCAGTAGAGGCTTTACTCCTAAGTTATTGTGTGTTCACAGGAGGAGCAGGGAGTTCTTTTCTGGAAGAGCAAGTCGTTCATGGAAGTTTCAATACTTCAGACGCAGTTGATGGTATCTATATTATTTTATAAAATACAAGTCTTCTATTCTGATTTTGCTGCTAGAAACAATTAGGCAAGTTGTTGTTTGACAGTTGCCACACCAGCACTGTTGTTAGGGATTCAGATCATTGTAAGTGAATGACGCATTGTTCTAAACCTTGTAATTGGAGAAGAAATTTTACCTCAGGATGAATGCAAAGTAGTAGCCTTGATTTTGACACTACATCATTACCCACAGAAATTTTGGGACTCACTCCTCTGACAAGATGCCAACATTTTGGAAGGTATGTGTTGCCCAGCACCAGAAGAATTATTCAACGGGCAACTCTAGGACGTTATGGGTTGAGTCACTTAGCATAAAGGAGATGGAAAGTTGGACCAGATGCAGACAGAAGGCATTTGGGTCAGCCAGCACATAAGGTATCCCAATTCCATCTTAGACCTAACTGCTCTGTGTGTGTGTGCACAAGGGTAGGGACATGCACAGAGACAATGCTTCTGCCAGCAAAAGATAACATTTTGGAACACTTTCATGAAATACCGGACCACTAGGTAACATATACTGTATATGTCAAGTTTTTACTTAAGACTTTCGGTTCATAATTTTAGAACAAATTTAGGATTAGTGATTTTTTTTAAGGGATAGTAAAATAGCAATCCGCTTTCTGAGACAGATGAGTGTTTTCTTATTTTCAGTAGTTCATGTATTCTGGAAGAGGGTTGATTTCCTCCTAGGTTCTGCCTACAAATCTGCCAGGACATGTCTTCATGGACTTGGGAAAAGCCACCCAGGAACTGTCAGCCTTGGTGACTTCAGTCACCAGAACCTGCTACACAGCAGTAATTTCTCTCCATTTCTTTCCCATCAGGATTCTCTATCACATCATATCAGGATCCTGCAACGACCTGGAGGGAATGTAGGCCCTGTAGAAAACTAAAGGAGTTCCTTTGAGGGATTTCATGCCAGAGAGCTGCATTTGCTTACAACCATATCTCTGATGATCAACAAGCCAATAGACAGGACCACAAAACTTTAAAGTATGAAGTACCCATCTTTGCTGTCACATTCTCAATCCCGAATTTTAGGCAACTGAATAATCTCATTAGTGGTTCATTAATTATTGAATCTGTTCATGTGTAGAATCATACATGTGACAGTCTTTTGATATTTAAAAACTTAAAGCTTTTAATTCAGGGGGCCATTTAGATTCCAATTTCTAAGTATCAAACATCTGCCACACTAATTGTTATATATATTGTTATATAAGTGAGGCTATGCCTATATATATATATGTACACATACGCATTCTTTAACTCTGCTTAGAGCCAAAAAAACTCTCAGTGGAATAAAATACTTGAGGAGTAAGATATGAAAGAAAAATAGATATTTATATTTTATTCATATAGCCTCAATATCCATCAGACACACTGTTTGCAGATAGTACAGATTTAAAATTTTTGGAAAGCAATTAGAATGGAAACATTTGAAGTTACTTTAAAAGCTTTCATCTAGCAAATAAAAACTTCGACAATAACAATAAGAAACACTGACTTAGTCTCTGTGATTCCAGCCAAACACTTTAACTTCTTCAGTGGATTCCACAGCCAAAAGCTGTAACTGAATGATATTTTGCCAAGTATGATACTGAACAAGTCTTAGGAACAGTAGTGAAAGGAATATTTAATGGTCTCATGTTAGACATCTTCAGCTCTCTTAAGAAGGACATATTCTATAATTTTTTTATATGCAAGAAGTAACTCTTTATGAATATGCACAGTATTATCCTGCTGATATGACAGTCAAGGCAATTTCAATATATGCCAGACTTTTAATGCTACTTATTCCGTATTTAAATGTATACATATTAAAAGGTGGTTCAAAGAGCAGTCCTGGTCCTAATATGTATACAAGATTAAGGTATTATAAAATTAGTCTGAATCTTGAAATTGTTCTCCGAGACAAACATAGGAACAGTTTTGCTGTTACATGTTCAAAGAGTTTCAATTTACTATTTTGACTCTCTGTAGACAAGAATATCTGTCCACAGTCTGTGGAGCTGTGCCTTCAAAGGTAATAAAATGGACACTCAGACAGATTCTGGGTATATCTCCATTTTCCTACATATGCTAAGACTACTTCTCCTCTGTACAAGGCTAATAAAAATAGAAAACTTGGACCAACCCATTGAGTTTTACATTAAAAAGACCTTACAAGACCTACAGATGTTACTTTGCATAGTTCTGAAGTACATTTCCTATCATCACACCCTGTTGTTGCCTGAAGCTTGAAACACAGAAAGATACCAGATGTTAAGATATTCAGTTAAAAAGCCAAGGAGAGGCCACTGTAGTTTAAGTCTTTGTTTAAAAATATATGAATATTTAAAGAATCTGTTTTCTTGCTTCGCTTTCTAACCTAGATGTGTTTGCAGTGATGAACTATGAAATTATTTTCCCAACCACTCTCATGAGCACATACTTGTTGCTATAATAACCCATATTAGGCATAAATGTTATACAAGGAAAATATTGCTAACATGCAAAAAGAACTTACTTATATTGCTCCTGTTTGTACGTATTTTTCTACAACTTTGCGGCAATTTTGATTCCACAGGAGCAGAGGACTTCTCACACATGCAGTTTTCACATCACCCATTTGATGTACGTATTTTACATTACTCTAAACAGCTGAAATTCTACACAAGATTTCATTTCTGACGACATCCGAGGACATATGGCAGTTACAATATGCTCTTTTTACACAGCTGCTCTTAAGAATGACGCAAGGCTAAAGCACAATCGAGCCTTTTCCATGGTCCTCCAAGAAGATGGAAATATCTCTTTTCTCCATGACATTTACCAAATGGAAGATCCACAGCTTCTCAGAATGGCCTCCAACACGCCCACAAAACTATTTGAAGAAAGGAGACAAACCAAGTCTGTGGACCTGATGCTGAGGTTGCCCCACCTACCTGGTTCACATAGGTTGTGGCAGGAGCACTGGGGACATGGAGCACTGGGGACATGGAGCACTGGGGACACGGAGCGCTGGGGACATGGAGCACTGGGGACATGGAGCAGTGGGGACACGGAGCTCTGGGGACATGGAGCTCTGGGGACATGGAGCACTGGGGACATGGAGCAGTGGGGACGTGGAGCACTGGGGACATGGAGCAGTGGCGATGTCAAGCACTGGGGACATGGAGC
>WBMY01011354.1:322412-357576 GCA_013397315.1 Donacobius atricapilla
GACGTGGAGCAGTGCGGACGTGGAGCACTGCAGACGTGGAGCACTGGGGACATGGAGCGCTGGGGACGTGGAGCAGTGCAGACGTGGAGCACTGGGGATGTGGAGCAGTGGGGACGTGGAGCACTGGGGATGTAGCTGGAGCCCCTGCCTCATGCCCAGCTCATGGACAGGAGTCCTCCAGTATCCCTGGGACCTGAGAACCAGCAAGGTCCCGAGAGGGAGCAGCCCTAAGTCACCAAGGACAGCATCAAGGGCCCTTCAACTCCCCTCCTACACCTCTGAGCACCCCTTTACCCCCAGCAGTTCAAGTCCTGCAAGCTGAGTTTTGTTTGGTTGGGTTTTTTTAGGAGGTAATGCATAAACACAGAACTGGTTTTGCCACATGAATATTTCTGTTTCACTTCCCTCTTTGAGGCATTAAATTCATACAATCAAGCTGTTAATCATGTCTAGCCCCCCTTTATTTTATATAAAGTGTCTAAGCATTGAACCTAAGCATTTCTTAGCATAATGACGGCATTTTATACTTAGGATCCCAAGAAATACTTTTACATCACTATATTCAGGATTACTGTAACATTTTCGCACACGAATTTAAAGTGATGTGATTATACTGCAATTGGGGCTGTAAGTAGCTTTTCTTACAATCTTATATCAAATTTCACTCACTTCAGTGAAAATTGTGAATTCCATTCTAGACTGTGAATCAGTTCTCCTACACTAGCAAATTATATCAAGTTTTAAATGTAAAATTGATAGAGAAAGGGTGAAGCAGATGTAGACATTTTATATTAATCACAATGGAGGATAAGTCAAGATACTTTGAGTCTAAAATCAGTACATGCATAAAATCTTAAATATCTCAACTCTCAGCCATGTTGATACCATGAGTTCCTGCATTTTTTAATGAAATTAAACNGTGGAGCAGTGCAGACGTGGAGCAGTGCAGACGTGGAGCAGTGCAGACGTGGAGCACTGGGGACATGGAGCGCTGGGGACGTGGAGCAGTGCAGACGTGGAGCACTGGGGATGTGGAGCAGTGGGGACGTGGAGCACTGGGGATGTAGCTGGAGCCCCTGCCTCATGCCCAGCTCATGGACAGGAGTCCTCCAGTATCCCTGGGACCTGAGAACCAGCAAGGTCCCGAGAGGGAGCAGCCCTAAGTCACCAAGGACAGCATCAAGGGCCCTTCAACTCCCCTCCTACACCTCTGAGCACCCCTTTACCCCCAGCAGTTCAAGTCCTGCAAGCTGAGTTTTGTTTGGTTGGGTTTTTTTAGGAGGTAATGCATAAACACAGAACTGGTTTTGCCACATGAATATTTCTGTTTCACTTCCCTCTTTGAGGCATTAAATTCATACAATCAAGCTGTTAATCATGTCTAGCCCCCCTTTATTTTATATAAAGTGTCTAAGCATTGAACCTAAGCATTTCTTAGCATAATGACGGCATTTTATACTTAGGATCCCAAGAAATACTTTTACATCACTATATTCAGGATTACTGTAACATTTTCGCACACGAATTTAAAGTGATGTGATTATACTGCAATTGGGGCTGTAAGTAGCTTTTCTTACAATCTTATATCAAATTTCACTCACTTCAGTGAAAATTGTGAATTCCATTCTAGACTGTGAATCAGTTCTTCTACACTAGCAAATTATATCAAGTTTTAAATGTAAAATTGATAGAGAAAGGGTGAAGCAGATGTAGACATTTTATATTAATCACAATGGAGGATAAGTCAAGATACTTTGAGTCTAAAATCAGTACATGCATAAAATCTTAAATATCTCAACTCTCAGCCATGTTGATACCATGAGTTCCTGCATTTTTTAATGAAATTAAACACTTTCCACTTTGGAATCACAACCAAATAGAGAAATGGCATTTTTTAAAGTCTCCATTAACTCTACTTCACCATGTGCGAGGCTGTACAAAGCAAGTCTATTGCAAAGACAGCCTATGGGATGTAAGTGCTCTTGTAAAACACATAACCCCAAGGAGAAACTGAGGAAAGCCACCCAGAAATGCCCCAACCCCATTGCCAGAGCCGGCGTCAAGTCACCCTGGAATGTTCCTCAGGTGATGACATTTTTCAGTTTGGAAAACTTACGTGTGTTAATGTAGCATAGATCACAGATGTACTTGGTAAACAGGCACATAACACAACACTTCCTCCTGTTTCTTTATTTCACATCGACCTGAAACCTGGAGGATTTCTCCACTATTTTTAGTTGGGGCATGATTACAAGTCCCACAGCAGGGAGGCCTCTGGAGAATCTTCAGCAGCACCTGACTTTATTTAAACATGCAAGATGGAACTGGTTGCAATGCCCTGAAATAACTGTACAGGTGAATTAAATTTAAGAGTAGAATAAACCCTATTGGTGTTTGTATTCCTAATTTATGCCACAGAGACTAATCAGGCTTAATTTGTCTATCTTTAGCTTCCTAGTGTTTCATTCCAACGTAAAGGCAATATTTTGGGCAGCAGAAACTTTATTTTGTAGGTGAGTAACCTACTTTAATTGCATTTTCATCCATTACTACAGTGTAGCATTTTCTTCGCTTAATTGGGTCACTGTATTTCTTCTGGAAAGTGGGCACAGAAATTACTTCTGATATTGATTGCAGCCCCTGAGGTTCAGCTGAGAGTTGAGGACACACAAAGGGAACACAGCAAATTCCATTTATGACAAATGAAATAAATAAAGTTTCAGTCAAACCTTCATATTAGGAAAATCCTGACGTTAAAATATGGAGATTCTCTATAAAGCATCTCACACACGCAGGGCTGGAAATGCCTGGTACTATCCAAAACCAGGCCTCTCAAGTCTTCAGGTGATCTCCAGCACTGATGTGTCAAAATATGAATGAGTAGTGTTAGAATTAAGTGCATATTAAAAAGCACACCAGTAATTTTGAGATGACATAGAAAAACCAAAGTTTTTAAATATAAAACTAAAAATGGTAATAAAAGCTCACTTGAACAGTCAAGTACCACTCTTCATGTCTTGATGTAAGCAAGCATGAGCTTTGATACATGCAAATTCTTGCGTTTCTTTTCTTGAAGTATGAGAGACACCATATCTTAGCGGCATTTCTGCATCCAAGCTGTTCCACAGCTCGCTACTCACACTCTGAATATATTCTCCTACTTTAGTGGACTGAGATAATTCAGTCTCATGCTATTCATATCAAAGATGTGAAAGAAGTTGAATACTTCTTAGTTGAATTTAAAATTATGTAGCTTTAGCATGAATTCAAAGTAGATGCATCAATTGTAATCGTAATCAGTACATGTATAAAAGCTGTAATCTCTTCATGAACTTTCTTCGTCTAAATGTTAGAAACTATGCAACATATTCCTAGGCATACCTGTTAATTCCAAGTCAGGCTGATAATTGGAGGTCAAAGCTTATATACATGTATACACTCTTTTTCCTTGTCAGCGGATGACATGACCTGAGCTCTACCAAAAATATTTCTTCTGGTGTCTCTGAGATAGTATTTTTGATACAGAAACCACTCTGAAAGAACCAAGTAATACTTTGCACCATAACCACATGCTTCTGGCAGGCAGATGTCTGCTACAGCTAGCTGCAAACTCCTGGGAATTCTCTCAATTATATTTTATATCTTGAACCTTACCATTCCATCCCACTTTTAGTATGGAAAATTCCCCAGAGATCAGAAATCTTTGGGCACTAGAAGTGAGTTCTGCAGTCAGGGCACTCTGACAAAATCCTGTATATTCAGGGTTTTGTTTCCCAAATACCCAGCTACAGCTGTTTCATTACTGTAGTATATTTTGGATCACACAAAAACTTCAGCCAAGTTTTACAACACAGACATGTCATGCTTCTGTGAGAGCAAAGCTGTGTGAAGGTTCAGAACTTCAAATCCCATGTCCAGTTCTAGTGAGCCAGTGAAATGATGCAAAACTATGCCAGGGAGCACAAAACATCCAAATTGCTCTGCCTGTTCACAGCAAGAACAATTCACAGAAAATCCATCTGGTTGCTTGTTTCATGAAGTTTCTCAGTCACTTTTTCTACCTGAATTGGGAAACGCTGCACAGTGTTAGTGTTAATGTAATAGAGAAGGCAGGAACAGGGCAAAAGTTCTGGCAGCTTTTTGCTACCAAAAGAGGAAAATACTAAAAAAGGGTGGGAAAAATAACTAAAGTGTCAGTTAAAAATAAAAGTTATTATAAATAATTCCTTTGTCTTCATTTGTATAAGCATCTAGAAGAGTTTCTGATAATATTTTATTGTCCAGTGGTTTTAGATTTAGAAAATCCCAAAACCAAGCCATCCTCACCCTAATGGTTTTGCCTGTAGTTGCTTGCCTGATCTGCCCTAGAATTATAGCAGTTTTCCAGTGAAAGAGATTTCCTCTGCTAATCAAAACAAAGCTGCTCAACTGTATTTTCAAAACTGGTGAAGAAAAATAAATGTATTTTAATGGAAGAAGTGAGTTGTCAAATGCAACATACATAGTATGGTTTGAAGAGGAATAAAAAGGTGCACAAGTGGTATGAAATGCTGCGCAGTTTCTGGGTACTAGGAGGCAGAGAAAGGGTGGAATAAAGACCCATAGAAAAGTATAGTCATAGTAAGACAATGATTATCAGAGCAAGATAATAAAAATTAACTTATCAGATAGATATGGAAAAGATAAACTGAAACACATAAGAGATTAAAGTGAGATTAAAAGAAATTTTGAAGAAAGATTAACACAGAAAGGAAAAATTTTCAAAATTTAAAATATTTTATAATACCTTGTAAAGGATGATTTTGAGAGCATCAAGCACACATTTTTACACACACTTTCATAAAAATGCCATTTTTTCATATTTTGAAAAAATGGACATCTTGTAACAGAAAATATGAAATTTAAATTAATCTCATAATTCCAGACCGCCTGTAAAGAGGTCTAGAGCAAAGAGGTCTCTTTCCTTTGTCCCCCACACAAACTTACAGTTTTTCCCTCTCCAGCCCATGGAACAGTTGTCCATGTCTAAGTGCACATACTCCCATGGGAAATTCTGGATAACATGCTGTAATGACCCTTCACACTTTTCCATATGGGACCTTCCTTAGCACCACTGAAATCACCAAGGACAGATTCCAAGGACACAAGAAATTCTTCAGTGCTGTAACCTCACCTTCATCCAACTTACAGACAAAGCACTGATCATAAGAAACCTCTCTGCTTCTTTTTACATACCAAACTCCCAAACCCTCACACCTATCATCAAATCAAAATTCAAACAATCATTTGTATAAGAATTACCTAAGAAAAACAGAAACCTGCTGTGGTATTTACCAGTGAGAAAAACATTGAAGGTTATTTGCCAGCATAAATCAGGCTGTGCCATTTGATTCAGATGGTGGTGCTGGTTTTGTGCCATATTCCACTAAATGGAATATCAGCTGTAGCTAAAAGAACTACTATAAAATAATAAAAGGGTTATCAATTTTCATGTCAACATATCTTCTGAGACAAGGAAAATGTTTTTGCATATTGTTACAATATGCATGTGTGAAAGGGGCTAAGGAGTATAAACCCTTCACCATTCTCAATTGTAAATAGTTTTTCTGTAGCGTTCACTCTTCCTATGTTTTCCTTCATAAACATAAATTTAGGGAAATTTAGGCCTGTTTCCAGTCTCTTCCTCCCTCCAGAAGCACAACCCATGGTACTGGCTCAGTAATCCCTGTTTGCTTCAAAGATATGGAATTGTGCTCATCTTGAGAATATCACAGCGCTTCAACCTCATTAATAGATTTTTTTATTATCAAAATCTTAAACTGAAAATTTCACACACTTCCCACATCAGAAGTTCCTGGGTCATCTAAACAGAATCATCAACATTTAGAATGGCCATCATCAATGATGAAGAAGATTCACAACAGCATTTCCTGTTTCCAAAAAAGGTTATATGCCATGTAACAATAAAATGGTTATATCAGCAGCAGTGGGAACCAAACTAGAAGACATTCCAGTGACTCAAACTCCTGATGTCACTGCCACCAGCAGAAATGATGCTAGATAAATTATATTTTGCTGTCGTGCACTAGCAAGAAGCTTACAAGAGAGAAGCAGGATTAGTTCAGGACACAGGAAACTATTCATGTAACAGTTAAAGCTTAAGAGATCTGGCTTATATCAAGTTGATGTTTCAGATAAGAGACTGCATTATAACAGGTTACAGTTGCAAAAATAATTTTGATTGGCATATCATTTATACTAACTACTGCTTGGAGCTCACCCAGAATACACAACGTACTATAAACTGTTAGGAAATATATCAGTGTATTGTTCAATATTTACAATGTGCTTTATTTTGTAAATATAAGACCTGGCAGAAAAATTGTAGAGTATTAAAAATAGTTCTGCTTAAAAAGAATTCCCCTTTTTCCTATAAAAAGAAGTTTTTCACTAGCAGTAGTTTATAATTTTGTTCAAAAACGTTCACAGCAGAGCTAAACAAACTTTCAATGAGGAAAATTTGATTGCTTTGTTCAGCTGCTCACACAGATTTCTATCTGTACTTATTTGCATATTTGTGAATATTCTCTTTCAGGCCCAGACCATTTTTGTTAGCAAAATCAATTTTCTGTTGGACAAAAAGTGAGATTTACTCTAAAGATTTTAAGCTTTTAAATAAACATGAATTGAATGGTGCAGAGAGTTCTTTTAAGAAAAGATTCTTGCTGTTTGGAAAGAAAAGAATTCTTTGCATTCACAGGTATCAATTGACAGAAAAAAATTTTTACATGAAGAGAGAAAAAAATATACAAAGGCAAACCAAAAAGAGCTGCAATGTAATTAGGTAGCTGTAACAGACTGATTTTTAAGGAACACATGCTCATATACAAAACATAAAAAAATTAAACTCTGATATAAAAGCTTTATTATTAGCTTTATTTTTGATTTTCCAAAGCCCAGAGAATACTCATGATTATGAAATTGCATCCTCTGCATCTGAAGAGAAGGACTTTTCTAAAACCCAACAGCTCTGCAGAATCCTTAGCAAACACCAAGAAAACACAATTTTTTCTAGGTCTCCTCAGCTCTGCTAATAGTTATTGTTTGCACAACTGTAACTAAGTACATTACCAACTAGTTGTTCAATCTATATAAATTTAAGAAACACACATTGCCAAGGAGTGACTCATATATCAGTCTATTATATGCTACAGAGCTGACTGTATTAAACAAATCACTTTCCCTACAGCTGAAGAATAGAAGCTATATACAGAGCAGAGGTTATTGTCTAATTTAAATCTTGGCTCCGTTCCCAGAGCTGTACAAGATTCCAATTTGTGGAAATGTTACTCTCTGCTACTGCCAGAAAGGCTACAGAAAATGGTATTGGGTGCCTTCCAGAAATATGTCTGCAAAATGCCAATCAACAAGTCACTAAAGATTAACAGTATGACTGTACCAAATTAATTTAAATTATAGAAACATATGGCTAGGATGTTTGCACTGCACTTAACACAACACCTGCTTCACAAACAGCTAAGTTTCCTTCCACAGTATAAAATAATATATGTCAAACACCTTGAACCCAATTCCTATAAATGGAAAAAAAAATCAGTTCATAAACAGTAACCACAGGGTACCACTGTCAGCTACAAGCCACCATTTTGTAATGGTTAAATCCCTTATTTATTTTAAATTCTACACCAGCCCAGACTAAGTAGTCTTTTCCCATCATAGAGAAAGTAATTAGCGACAACAGAAATTAAGAAAAAAGGATGGCAGAAATAAACATCCTTGCATTCCATTTTAGAAATAAAAAATATTTTAAGTTGATTTTGCTAGAATACTTCCAGACTTACAATAGTACTTCAAATACAGTGTTATTGTGTCTTCTCTCTCTCTCTCTCCTCCTTGTTGACATTCTTAAGCAAAAGCCTCTCCTGAAAGGCTCTGTATGCTCACAGAAGGTTAAAAGATTAACAATCTCAACCAAAAGTCAAATATTTTATATTTTGTCAATGTGGTTTTTCTGTATTTTTTAATTCCTCAATAGATATGATCATATCATCAAATAAAAAAAAATCTGTGGCAGTCTCAGAAATATTTACACATTAAGGTATGCCATATTTCAGCTGAAGAGTAAGGGAGCTGTTTTATGTTTCTCTCCACTGCTTTTCTATTATTGCCTAGCTAATGGAAATACATCAAACAAATGTTCTACAAGAGCAATAAATATTAAAGTTGACCTATCCATCTGGAAGAAATGAGAACAATACTGCTCACTTTTAGCCCAAATATGACACTGATAAATGAAGCTGTGAGATTCCATCACACTTTCAGCAACCTGGGCTAAGCGCCCACCACGAGATTCTTGTACCAGCAATTTTCTCCATTCATCTTCATTAGGCAGTCACTTGACCTGCCTCCTAACATCCCTGTCAGATTTGAACCTTTAGGGGGCTGCTTGTAGTTTTTAACAACGCACTCTAAAAGTTTTACTCCCTTTTTGCAAAAAACCTCGGATGAACATAAAAGATTATATGAGCCATTTCTTCTGGAGGGAGGACCACGAGCTGCCCGTCACAACTACGGCAGGAGACGGCAGCACCGAACGTGTGATGGCAGAACACGATGGCAGTCGTGTCCTTACAGCCCAGAACCAAACCTGGCAGGAAGCACAAGTGGGCAAAGCCATCACTCTTTCAGCCATCAAAACACAATTATATGTTGAAATCAGTCTGTGTGTAGCCTCGTGCCACAAATGGAATGTCCTCCACTTCCTCCCTCAATCACTGCTTGAAGAAAGCTGGAACAGGCAGCCAGAGCATCCTTTACCCAGCAGAGTAAGAATGCTTCATCACATTAGCAGTGTTAACATTACATCCTCATTATTTCCTTTTTCAACAATAACAACACAAATTTCATTATTCTGTAATAGTGAAAATGAATACCAATTCAACATGAATTTGACAGTGTAATAAAAAGCTCCTAACAGGATTTTGAGCAACTTCCTCAAAAAACTTCATAACTTTATGATCACTTAGGGAAATCAGAAAGGCTAAAAGCACCAAAAGGCATTAAGCTTTTGACATTAAAACTATCTCAGATATTCATGCAATTGCAATACCTTCATTAGGGTAGCTCTGCAATGTTTATCTGACAAGCATCTGATGTATTGACTCTTTTCTATTGCATACAAACGGCTTATCTTCCTTGTTTCAAAAAAGTCTTTAGAGTTATAAATATTGTAGACTGTCATGGTAATGTAGCAATTAAAATACACCCACATAGCTTTCTTTTAGACAGTAAGTTCTTCAACCCTTTTTCATGTTGATCAGGTCTTACATGAGTGGTTCCATGCAGCTGCTAAGCACACTAGGCACTTACTCATCCAGGAAAACACTGCTGAATTCAAGTAAAGACTGCAGAATCAAGGAGAAGATAGGTACTCCTGATACAGGATTGAGATGGATTGCACTGTGATCACCATTCACAGACATGACTTTAAGACAAACCAAATAGAGTGCTTTCATGGACAGGTACTTCAGTCATGCTAAGCGGGATTTACACCACTACTATTTTTACCTTTCTTTTAAAAACCAAACAAATATTGTTTTCCCTGTCATAATTTCAATGGATTCTGCAAGTATCAAAATTCTGATGAAAACCTGAAAATATTGCCAAAAGTATGGACAAGAAAAACTACTGAAGAGATGTGCCATTAAAAATCAAGACCTCATATAGGTGTATTTGTGGTAGGTACATTTAACTCCCTGACCACAGAACACCTCACGGGTAGTGAGTAATTGCTGATAAGGTGTTGTGTTTCCATGCACAATACAAGGAATGCTTGAGTCTAAGCTGGAATGCTGATCTCAGCTCCTTTTTAACCACTACTACATGTTCCTACATCAGCATTATAGCAATTGCACAATGATCCCTGGCAGGACTTTCACTGGGCTTTTCTGAGACACAGACAATTCAGAAAAAAGCCATCAGGGGCATGAGGTTTCACATGAGTCAGTATTACACTGCATTGGTATTACCTGCCTTACCATCTGTGACTGCAAATGCCTTTATCAACAAACACTGAGCCTCTCTATGGAAAGAAACTATGGAATGGGCTCTGTCTTGAATGTCTGGGACACTGAAGATTTCAGTTGCTCTGCATCAATTCCAAGCTCAAAGTTTGTCACATTTCCCTCACTGATGACATGGTCTCAGTGATTTTCTCTGAATAAACAGATTATTCTCAAGAATGAACAAATGTCTCTGTGATGACAGAGGTCTTCACAGGGGATTTTCACAAGTGGGTCAGGCTATAACTGCTGCAGAAAGCTGATTCTCAACACAAAGCCACTTGGAAAGGTGAGTCTGTAGATCCAATGGTCCTCAGAATTACCCACAAGTCCATTATCTGCTAATTCCCTTTGTGTGAGTTAGCTTCCTCCAAAAGATTTATATCAAGTTAATAATGAAACAAACTGCTCTAAATGGAGTCTCTGTTTACAGGATGACAATGACTTTTCAATATTTTAGTGTAATCAGTTCTTTAAGAGGACCTGATAGTGACAAGACTGAAAAAATTGTTTTGCCAGGGTTGGGAGCTATTAAAATCAAAACACAATACAAGAAAAAGAAAGGCCTGAGGCAGTTTTCAAAGTACTTGCTAACAAAAACAAAAGTGAGAGATATCTCAACACAGCTTTAAAGATGATCCCATGTATGGCAAGAGATACAGCATACATGAAAGTCTAAGGTATGCCAGGGAAACTATCCTTAAGTCTCTGAAGACCTACAAAAAAAAAATCTGTTTTCAAGAAGGCATACATACATATATATATATATAGATAGATAGATAGATATAGATAGATATAGATATATATATAGATAGATATAGATATAGATAGATATAGATATAGATATATTAGATACAGATATAGATAGATAGATATAGATAGATATAGATATAGCTATAGCTATAGCTATAGCTATAGATATAGATGATATAGATATAGGGAGAATTCCTATCTGTTGGAATTCAGAGGGAAAAAAAACCCCAAGCAAACAAGAGATATTCCAAGAACGAGAGTCAAAGAAGTGAAGCATATTTTCATCTATAGCTGATGTGTGCTGGGGAATGTCTCATCCAAAGTGATGATGATGTGCTATGATAATGTCAGCTTTACCAACACCATCACCTGTCATGCCAGAACTATTCCCTGGCTCTCAGTGATGACGAGGCTCTTCAATTCTTCAAGACGAAGTGACACTGAAGCAACCTGTAAAAGTATTTGCTAAAGACCTCCAGAAAATGAAGTAAAAGTATTCTATATTGCATTAGGCTATGCACACATTAGCACGACATTCGAGCTGGAATTAGTCTTTCTCCGAGCAGAAACTTCAGTAAGCAGTTGTGCCTTGACCACAGGCAACTCATCTTAAATTTCATTAACTTTTTTCTCAGCTACTTTCTTAACTTTATTCAGAATGCCCCTTCAAATGCAGTTCAGTCATGAACTCTATCATTCACAGTGCAGCATTGTTTGTGTCGAGTCTTTGCAGCAGGGTTATCACTACAGGTTAATGGATTTGTGTTCTGAGAAGCCATGATTAGAACAGCTGACCTGTGTTCTGCATTATACAGTGAAAAACATATCAAGCAGCACGATTGCTATCAAGTGTCAAAAGAGATACTGAGAGCTGTGTGTACAGACAGCACTAAACTCAGATGGTTTTATTACTCCTAGGTATTGTGCAGTGGTTAAATTTGACATGTACAAATTGCTGAAGTGAAGATTTGCAAAGTAACAGTATATATCAAGGCTAATGGATTAGTTAAGAAAATGATGTGAAGGATTTCAAGCACAGCATGAATATGCATTTAAAATATTTGTGACACTTTAATGGACATTTTCATTAGCAGAGGTTATAACAATGGCAAAAATCTGAAATTTTAGACAAGGAGTGATGTTATTACAATAATTCCACAAAATTCAAAGAGATAAATTCTTACTGTTGGAGAAGACATTAAGACCCTTGAAGTCTCCTTCCAACACAGCTATTCCAATAGAAAAATCAAGTACAAACAAAGGAATGCATTTTCTTGTCCCTTCTGTAAAATGTTTCAAGCACTGTTCAGTAGAAAGTAGTAGAAAACTTAAGCTGTCATGGCTTTTCTCTTCTTCTTTATCATTACAATACATGAGCTGACATCAAGGAGAAAAACTCATTTATACCTAAAGTGGTCTATAGAGCTGCTTGCTCTGCTAGCAGGGCATCAGAAGGTGTCATTAGGAGAGCATTTAATAGTAACTATAACATTAGAAAGCAAAAGTAGCACATTCAAGGGAGAAGGCAAACTAATCACCTAGTGAATACTAACTTTTGCCAGAATAAACTGCATGTATGATGCAGTCTTGGACTTTCAAACCATTCTGTATGCACAGCAAGAGCCTTCTTCAAAATTGGCCTTTTACACATCAACTCATTTAGCAAATATGGTGATACTGCGTTATGACCCTGAACCCAATCAGTTATGAAATGCACATCAATAAAAAAAAGCTTGAAAGGAAAGACTTCAATGGACACATTCAAAATTTAAGCATTTTCACAGCATTGTGCCTAGAAAGTCATTGACTTTCATGAGAGCTATACCTAGCATGTTTCCAGTTCCCACAAAAGAAAAAATTCTTTCCAAGGTATGTTCAGTATGCTTGGAACAACCTGGGCTACAAGGAAGAGTGAATTCAGCCCATATGCAGGAGCCTCATTCACAGATATGGCTTAGAGAAGCCCAGATTTTGACAATTGTTTGTCCACTATTTCAACTGCTTGCAGGCAGGCATTGCTGCACTCCCCAAGAGGAGCAATGATGTGTTCCACGTGCACACTTTTTGTCTACACAGCTGAGTTCTTATAATGACACTATAAAATTCAGGTTCCTTTTTTTTCCTCCCCAGTAATCAGCCCTGAATCGTCAAACAGTTAGTGAAGCCAAATTTTTATTACACTTAAACAGAAAAAACCCCAAACCACACTGCTTCCCTTTAGAGGCAGTAATGTATTAGCATCTGAACCAAGTTGTCCTCAGGACATAATTTCATTGAGCATCTCTTCCTCATTTATTGTAGTAGCTTAATCTGCCTTAACTCTGGTTACAGCTTGTTTAAACTGTTTTTAGATAGATTTTTTCCTACCTAACACTTTCCACACTGGCTGTAGAATACTTTTGACATGACATGCTGTGCTAGCACTTGCTGGTGATCATTTCCAGGGCTGTCACTGACCTACTGTTTTCAGTAATCCTCATAACAGCACTTCCCTTTAGAGGGAGCTGATCAAAAGCTGCTAGAAAAGGTCCTTAGTCCCTTGCATATTCTGTCAACAGGGCATTGGACTGGCGTCTTCATGCAGCACAACTGCCAGCTTTGAACCAAAACACCTGTTTATGACTTGCCAAGACAGTAACTCCTTGAAGCATCATCTCCCAGACTTTCCAACGTGCCACTACTACAGTGAGATAATGACATCTGGGATAATGACTCCAAAATAATAACCTCTGTGAAAAACTGAGCCATTAAGTAACTGTCTCAACTTCTGCTGTTACCACAATCAAGTATACTGCCCTAAAGGCTCTATTTTCAAAGCCTTGAATTTGTCACACCACAATTAGTGACAATGTGCTCACCATCACTTGTCCAATGGGATAGGACAATTCAACCCATTCCACTCAAATAAGCACTTTGAGCATTCTGTTCCAAAAGTCATTGCACTCATTTCTGTAGCAAAGACAGTAAGTACTGTTCTACAGAAGAGCATCTTTCTTACTTGGAACCACTCTGCTTAAAAAAAAAAAAAAAAAAAAATCAATGTCCATGACAGAAAATTAAGGCATTTGGCAAACTGAAGCACCAACCACTTAAAACTTTTGTTATCCAGACATTTCCAGGTTGAAAAGGCCCAAGATGTCATTGACTACAAAATATGGATTATTTTTAAAAATACAGATGCTAGAAATAAGCTGCTTTGAAAAAAAAGTGGCATCTGAATGCCAAGAAATCAGTTTAATGCAATGTGAAGTAGAACACACACTTCAGTATTTTTTCAAGAAAACATTCATGAACATTACCTTTAATAATACGGCTTAGTGTATTTTGAAGTCTACATAAGAAAAAAAAAAAATAAACTGAAGATTTGGTTTCCAACGGGTAATATATTTGTCTTCTACTGCTTCAACAAAAAGCTGGTAGTTCAGCTTTCTTTTTATTTTGAAGGAAATTAATTTGCAACTTATTAGATGCTAAGGTCTGTTCTTGAAAGCAGAAGGAAAAAAGAATATTAAGAGCACCTAAACAATGTCCAGTCCAAGTAAATGCACTTTACTAAAAGTACAAGCGCTCTATGAGAAACCCTACATAACTTCGCTAATTTGAACCTGTATATCTATGTATGCTCATTTTGAGCTTTTTTCTTTAACAATGGTAAGTGCCATTTTAGCTAAAATGATATCTGAAAGTGTTTCTATCCCCGCGCAATAACCAACAGGAACATATTCCTGTGCATTTTTAATTTTTCTGGCACAAGAAGTACTCTCACATCTGTGAGGACTGATTTAGAATCACTACCCTTGGAAGACAGATTCTTTTATTTATTTCTTCAACATGATTCCCTGAAGAGTTAGAGAGGCTTCAGAGCCACAAATGGGGTAACCCAGCAAAACCCCAACCTGTGCCAAGGGACAGGGGGAAACAGTTTTAACACCACAGTGCAATCTCCTGAGCCCAGGGAACTGTAACCAGCCTGGGGACTTTTACTGATTACAGTCCAAGGCAGCTTTTTAATTTCCTCCCTGGAAGCCACTGATACACATTTAACAGTCTCAGTGGAGTTACCTGTAGATTTCTACATCTTGCTAAGAAACTGTCACTAGGAGAGGAAGGATGGAATTACAGCTAAGGAAAAACATGTACAATTCCTGGTTCTGCCACCTGAGTCTGCATGACCTTGATCAAGTTTTAAGTTCTCTGTAACTCTTGGCCCCGAGCAACTAATGAAAACAGTAACAGTTCTAACATCACAGGGGCAGATTTTAGGTAATGCTAAAATGTAAGAAGGAAAACTTAAAGGACCATTGTTCCAAAGGCAAGGGGAATAAGCCAACAGCACCAAAATCTCTAAGGGTAAGGATAAATGGCGGCATTGCTGGCTACGTGTAGGACACAGGAACTTTTTCTAAGTATAAAGACTTTTGAGAAAAATTACAGGTTCCTATGGACTGAAAAGAACTCTGAAGTAGAGAATTTTAAAGCTTATACTTCCGGATTTAGACAATTTCTCTCTAGACCTCAGTCCAACACACTAGGATATAAACTTTTAAACCACTTAGGTTTCTAGATAGCAGAAAAATTATTTTGTTAATTAGTTCTTGCCCTGCAGAATCAGCAATCATAAGAAGCTACTGATGGATTTTATTCTGGTAATTGATCTGTCTGACTCAAGACTTCTTTTTTTTCTCTTAGTACAAGGATGATTGTGCAATGCAGAATATTAGGGAATATGAAGCTATCTTAGCTGTACATGCAGTATTCATGTGCAATTCAATATATCCCTGTATATATATATATATATATATGTATATATATGCACAGAGCAGCAACTGCTGCTGCTGCCTATGGCAGCACTGGAGAAAGACAAGACTAAAGATTTATGTTCTTTAAATATTTGCTTAATTCTCCTGAACAGAGACTTTTTCCCATTATTCAACTTGATGATTTAAAATAAAAGTGATACTACCTCTGCACTTTGAGTTAGTGACTGTTGTAAATAGTTTATAGGGCTTAAGAATGGCTGCTCCCTTCGAGCCAACAAAGAATGAATGGTAACACTGGTGTGAGATCACAATGTCCAGAGCCATTACCTCATGCAGGTAAGAATTCCAAACTCACTTCACTACCACTTTTATTCTGGTGCAAAGTTGCTGGCTTTATTTTACTCTAGGAAGAACGAAAAAGGTCTATTTCCACTGCATAGCCCTGCAAGGAGAACACATAAAAAGTCATGCACGTTCGGTGAGAGATAATGCGTCTTAAGCCATGGCACTTGCACGACATGTGTTACCTATTTACATGACTCTGGCACAAGTGGCTCTCCTCGAGCCAGGCCCAGCTCCAACATGCCACGTTCCTGCAGACGAAAGCCAAAGCTGGCCAGCGCCAGGAGCTTTCCCTTCACTCCTGTGAGCTGGGGAAGCTGACACTGAAAATTCCAAAGGGTTGCTGAGGACAAAGGAAAGAACAGTAGAAACTGCTGTGCTGGAAAATAGCACTGCAACAGAATAAATCATAGGAGAGCCGTGAGAGTTACACTTCTTTCCTTCTTTTTTTTTGCTAAGAGAATGAGACAGAGCTTGGCCCAGGAAACAGACTCCAGACAGATTCCTCTATCTAAATATGAAGACTCTTAACAGGTAAAAACAACTCCTTTGTTTTAAGATGTGAGAAGTTGCTGTTCTTTCTTTAAAACTGACTTTATTTGTTTGGAGACAATCTTCCCAACTGCATTTGGAACTAATACTCAACACAGAACTATTTATACTGCTCTAAATCCTTGGCTTACAATGCCCGTTTCCTTTTTGAACTACCCTCACTGCAGAAGGAACAAAGAATTCTTCCCCGGGAAAAGCAAATCAGAAAGCACAAAAGATGCTACCTTTGCAAAAAATGCAGCATTCAGATAGGAGATTTTAATTAGGTTTCTATTCCAAGTATTTCGATGCACAGGCAACCTTAGATGACTGGGCATAAACCTTTTAATTAGCATGTTATCTTTGGAGCAATTAATATCTTGTACCTCATATGTTATCTTCAAATTAAAACTTTCACTTGCTCAGCATTATTAATTAATCATTGTGAATCTGAGACGAAATAGACATCACTCAAGAGAATGTCAGTGTTTCTAGAATGTCACAGCCACTGACATTTCAGAACAATTATTTAGCTGTCTTCCAACAGCACAAGGCTATTGCCTTTAGCTTACACTGTCTTCATAAAGCATACACAAACCCATGACATGCATAAATTACATAAATTGTTTTACATCTCCAAACAAATTTTATTGTTGCATTATACAAAACATCTAACTATTGCAGTCAAGATAAATCTTAGTTAAAAATGCAAAAGTACATTTTTTTAAAATCCTTAATAATCCCCTCAATACAATCACGAATCTCCCCCTCTATCAGGGCCAGTAGTAAAGCAGATAGCCAGTAGCAACAATTCAAAGTAAGAAGCAATATACTATTTGACCCTGAAGATACCAATATAGATGAAGATCTTTTATAAGCCACCGTGCCAACCTGATTTACTGTGATGAATGAATAAATTCATAGCCTAATGGCTTGTCTCTATTCATTTGATTTGAGATATTAAAAGAGGAAATAATTTCAAGAGGTGAGTGTCCTTATAAAAGCGTTAAAGCTCTGGAATATTTAAATTTTTTTGAATCACATATCACATTTAATAAAAGTAAATACAAACCAGTGTAACGCGGCTGTTCTCTATTAACAAATAAAGCTATCTTTTATAACAATAAATTTCCTGTGCTTAAGCTAGAAACTGTCTTAGTCTGTTCATAGGCTAATAAATCTTCATCTATACTGCACCAAAGGAAATTAGTATATTTCAAAGAAAACACAACAGGAATCAGTTGGAAAAATTGTCTTTTCTTTAATTGGCTTTGGCAATGAAGATCATGACCTATAAATATTTAACAGACAAGAGGAACATTCTCTTAGGGCTGCAGTTCATCTGATTCCCAGTTTTCTTCCACTATCACGTAACTCCATACAGACTTAACCATGAAAATTTTCTACAGAAATAAACGTTTTGAGTCAAAGTACCTGTGGATTTAAGAAAAAGAATTCACTCCTACTTCTTCCACCTTTATTCTACTATAATCACAAATGGAAACCAAAATCTCAGTAGTGTCACAAGATGGCTCATTGAACTATAATGATACAGGATTGTGGTGAAACCTGCTGATATAACACACCATATATACATTTATACCTCTTCTATGCCAAAATATATTATGCACAATTATAATATGCATGAATGTATAGAAATGCCTGCAGAGCCCAACACAACACAACAACCAGGAACTGAACTTCAGAGCACTACCAGGAGGTCCCTATATATCATCATCATCATCATCATCATCATCATCATCATCATCATCATCATCTCCATCTCTACTTTCACAGAACAAGTCAGTGAGGTTCAGGCACCACGAATAATGCCCAAGGTCACACAGCCATGTGATAACTGAAATGCAACTAGAAGCCAAATGCCCTTTTATTTCAACAAATACACAATATTTCTTCACCCATAGTAAAGGACAGGAACAGAACATGTATTACTTTAAGTGAATACACTTCCCAGCTTGGAGTAATCAGGTTTCATGAGTTTATTTAGAAAAATCTTGAACTCCATTTGGAAACATAGGATGAAAGAAGAACAGGACAAAACACTAATGAAAGAACCACCACAGATTTGATAAGGAATGAGCTAGATTTATATCACATCCACATCAATGTAAGTGAATTTTTTTCAAAAAGATGCAATTGTTCAAGCATAAAGACTTACAAAAAGTTTTACCAAAATTAATGTTTTTAAACTTCCTACGAAGAAACTAGATGGCTTTCACTAGATGTTCATAATAAAATGCAGAGGAATTATGATGGTTAGTAGTTTTAAATCAAATATAATCTCTATTTAAATGCATTTTCTTTTAAAAAGTCATTCTCGTCACACAATAAGCCCTGAGAAATACTTTTCCTGCTGAAATTACTCCACATCTTTCATGCCACAGGGAGAAATGGAAGTAGAATGGTCCAAATGAAGTTCTATTTGCTTAAACTATCACTAGCAAAGCCCAGAGCATGAAGGAAGATGGATAGAATATTTGTTTTTGCCCTCATACCTGCCCACTGATGGTTGGTTTGTCTTTTTTCAATGTTTAGTGAGAAAAATCACCATTTTTATGTGTCTCAGGCTTTGAAATTCCAAAGAACTGTATCACAAAATAACAGGAGCTTCATCAAACCCAAAGCTATGCCAGAAGTTATTCTTTTTCCCAGCACACCTACAAACTTTTCAATTCTCAGCTTAATGAAATTATCACATACAATAATTTAAATCTAATCCTGAACAAACCAATGTTGAACTCTGGACGAATGATAGAAATTATATAGTATATTTTAACTTTATTTTTTCCTTATTTAATCTGCAACCATTATTCCATATTTTCCTTTCCAAGGACACGATGATTCTGATTAAGAAAAGAAATTTGCAGAACTTTGTAACAAACAGTTTTCAATTACCTTTAATAAATCTTTGGTATAAAAGTGAATAGCTGCTTATGCAGATGAAGAGCATTAAATAATGAATTCAATGCTACTGAGCAAATGTCATTAACATTTTTTGAAGACTGGATGAACATTAGCTTTGTTGGTAAATGACATTTTGAATATTTAGGGTTTTATAAGGGTGGTTCACTTCTTTATACAGCAACAAATCTTCAGACAGTACTTGTATCTGGTTGTAGAAAACTACAATTGATATCTTTTCCATATATACTTAACCTCCTACAGATTTATTTGATTCTCAATAATTACTATTCTCTGGTAAGAGGCATATGTTATTACAGCACACTGCACTCCCACAAGCTGTCCACTCAGTGTATTTTAATAAATCTCTGCCAAAGCTGTATAAATTTGATCCTGTTTAAATTTAATAAGGATCAGAATATATCAAAGCACAGATTCCCATGAGAGAAATAGATATTTTGCATAGTTATTGAGTGCCCTATTCATAAATACAATGTGTAAGACCTAGACCATCAACCTTGAATTAAAAAGAAAAAGAGATTAATGTGTGCAAAGCCAGCTACTTCTTAAATAACTAGTGAAATCAGTGTTTAATAAAACATTTTCCCCATACAACTGTTAAACACAGCAGCACTGCCACAGTTTTACTGTTATGTTTCTAATACATAACTATTGAATTTCTGCAGCGTAGAAACTTGAGAGTACCTTCTCAAGTACCTTTTACAATGCTTCCATTGAAGATTTACCTACATAAGGACACAGAGTCCTAAACCTGTCACCAAAGGTTCCTCTTTGGGGCTGTGCTCCACCCTTTCCTAGTCCTTGGGAGCACTGCCTGAGGCAGGAAGCAGATCAGGCACCAAAAGCCACAGCTATTGCAGAACTTGAACCACTTCAGGACAGTGAAGAGCATAAACATGTATTTGACATCCATTTCCTTCCATTTTCTGGAAGGATGTCTAGAGGAGGAACAAATTCTCAACGCTCTATTAATTCTAGGTAAATTTACTGATTTTATGTAATGGCCTACAAAATTTTATGTTCTATTAAGTAGCTCCTGTTTCAGAGCCTGCTGTGCCAAAATACCAGGACACAAGACTATGCAATTAGATGCTGATCTAGCAGCTTATGAAGAATTTTGAAGATTGCTATAATAAACACAAATACAGCAGGTATTCCAAATACAAATACATTTATATAACTGGTTCTTCAGATTTCCAGTGTTTTCTTTGTTTTTGCTTTAAGAAAAAAAATGTTTGCATGTAAGCAGAAAAAAAAAAAATCACCTAAACCAGATTTCCACTAACACATGTACAGACCACACCTGATAGCTGCTGGTCACAGAAAGAATTCAACAGTCTTCCACTGGAAAATTGCCTTCCTCATCATCAGTTTCAATTAGCAGCTGTGTATATAACTATACATACAACCTACCACTTTTTAAATAGCTCCAGTTTCTTTTATTACCTTTGATGTTTAGATGCTCACAGGTATGGGAAGGAAATCAGACTGTATTTATGCTGAACTAAAATTCTTATTTTCAGAGTAAAAGCATGAAAGTCAAAAGATAAATCATTTTACATAGAGAAGAGCTCTTTCCCAAGGGGAAAAAATGTACTAAATCAATTTGTCATTGTTTTATAAGTCAGCTACTGAGAATGAAATTACAGACGGCTGAAATTAATGTAAGTTTTGCCATTGCCTTCCATGAGCCAAAGATGTCATCCTCAGTGTTTTACTATACACAGAAGCCTCATGTCAGAATTGGTACAGCTTTATGAAGTACAGTACAACATAATTCAATCCATCAAAGTGAAGACAATCATACCATCACTCAATCATTGGTCCCATTCACATCGCTGGTAAGATTCATCCTTATTTTCTTTTTCCCTCACTATCAGATCCGTGCTGGAGCTGGGAAACACCTCAGCCACGTTTGTCAGCAATATTCTTTTACCTCTGTCAATGTTATGGTGAAAGTGCAGGTATAAAAATGGAGCTGAAAATTCAAACTATACCAACTGAAATGTGTGGAAGCCACAAGACAGGAAATGTAGCTTTGCCAGAATATTGTCATCAAAATCATAGCACTTAAAGCACAATTACTTTGAACTGAGATCAAACAGTATCAGGATATAACTACTGATGCTAGGTAAACACATGTCTAGGCCTTCTATGTACCACCTGTAGCACAGGTCTTTGTTTCCAAGAATTTTTTAAAATTTTAAAATTTTAGAAAATACTGTTGGTTCCATTCATTTAAACATTCAGTCTTTAAGTACAAAGATGCTGAGTTAAGAGTATGGTGACTTGATTTCCTTACTTTTAAAGGTTTGGGTCTTTCAACTTTAATGTTATTTCAACAAAGGGCCTTGTGTTTATTATGGAGATATTCTGTTGTATTTCTCTTTTCTCCGTTCATGAAGTTTTCAATAAAGCAAGAAAAAACACAGCTCAAATTCTTATTTTGAAAACCATACTGTCATTTTTATTCAGCCTGTATTTTAATATAGCATCAATATTTAACTACTTCATTAAATGAAGTGTGACTTTTATAGTGAAAATGTCAGTTTTTGCAGTTCATTAAATTCATTTAAAGTATAGCTGCTTGATTTTTTTTTCCTGAAGGAATAAAGGAATATTAAACTGAAGGCATAAACTTAGCATTAGCATGCACTTTTTTCTTCAAATTAACATTCAAGATTTGCAACAGTCTTTACAAATTTAAGAGATTGTTTGTATCCTTTTGCATTATCCTTATTTTTATAATAGATGTCACTTTTATAGCATATACAACTGTTTATCACAGTTGGATATGACCAGTAGGATGTCGCAGAGGATATTAACACATCACATGCTATTATGAATCTGTAGAATCCTTCAAGTAATATTAAAAATACATTATTTTTAACTGTGGCATCTGGAAAAATAAACTGTATATGATGTAAAATGTAATAACTTTTGGAATCCAACGGGGTTTATGAGTTCTTTTTTTCTGTTTCATAAAACATTCTTTGATGAGTATCCTTTTTCTTTCAAGGAGGGTTTCTATTAACTAATGCAAAAGAACACAGGGAAAGCACCATTTCCACAAAGGCAGCACCATGTTTTTGCCATATGTAGGAAGTCCTGCTCCATATTCTCTAGGGTATGTGATTTCTGTGACTAATGTCTCTAAAATTGGAAAAGCTAATTACTTCTGATTAATAAATTGATGTGATTATAAAATATTTTCACCAGAATAAAAAAGTTTCTTTGAAATGTACTAAGATAAAAAGGTGGTGATATTTTCTTTTCAACCTACTACTCCTTTCAGTGTTTGGAGCAGGTGTTAATGACAGTGAAATCTCAGGTTTTGGAAGACAATCATGAGTTATTTTCCATTTCAGAGTTTAGGTCTTGCCCTTTCCTGCCCAAAAAAGCAATTTGATTAGGCCACTCTCTCGTAGTAATGATCTGAATCACTACCATGATTATTCTCACACTTCCTATTCTCCGACTGCATTACCCAGGCAAGGCTTAATTTATTACAACACAGGTGGTGACTGGGGGAGGGCTTTGGGCACGTGACATTTTAAAGGGCTTCATTGTCATAACTATAACATCCATCCTCTGAAAATCAGATCCTGTTCTAGTGTCTTAAATGTGAAATCCAAAACACCCTACAATACATGAACATTTTGGGTACTATTACATACCATAACGATTTAGGCTGGAACCAGGACTTTGAAAAGTATCAAATTAGACAATATATGATTTTAAATTTCACCACATTACCCACTCCTCTCACACATGGGCACTTTTGTCAGTTCATGCAACCAACTGGCATCAAACTACAGAGGAAGAAGAAATGTAGAATGCAGTAATTAACATCTACTAAAGTTAAAAGCTGCCTTCAAAAAACTTCTTCCAAAAATGCTGTGCACAAAAAAGTTTTATTTTCTAGGAAAACTACTTTACATCTCCAAATCTGTGCTGCTACTGTGATTTATTTTTCTGTGTATCAAAAGCAACAGAGTTTCTAGGAAATTCTTGTGTTTCAACTACCTTCCTTTGGATGAATTTCTCTAAAGAGTACTAGAGAGAATAAAAACTGAATTGCCATGTGGATGGAATTCTGAAGAAGGAAAGAAGAAACTCTGAAACTTAATTATAGAAGCAACAGCCAAGTCACATATACAAAAAGGTAATGGGTACCAGTGACACCTATTCCAGATTGGAGTTTCAAATAAAGTCTTTATACTCTTGTTTTTTACACTGTAACAGCTGCCAAACCAAACTGATGGGCTCCTTTTTAGAAATCCCTTACAGCAAGGTTACGTGGAGCTAAGCAAAACCCGTTTGTTTTAGGATGTCATGAGTTAATATGCAAAGGCAGAGGGATCCAGAGAGCTGCATTAAATCACCACGGCCTGACAGGTCACAGTGACCAGCTCACTCCCACTTGAGGGCCAACTCCTCCCCGGCAGGGCAGAGATGGTTATCCTGGATGTGAAACAAGTGCTTCATTCTCCCACGGCACGGCCTGCCAGGCAAAGGCTGAGGCAATGCCACCCTTCCAGAACTGCTTTTCTACAACACTGCAAAGAGGATCAAATTCATCTTTGCTGCCTGTTCACCTTGTGCAGCCCTAGGAAGGAACATCAGGAGATCTCCAATCCAACTTCTGCTCAAAGTACAGGCCCCACTAAACTGAGAAACTTCTTGCTTGGGGCTTTTCTTCAGTCAGGTCCTAAGAACCATAAAGGATTTCAGGCAACCTCTTCCAATACTCTGTTATCCTCAAAGTGATTTTTCTTCTCTTTATATCCAGTCTGAAACTCTAATTTCAGCTTGTGCCTGTTACCGCTCAACCTCCAACCATGAACCCTTTTGCAGAGCCTGGCTCATTTCACAAGTACAGGGGATGCTGTCAAGCCCCCTGAAGTTTTCCCTTCTCCAGGCTGGTCAAACCCAGGTCCCTGAGCCTCTGATCACACAGGGACAGTGTGTCAGGTACTGACCACTGTGCAGGCTCTCACTCCAGGTTTTTGTGTTTCAGTCCACCAGGACCCACTGGTCCTTGCCAAGAGATGTGCTCTCCTGGCAGTCAGACCCCAGCCCGTATCTCTCAAACCAGTACACCAAAATCAGTGTTTGACACATTGGGCCAAGGATAAATACATTGTCACCAAGCTTCAGGGGTCTGGCATGCTACAAACAAAAGTGTCACATATTCCCTTTTCTAAAGTCCACTTCACAAGAAAAATAATCTTTCTTTCACCCAGGTAAAATACTTCATTAGCCACTCTGATGTGCAATCATAAACAAATAAAATCCCACTGTTAGTACTGAGCAGCTGAAGTAGGAAGAATAATTACTTTGGACAATTGAGGTTTTGAAGAAAACTTTTACATCAGCTACAGTCACCTGCTTTAAAATTTAACTTTCAAATATTTCAACCTATTCTTCAAAAAAAGACAAAGCTAGAATCTTCTTGGAAAAAAAAAATCTATACTCATTTTTAATCACACTTTAATAGCACAAAATTAATATTCTTGTCTTGGGACACATTAAGAACTAGCAACAATGAAACTGACAATAAGATTTTTGCAATTAAACTGCCTTATAACCAAGTGGCACATCTTCACAGTATATTTCAGAGCTCAGTAATTCCCACAAAATCATGCTTCAAATGCAAATAATCAGATACCTAAACATGAGGCTACCAGCATTCGGAAGGAGCCACCTAATTCTTAAAACCTCAGAACTAGTAGATATCTACTATTGTTAAAATTTTTCTGAACTTCTGAGATTAATCTACAGATTTTTTGAGTCTGAAACTCAAAACCAGTTCAGCCAAATGATCACTTCTAAAAACATCAGTGTGTCACGTCCAGTGCTATGAATGAGAGGCTTTCTCTGTGACCTACCAGGTCTTTGTGCCACACACTTGGGCCCTCTCTGCTGCAAACAGTAACTGAACTTATTCCACTCCAGCTGAAGAATTCTCATGATACTGTTTATTGACATACAACTTCTGCAGCTTTACCCTTATTTCATGTGATTTTTCAAAGAAAATTACTGGAATGAAGTTTCAATTTTATATACGCCAACCAGAGGACCACTTCAAGAAGGCAACAGATAATCTTTGTTTAAAATGAAAAAGCACACTGCTTATATTTTTCTATCATGTAACAGGCCTGGAAAAGGACGCACAGGAAAAAAAATCATTACATCAGTTAGGAAGACATGATACTAATAATAATGACGGTAATAGAGGACAGCAGAAATTTCCCTAAAATAGTAGATAAGTAAGTACGCTGTTATTTTTTCCTTTTACACTGAACTAAAAATATAATACAAATGAACACCACAGGATCCAGTACAAAGCCTATTTCCTGGGAATGCTGTGTTCTCAAAAACTGAGGCAGTTACCAGCTAGCCGAGCATGGATGTGAGGAAGCAGATGATTACCTGATGTACACTTGCAAAACACCCGCATCAAGACACCATGCACTGATTTAATACCACACTTCTAGAGATTGTCAAGGTTCCAGATGTGGATTGTTCCACCACCTCAGACACTTAAAGGCCTTTCCCTCCCTCCTCATCCACACAAGGAAAAGCTCACCACTTCTGAATGAAGAACTGAACAGTCTCTCCACATTCACTAAGAGATACTAGATAGCTACCCACCACCTATAAATCTCATTTCTAATTTTTTTCCACTATATAATTAGACTTCAGACGTGAATTTTCTTTACTAGCTGTTATGTAATACTTTGAAGTTGTAGTTAAGAGTGTAAGTAACTGTCACCTCTGTGGTTTCCTTGCCAAGAGTTTCACAAACTCACTCTAAGACGCAGAACGCACAAAAATTTGTGACACTGAATTTGTGTATCAGTGTGTCTGATATCACAAATTTAGGAAAGTAAAGATGAAACCTGAAAGAACAACATTAAACAAGATTAAAAGTACAGCCAACCCCATGGCCTGTGTTTCACCCATCCAGATGACATTTAGCATCAACCCTGAGCCTTAAAAGTGATTACTGCTCCTTCCCTATGCGAAGGCTGCCTCAGCAGCTCAGCCCTCTGGAGAGAAAGGCTTTCCTCTCTTCCTCGATCTAAGCTCATGGCCAGTGTATATACAGCCATGCTTGGAACAACACTGTTTTCTTTCTCACCCTGCTCTTTCCATTATTACGGTTAAGCCATAGATACTGTCCCTTATGTCTTCTTCTCTTAAGAAAAAGAAATTCCCCAGTATAAGGTAGTTATAAAAAAAAAAAAAACTAAAATTTTCGGCAGACCTGCAATTTTGTGTGTCAGTCCTTTCAAGCTTCAGATATGAAGATTATCTACACCTTCTCAGCTGAATGTAGCATTTTCCTTCATTTTTGTTTGGTATCTAAGCCAGAGAAAACATAATAATCATTCATTTATTTAGTAAAAGTACAGACAAAACCAGTGAGACCAATGTGTTGCTTCTGGTAAGGACGAGAGGCCCAGCAGAAGTGGTGTTTTCCACCAGCCAGAGCTAACACCAATGCTATATCAGCAGCACTGACTCCTTTGTCTTGTCAGCAGGTACAAAGGACCGGCTTTATCCTTTTAGGAAATGAATGGTTCAGTGCCCAAGAAACTACTATTTCAAAATACACCCTTGGAGTTGAAGTTTTCCCAGCAAGTTTATGAAGCTCAATTCAAAAGTAGATACAACTCACGTGTTCAAAGAGAGTATATTCCTATGTGCAAAAGCAGGATTGCACCCTTCGCTTTTGAATCTACAGAAGATTTCCTTTCAAAGTAAGGATGAGAAAAAAAAAAAGCTGACTATGTTTTAAATCAGTTCTTACATGAAGTTCAGTTTGTCTCACTGATTGATTATTTTTTGAGATAAACATAAATCAGCTTCACAGGGAAAATTTCAGTAGCTGGGATCAATAAGCAACTGGCCTTGCTCTAGCATACATACTGAGATTCATCATCTAAAATCTTCCTATTTCTGCATTCAAAGATCCCTGGATACTTGAGTTTTGTGGGAAAAGACTACAGATAGGAGCTCCTTTGCTTGGGTACCATAAACAAACTGAACAGGGAAGCAAAGACGAACCTGCCTCTTTCTTTTCACCAAATGAGAAGCAAAGATCAGTTCTTTAAAATGTAAGGAACTTTTTTTAATGGGAATAACATCTATTTTCACGTCCTTCTGCTTCTTGCCAACAAAACAAAGAAGTTTAAGAACTCAGAGAGACTGAAAACACTTGATCCTCAAACTGTAAATATTTAGCAGCGCTCCCAAGCCACTATCCCCTCTTTCTCCCCAAGGTTTTTCACGCCCCTTTTTCTATCCTTTTAAATCAACAAATGTCCATTTCCTTTGGCAACAGCTAATGCAAAGACTGATTCCTACCACAGAGTGTGGAAGATGAAGCAAAACTCTAAGAATGAGCAAAATAAGAAGAATTGGGGAAAAAATCATTAAAAAGATCAAAGATTTCTAACTGTTAAAATTCTGTGTCAGATTGGTGGTGTATTGGCTGTACTCACTGCAGCTGCAAAGTATCAATCTGATTTAATGAGTCTGAAGGTCCAGAACAACTTTCCTCCCTTGATATTGTTCCTTCTTTTACTTTCACATTTATTTTAAAAGAAAAAGGGTTACATCTGGGGGAGCAGAAAGCAAAATGTATCCTTTATGCCCATGCAGCGAATAAATGAAACTCTGAAGATCTATAAATGCTTTATTTAGTCTAACAGTATATGGATACATACTCGTATTATTCGGATTTCTAGACTCTATCCTTTCATATGCATTTAAATACTCCATTGACGTCATGGTATTTTAATGGAGTCCTTTTTGAGTCACACTCAGAACGACGCATAACAACAGTGTTCACCTGCAGTTAGTCATAATGAATCAAGCTTTTTATCACTGTCTCTCACTTATGCCTCATGATGGAATAACCTTAAAAGCTTCTATTTAGAAATAATTCTGCATAAACACACAAGTGACACAGAATATGATGCAGAGTGCACTGTAACGGAACTCAGGTACTCAGCAATCCAAAAGTTACAAGCCATCATAAGGAGCCCATGATCTGCAAGAAGAGGTTTGTATCCTAATGCAAGTATTCTGTGCAGGGGCAAAGCGCCCCTCCCCACATTTTCCAAGCAGTGGAACCGTGCTAGAAGGGGCACAGACCAATACACCCTGTCTGAGCTTTAAAAACGTGTGACTGTCCAAGAGTCACGTTTTCAATTTCACATTTATTAGTTACATGTATTACAAGCAATAGTTACCAATTTTCTTTACAAAACTCAACACAAACCTCAAAAAAAAAAAAAAGAAAGAAAACAGCCCTTTTATATGTTATTGAGTGAAGAATAAGGATTATTTTCTGGTATGTAAACTCTCCTCCAGACTATTAACAGAAGGGCAAATTCTGAGACCTCCCTTGAAAAATTGCTATTTACTAGAGACAAGAATACAGGAGATAGGCAGCATACTCCTATGATATGTTATCACCAGCTATATATTTGTGCTGATAGAAGTCATAGCCAATCTTCACCATCCCTACTCAAACACCTTCCAGCAGAGAAGACAGAAAAAAGCTGCTATCCTATCACAAGTTGTTTGCCAAATAAATTTAGAAAAAACAGTTTGCTACTTAAACTGGGCAACCTATAGCTGCAGACTGAGGCAAAATAAACACAGAAGCTCACACTACCATTCTATAGCAGCTTGTTGTGAAGAATTACTGGTAGAAGACCGAGACTGATCTCTAAGTTGCACACTGGACATACAAATCTGTGTATGCACAACACCCTAGTGCTGTTTGATTGCCTGCTTGAGTAGGTATTTAATGAACATATTTTCCTTTTAGATGATCTCTGATTAATCACTGAGTCATATTTAGCCCTAGATTACACTTCCTGTCTTTCACCTACATCAGTCTGAGCTGCACATAGATTCTGTCCCAGCTGTGGGTGGCTCCAAGGTTTTTGGTACACGCCACCAGCCAGCGAGCCCAAGCCAGAGCAGGCGGCAGAGCCACAGGGAGATGAGAACGCCACCCAAGGAATGTGCTGAGGCAGAGCACGGTCCAAGAGCCCTCTCACAGCAAAGGCGCCCACAAAGCTGATTCCAGAGAGGGAGACTCTCAGAAGAAGCGTTGTGTCCATCAGGCAGGACAGGGAGAGCAGGGGCAGCGCACTGCTGCACGGCAGCCACGGGCACGCAGGGCCGGCTGATGCAGAGCGCTGGATCAGACCCGGGTGAGACAACCACCAGACCTGAGAGCGCACACACACAGGGCTTGTCACAGCATCGAAACAATTACAAGAAGCCATACAATACCCAGTGCACCTTACAAGCATCATCCAAGACCCCAGCACAGAGCTATTATGTGAGAAGTGGCTTCGATGAAGGTATGAGAATGAAACAAAGGCACTTCTGCTCTGTCATAAACAGCAGGTAGATCTCTATCATGGAAGCAGTGATGCAAGCCACTGTTTAGGAAACCTGGCTGCCCTGTGTGACATAACATCTGATTTACCACTCCACATGCTCTCCTTGGGTCTCAGCTGCACCACCACAGGAGCATAAAGATAGCTCTAAGTAGGTTTTAAAAATGTCAGGAGGAAAGGACAGCAGAAGCATCTGTTAAATCCTTTTATTCAACAATATCCTGAAATTGCAAATTATTTGGAGGGACAAAATAAATTAATACAAATTACTTTATCTTATCATTTGCAATACAGCAATTGGACATTCTCATAATGCCACAAACAGAAAGTCACATAGGCATAAACATGTTATTTACTCTCATGACTGCTTTGTAGTGCAAATCTATACTAAGCTCTTTTGTTTGCACCTCACAGTGTATTTACATCAATGGTTTGTCCAGTGTAGTTTTGTGATCAGTCTTGTTTTTACTTAAAGTTCTGCTGTGAAAAAGAGCAGAGAATGCATCATAAAATGCTGGGGGTTTTACCACATGTATAGAATAGGTTTTTTAAATGCAAAGTATACTACGTATTTCAAACTGTACCAAGCAAAACAACAGCAGAAAAAAAAAGAACCATGCTGGATTGTGGTAGGAAACCATAACTACCACGTTTTTTGCTACAACAGATCAATAGCAAAATATGCCCATATTTACATGGCCACCACCTATTATCATCAGCATTTCAGCCTCATGCTTTTCAGGAACTCACAAATTTAACAGCATTGACCTACTAAAGCAAACAAAATTATTGTTTTCCCATGCCCAATAAAATTCCTCTTTATTTAAGGAATGTAAACAGAGGACTGTTAATCACCTATCAATTAAATAGTTTACTGATAAAAGTACAGTTTAAAAAGACGGCATTTTATTAAGAACAAATTTTATACATAACAAATAGAGAAATACAGTATCCCAAACTATTCAAAATTCAACTATTTGTATAAGCCTTACAACCATAAAGAGAGTTGCATATAAAGAACAGCAGATAAATATGATCTGCTCTGAAAATAAGCTACTCCAACATTCAGCAATTGATTTCTGCATGGTTTTAGCACCATTTTCATATCAAAATTAGACAGTTAATCAATATTGAGGTGTTTAAGTATGTCCTGAACCTACAAACCTTTATATAATTCAGTGACTTTGAATACAGGCCTTGTCCCATTGGGATAGGAAGGATGATTCATAAAGCTCATGTTATTTCTTTGCAAAAAAACCACACAAAAATTCCACAACAGAAACAAACAAACAAACAAAGCCCCATCCCAAAACAAACAAAAAAGCCATACTTTATTAATTTGGATGTCTAAAACTATTTTGATTTTAGGTCCCTGTCTAATTTCTCTCATATTAACTGTTTAGAGAATTACAATACTTACTATAACCACCTGGACTACCAAACACAGCAGAGTTTCTCTTGACAAAATTTCTTAAGGAAATCAAATGGAGATACGAAGACACCTCACCTCAAGTCACCTCAACCATCTGCATGTAGACTTCATTTTCCACAAATCCTACCACGTATGTATTTCCAACCTTTTGTTAGGTTGCCCAGTAGATCAGAACTCTTCAGAATATTCATTGTAGAGAAGGAAAATCCAAATGCAAATGTATCTATCTGAGAAATGTCCTGCTTTAACATAATGATTTAACATAACCATCATTTGCATACGTGGTAAAGCAGATGAGGAAAGCGAGTGCTTTGCCTGTGCTGCTGCCCCTGCAGCTCTCAACCCAGCCAGCAGCAGAGACCTCTGATCCCTTATTTCAGAGGTTACCAGTCCAAGTCCTGGCATTTCATCCCAAAACACCCTCTGCTTTTATCCCATGTTACAACCCACTCTTTTCCATGTTACTCTTGGCTCTCATACGTCTTTGGCCCAGAATGATAATATGTGGCTCTAGTAACCCAGACACTAAAAAGACCCAGACCCAGTTTTCACTTTAAAACAGTGAAAATAAAACACTGAATTGATAAAAATTTCTCCCATAAAATACCAAGGTCAGGCCTGATCCAATGCACATGTAAGTGAAAAATGTCCACATTGGATGGGTCTTCTACAGATGTAAAATCTGCTTTGATACAAGGGATACTTTCAATTTGCAGTTTTTGAGAATGGATTGCTTTTCTTTTCCCTCTTGATATGGAGCTTTTCAACCAAATGTGGCTGCTGGGAAAACTGGTCGTGCAGGAATAAACAGCAAACACTGATGCCAAGAGCTGGAACATGAACTATACAAACAAACAGAAAACTGGATGAACTGCTTGCTTAAAACAGTTTCCATTTGCAATAATAAACTAACATTGTCTAGTTTCAGTAGCGCACCTTTTCCAACACAATTCAGTCTGCAGCACTGGTTAATCACACTTCCAGCACTCTGCTCCTAAGACTCAGTCATTTTTAATGTGATGAAAATAAAATTTTCAGCTAATCTGCACATTACCATGAAGTGAATGAAGAAGTTCATTAAAACATCTGTTTGGATATTCAAGGTACCCATGGCAGAAGCAGCTGTGTAATGACAATCTCCCCTTTTGGTTTTAATAATTCAGCTGCCCTGTAATGCCTGTGATTTTCAATACATTGTGTCAGGTATAAACAGAGAGAATACATTCAAAACAGGATTTGGACTGTTTTGACACATACTAACATGCAGTGGGAAAGATGTGAAATAGAAATCTTGTTACAAAAATAAATAATGAATAACATGGCAGCAAGCATGATCTCATCTAAGCTTCATCTGAACAGAGCACAGAGGCAAAGACCAGAAGGCTCTTGTGTGACATTGTTATCTAAAGTCCTGATTAGATTTTCACCTCAGAGTTCTCAATTTTGGTAGCAATCATCGCAAAGATACTATGGTGACTGGCACTCTATAAATACATCACACAGACAGGTAACAGTACAGAACACAGCTATCAGATAAGAGTGTGAAGCATTTGAAAATTCAACCCTGCCATTAGGCCTGTATAACAGTACTCAATTTTACGGCAGTAGAAATGTGATTACAGATAAAAAGGTAGGATTAGTGCTGTAAAAATTCTTCTCCTCTTAAATTTGATCATCATCATTCCATAGCATTACTCAGGTTTTTAGGGAAGTATCAGAATTCAACAAATACACAGGCATGTATTAACTGTAAATGTAATAAAAGCTGCAGCACAAACCACAGGTCACAGTTTGACTGGCCTCGCTTTGTCAGACACTGCACAAAACTGCAACAAATGAACCACACAACTGAGAGCCTCCTCTGGCGCATCTAAAGAACAGAGGCTCCTATTTCCAGTGTTTCTAGTCTAGACTTTATTATAAACTTGTGATAATCCGTTATGAGGTTGAGCGGGACTGGGTACCTGTCTGAAGTACAACATGGTGTACTATGGCTGGTACTGTGGGAATGAGGTCCTTGTCATCCCCATGGATTTGGTCAATGTTCCCTCTCTCCACAGCCACAGGAGTACAGCAGGTCTCCACGTCCATGGCACGCAGACCCCAGAGTTGTGATTGCTACAAAACTTCGCTGTTTGAAAAACGCCGCCCACTAGTGATTTCCACACCTACCTTAAGTACTCTAAGTATCTCCTAAGCATTAAATTCACACTCTTCATGTATTACTGTACACTATTGCAAGCATCTTGCTGATATGGTTGTAAGCCACTGTAATGAAAACATCTAAAAATATTTCTAAAAATTGACTTCTACAGAGTATGTTTTGTATACAAGCAACTCTCACCCAACAAATGGTACATTCAGTATAGGAGCTGCATTATCTGAACTACAGAAAAATTGTATACTGCACAATCCAATCAATGTCCCCACTACAAGTGTTCACTCTGAGCACCACAGGTTCTTGCCCAGCTGTGGCATACAGGGGTTTCCTGTTTCACAGCCAGCTCTTCAGCTACATCAATAAACCTCAGGTATGACTGTGCCTCCAAAACAGCATAATGCAAGGCAGGGTGATGATACAAATTATAATTTCCATTCTGGTGGATGTACTCATATGACCATTTCACTTCCTCTTCCAGGGACTAGAAATTATATATCCAACTATTTTAGTGCTGAACTAGACAGACAAATATTTGGGGAACTTTTTTGCTCCCTAGCAGTAGTTGCCTACATAGTCCTGAGGTTTTGAGATACCCAAGGCAGGGGCTGGCTGTTCTGGGAAAGAAGCAGTTCAGCACACTTGCCACATGTGCCAGAAGATCACTGGAAAATACTGGTGATAAAATGTTATTTACTGAGTTGATACTGCAACAGAAAGTTCTCAATCCCCTGCCTAAATTGTCTACAAAAAGACCTGTATTTGTGTCTCTGCTACACATCTCTACTTTTCGGGAGCTCCCTGGTGCTTTGTGGCCCTCTCCATCAGCTGGGGCCACCCCTGCCATGCTCGGGCTGTGGATACCCACACATGACCGCAGCACAGAGCAGCTGAGACTGCCCCGTCTGCACCAGAGACGGGCCCAGATGTAAACGAGCATATTTGCAGGGCAGCTGATGAGTGAGCATGGAGCTTTCCATCTTAGCAACATACATGCACCCATTGTCCCCCACCATCTGCTGCAGGAGAGGAAAACCTATGCATATAGAGCCACACTAAATTGCAAGAAGAGTAGTTTTAAATTATTTGCATAAGTGTTATCCACTTTTTCCTAACAACACACACTAATAGGAATGACTTAGAGCCCCAGTTTAGCTGCTACTAAACTACTGCTGTCTTTGCTTTACCTCTGGAAGAACAAGATAAACTTCCTGAGCTTCCTTTGTAAAACGAAAAATATTTCAGCCAAAAACATCAAGCTCTGACAATCTCATATGTATGGTAGTGCCTAAATTAAGGTATGTGTGTTTGAAATTTGTATCCTTCAAGGACAATCTGTGTAGTAGAGATAAACATTATAAAATGCAGGCAGCTAAGTAATGAAGTGAGCACTGAGCTGTATGTATTTAGGTTTTGGAGTTTTCACATTTTATAAAGGGATACAGTTCCTTAAAAAAAAAAAAAAATATATATATATATAGGCCAGGATGAATCCTAGTTCCCTAAATATTTTTAGTACAAGACATATAATTTACTCAATAAGCGAAAAAGTTTGTTTAGAAAAAGCTACTCAACTGTACTGAATGTCCAAAATCATTCTCCATCTGCAGAACCATAAAAGGGCTCAAAACAGAAGCAGAATGTTTTACAACAGCTGGTCTCTTTCAACTTTCTGTAATTTTTATAGTTCCTTTTTGGTGATTTTTTTTTTTTTTTTTTTTTTTTATTTATTG
>WBMY01011354.1:361569-441647 GCA_013397315.1 Donacobius atricapilla
CGCGCCCGCCCGGGCCGGAGCGGGGCCGGCAGCGGCCCTGCCCATGGCTGTCCTCGCTCCCGGAAGGTTCCAGGTGAGTAACTTTCACCGCTTCCACCAGTTTTCCACCCTTTTATTTTTTTTTATTTTTTTTTTCTTTTCCTTTATTTTCAAGACACTATAAATCACAACACTTGNCTTTATCGATTCACGCCGCTGCCTTGCTGCGTCAGGTTGGTAGCAGAAGAAACGAGATTTTTCTAACGTGCTGTCAAGAGCAGGACTTTAAACCACAGTAGTCTGCCTCACTTACAAGAAACCTCATCACAAAGTCTCCGGGTGATGAGTCAAAGCAACCTGCTAATAACCCAAATTTGTTTTGTCAGTCGTAGGCACAGCCCAGCCGTATCTCCTCCCTTGTACGGAGCTTTGCTGATCCGAAAATCTGCTCCAGAACTTTTGGAGAGAACACTAAAGCAGCGCAAGGCCGTTTAACCTCACGACTCCAGCCCTGCAGACAAGGTGCAAGGAAGAAGGACGGAAACGCACCCTGGACTCAAGGCTTCCGTGACAGGGAGAGGATTGCCTTTTGGGTCTAGGGCGGACTCCTGGGCAGTTCTAATGCAGCTGAAAGTACACTCCAGATGGAGTTTACTGCATTCGGCTGCAAAATAGCAATGATAACATAAATATACAAGGCTTAAAACTGTACAAGAGCAAGACCTTCTGTGAAGGACAGACATCCTGGGCCCGTGTTCAGTCCCACTTGTGACTGATGCCTGCCTCAGGAGATTAGTGCCCCACACTTCATCTCCAGGCATGATTCTTCACTGCCTAAAAACATTGGGAGCAAACTGTAAAACAGTCAAGAGCTACATCATGTAGAAGGGAACATCTTCCCAGCTCCATTCCTAGAAATCTTATGTTCAGTGTTTGTGGTGGCACAAGTAGCCCCTGGTTGCATAGGACAGATAGATCACCCTTTTTCAGGATATTTATTCTGAAGTATCACACTTTGAAGCAAAGATCTCTAGCATGGTATTTTGCACTGAGAGTAGAATTAAACATAGCACAGACATTTGTTTGTATTTCCTTACAGTATTCAGAATTTAACTTTCTAGAAAACTGGATATGAATGGGTAAATGCCTCGATAGCAAAGATAACAGGCATACACTGTCAAATACCTAATCCAATTTCATATTCATTTTGGCAACCACTTTTGATCAAAGGGAAAAAACTGCAAAATGTACTCTGTTGCTAGAAGAGAAATGGTTAAGGCACAGAGTATTCGCATAGGCACAACCCCGTATCTGTGGCAAAAAATTGTTCAGAAAATGACAATGAAACTGTATCGGAATGCAACATTGCATTAGAGCATTTCTCCAACACAGTGATGGAAAAGTGGTAGTGTACAGGCACAGCAAACACCTTTCAACTGAGGCTGAAAGTAAAAGTAGAATTTTACCCGAGTGCACATGTTAGATTAAGCAGATTGTCAGGTATAGGAAGAGATCATTGCCCTTAAGTTCTGGACTGTTCTGCTATATGAACACAGCCATTTCCCACTGCCTAGCTCTGGGTCTCTACACTTTTAATGAAATCTGGAAGCATATTTCCACTGAATTCAGAGGAAGACTACGTGAGTGAGGAATGAAAAGCAAATGGTTCCAAGTCTGGCTTTGGTCCTGTGGCCGCACTGCAGGCAGGCGCTGCAAGGCTGCAGAGTGGTGTGCTCCATGGCCCTGGGCAGTGCCCGGCTCACCTGGGCTGGGCACGGCTCCTGCCCGGCAGTGCCCAGCTCACCCCAACCCGGCACAGCTCCTGCCCGGCAGTGCCCGCTCCGGCTGGCACAGCTGCTGCCCGGCAGTGCCCACTCAGGCCAGGCACAGCTGCTGCCCGGCAGTGCCCACCCCGGCTGGCACAGCTGCTGCCCGGCAGTGCCCGCTCTGGCTGGCACAGCTCCTGCCCGGCAGTGCCCGGCTCACCCGGGCTGGGCACAGCTCCTGCCCGGCAGTGCCCGCTCCGGCTGGCACAGCTCCTGCCCGGCAGTGCCCACCCCGGCTGGCACAGCTGCTGCCCGGCAGTGCCCGCTCCGGCTGGCACAGCTCCTGCCCGGCAGTGCCCGGCTCACCCAGGCTGGGCACAGCTCCTGCCCGGCAGTGCCCGCTCCGGCTGGCACAGCTCCTGCCCGGCAGCGCAGCCCTGCTCGCCTCTCCTGCCCCTGCCTGAGCCCGGCTCTGCTGCGGTGGGAGGCGCCGCAGCTGCTCCAGGCCCGGCACCCACTGCCCCTGGGCTGGGGGTCCTGGGGATGAGCAAATTATGATGGAAATGGTGATCATTTTAAGTTTTCTGCTGTTTCCAACACAGTTCCTTCTGCAAGTAAGAGAACAGGCACAACAGTAATACCTCAGAATACTCCTTTTTGACATCACTGGCTCAGAAAGTGAATGTAAAATTGAAACAGACTCGATCAGCATTAAAAAAAACAAATAAGTAATTACATCTAGAAAAACATCCCTAAAGTATTATTTGCTGAAAAGTTTTTAAATACTGTTTTAAATAAACAGTGACAACTTTAATATTTTCAACAACAACAACAAAAAAATTACAATTCCTGGCTATACTCTACATTTGTCACCTCTGCCTAGTGCCCAGAGTAAGTCTTTTGCAGAACTAGTACGAATGCAGTGAAATGAATAAGTGATCTAAAATGATCTAAAGAAAAACCAGAGAAATTGAGATATATATGCTAACTTATTTTTCTTTTTAAATAAAATATTATGGTTTATGTGATACTGTAGCAGAGAGAATTGTACAAACTAAAGCATTAGGCAAGTGTGTGTTTTTCTTTCTCAACACCTCTTCAATGTAGTTTATTAAATAAGTAAACTTGAGTAGTCTCTGCTATACTTTCAATCCACACACATGACGTCACTATGTTTTTTATTACAATGCATTTATCTCACGAGTACCTTAAAAATGGAAAATGAGCCAAAGTATTTATAAACTTCTGTACATGACGCTTGAAAGGAGTCCAACAAATTCTTCTCTCATGCCGTTCTCTTAAAGCCAGTCTCTTAAAGGTCCTTAGGTAAAACTATGGCTTTGAAATTCTACTTTTATTTTTTTATCTTTCAGAGTAGATGGACGTATGAAGTATTTGCAATTTTGAGTAAGTATTCTTTTTTTCCCTGCTGGTTTAATAAAAGCAAGTATCTATCTAAAGTAAGTGGAGTNCAGCCCTGCTCGCCTCTCCTGCCCCTGCCTGAGCCCGGCTCTGCTGCGGTGGGAGGCGCCGCAGCTGCTCCAGGCCCGGCACCCACTGCCCCTGGGCTGGGGGTCCTGGGGATGAGCAAATTATGATGGAAATGGTGATCATTTTAAGTTTTCTGCTGTTTCCAACACAGTTCCTTCTGCAAGTAAGAGAACAGGCACAACAGTAATACCTCAGAATACTCCTTTTTGACATCACTGGCTCAGAAAGTGAATGTAAAATTGAAACAGACTCGATCAGCATTAAAAAAAACAAATAAGTAATTACATCTAGAAAAACATCCCTAAAGTATTATTTGCTGAAAAGTTTTTAAATACTGTTTTAAATAAACAGTGACAACTTTAATATTTTCAACAACAACAACAAAAAAATTACAATTCCTGGCTATACTCTACATTTGTCACCTCTGCCTAGTGCCCAGAGTAAGTCTTTTGCAGAACTAGTACGAATGCAGTGAAATGAATAAGTGATCTAAAATGATCTAAAGAAAAACCAGAGAAATTGAGATATATATGCTAACTTATTTTTCTTTTTAAATAAAATATTATGGTTTATGTGATACTGTAGCAGAGAGAATTGTACAAACTAAAGCATTAGGCAAGTGTGTGTTTTTCTTTCTCAACACCTCTTCAATGTAGTTTATTAAATAAGTAAACTTGAGTAGTCTCTGCTATACTTTCAATCCACACACATGACGTCACTATGTTTTTTATTACAATGCATTTATCTCACGAGTACCTTAAAAATGGAAAATGAGCCAAAGTATTTATAAACTTCTGTACATGACGCTTGAAAGGAGTCCAACAAATTCTTCTCTCATGCCGTTCTCTTAAAGCCAGTCTCTTAAAGGTCCTTAGGTAAAACTATGGCTTTGAAATTCTACTTTTATTTTTTTATCTTTCAGAGTAGATGGACGTATGAAGTATTTGCAATTTTGAGTAAGTATTCTTTTTTTCCCTGCTGGTTTAATAAAAGCAAGTATCTATCTAAAGTAAGTGGAGTACTCCAACAATTTCCCTGGTAGCCTCAGTTTCAAAGAAACTTTTCAAAAAAAGCCTTGTTTCATAAAGGTTTGAATGTATGCCTACTGCTGCCAACAATTATGATTCAGGAAGCAACACACAAATGGTGACTCTGTTCCATCTTCAGCTATACTTTCTTCTGACTCATCATCACAATTCAATTTTAAAAGCCATTAAGAACACTCAAACTGCTTTCCTGATGTAAGAACAGAAATTGTATCGAGTGAATCAGTCATATACAGACTTAAAAGTGTGCCTGCACAAATTCTCACTGCTGCCCAGAAACCTTTCAACTTGCACAGGTAAATATGAATGTTCCAAGCCTGGCTGATTCCCACACAAGCCTTGCAACTTTTTTTTTTAATTTTTCTTTTTCTTTTTTTTTTTTCCCTACCAGGCCAAACTTTGTATCTTTACAGCCTTTGCAAAGGCTGTGGCAGTTCAGTAACATGGAAATAGAACCTGAGGAGCCGTGACAAAGGCACTGGAAGATCTACTCCAGCAAACCACAGGGTCAGGAAGGAACCTCAGAGGTAAGAGCAAACAGACCAGATCTCTTAACGCCCAAATTCTCAGATAGGTAGCCAGGTCCTCCACAAGCACCACACCTCAGCAAAGCCCCTGTCCCTGGCCACACACTTCCCTCCCACTGGCAAAGACAGCAAGCATGGGAGAGACAGGGAAATGAGGGAGAAGGGATGGAACGAGCCAAGGCTGGACTGAACCTCTCTGCTCCATTTTTACAAAGCAGAGCCAACATTAAAAGACTTGACATTTACTTCTACGATGCAGGGTCCACATCTATTGCTCCAGCCCTCTCCACAGGCTAATGGGGAAGGTAGTTGGATTTACCCTGGGCAGTATGTGGGAGGAACACCCAAATTCTCAGGAGGTTCAAAAACAACTTTTACCCACCAACTTTAGAACACCCAAGTAGAATAAGGTACTTGGCAAATTTTAACGCAGCAAACTTTAACCTAGCCAGACTCAACAAGGAAATTTTTGGTTTAACTTTAAGAAGGTAGAAGAAAGAGAAAGAAAAGGGAGAGGGAAAGGTAAGTATTCACCATCCTAGGACCCACTATTCCTCCAGTCTCCTACACTGTGTCTTCTGGCTTCTGTAAGAGCTGGGAGGAACAAGAGGAAAAGGAGGAATACAACATCTCTGCTGTCACCTGTTCAGACTGTCTTAGCCCCTTTCCCCCAGAGCACATGTGGAGGATGGAAGGGCACAAAACAAAAAGGGTGGAATAGAGAAGGAGAAAAGAAAAGACAGAGCGCCAGGCAGGTCTGGTTTAGAAAAGAGTCTAAAACCTCCTCGAATCAATAGAAAGTCCCTTTAATTGACTGCAATGGGCTTTGAATTAGACCTATATTCTACTTATCAAGTACAGCTCTGAGAATCAATAATATTTTGACTTACCCTTCAAAGCAACGACTACACTACTAACTTCTGGCTAAGAAAAAGTACAATTAATAGCATATTAATTCATTAGAGTTTATCTCACTGAAGTCCCCTTCTCGTCAGGTGGTAGAGTCAGACATCATTTAAAAGTGATCATGCACAAATATCCTGTATAAGTGAGGCCATAAAGAAAGTACTTTTGTTCTTAACATTAAGTCAGATCAAATATTCATTGATATCTACATCTCTTAGCAAGTATCTCAAGCAGAGATCAATAAACACTTATTAGTCACTGACTACATTTCCTGCAGTAAAGGAGGGAATTTCAGCCAGCAGATCAGAGAAGCCAAACAACCGGGGGATCTGGAGTTTAGTACTTGCCTGCCAGACAATCATCTACCTTCTCATTGTCTCAGCTGCCACAACTAGAGAACTGCAGATCAAAGGATTATTTAAAAACTATAGTCATTCCTTTAAAATACAAATCATTGTTTCAAAATACAAGTATGGATTGTTGCAAGGGAAAATCAAAACTGCAAGTTTTTGGTTTGTGAAAATTTTTTCAGGCCCAAATCAGGAAATGCATTACTTTGTGAAACGGGGAATAAAATAAAATTATTAAACTTTTCAAAGATTTACATGTGCCTCTTTGATATTTCTGTGGATTGTTGAAGTCACTTACTTTACCTGAAGTGTTTCACCACCTCAAATCACATACAATATTTCAAATAATATTCTAGCAGAAAACCAGATATGTGAGTTGTTTAGAGAGCAAAAACAACCATTAATATCGCTGAACTATGTTACAGCAAAAAGGTTTCTGCTGCTTTAAAGAAAGTATTCCCTAACCTTCCAAAATAACCTGCGTGTAATGGCCAGTATAGGATTACTTTTTGACCGCGGGAATATCCTGTTGCTATTGACTGCAGTGTTACAGTATCCTCACATACTAGTACACAGTTATTGTGAGATAAAGACCACGTTGAAAAACAAACTGATTGAAGCAGTGAAAACAGTAAAGGAACTGTCCAGTAATATAAAAATTCACTTCTTTAGGAGAACAATGACTGGAACAGTGTCACTTCTAGATTAGCATTAAAGAATTCAAGTTTTAACAGAAACTAAGAAATTAATGCAGTGTATTCCTTTCTTCCAGGGATGCCATTTTAAAGCAAGACAGAAAAACTTGATTAGAGATGGTGCTGTATATGGTTATGTATATATATATATACACACATATATATATAATTACATGAACATATATATAATTTCTATCATCTGTTGATATAAATCTGTGTGGTATGTTTCTGGCTTTCTCCTCCAGCTCTCTCCACATTCATACATTTGTTCAATTCATACTGCTGGAACTATTATAAGGCAGGAAAAAAAAAGCTACTGGCATCTACTTTACAGGGAATTTACAAGGACAATGTCTACAGAAAGAAAAATATGCTCACTACGAGCAATCCAAATTCTTCTTTAAATTTTTCTGTTATTCCAGAGGAATGTGATAGGCAGAAACTTTTACTTTACAGTAAAACCAAATCTAATTATTGAAAGAATTATTTTAATTAAAAGTCTTAATGAGATATAGCAAAGAGTTTTTTTCCAAGTGAGAAAGGTTATATTTAATCCTTGTATCTGCAACAAATTCACAGCAAATTCATGCAGGTTTTTCAGTTTTCATTTCATCCAATGTTCTTTAAGGCAATGATTCGAAATATACACATATGACCTCTGATATATTTCAGGTGCACACATTGCAATATAAAGCACCAAAAGAAAGATGTGGGATGTTTCTGGAGCAATCAATGAATTGTCTTTCTGAGATTTTGTGAGTTTAGTTTGACAACCCCCAGTGCAAGGGCACCGTCACCCTTGAGAGCCGTGTGGTACCCTGGGGGCAGGTGAGCAGCAGTGCCCTGGCCGTCCCCAGAGCTGGGGAGGTGGCTCTGGCCACCGCAGGGACCACAATGCACATCCTTTGTGGGTGGCTGTGGAAGGGATGGGCTTTTGGTCATCTCTTGGAAGCCAATGAAGGACTTGATGAGACATTACCAAGGTACAAGGTAAAAGCAATGTATACTGTCACAGTCATGCCTTAAAAACAAAAGTAGTAATTTAAAAATGCTGCTGTCATCATGTCCCGTTCAAATGTTACAGTGACTTACCATGGTATTAATGTCACACCATCTACCAGCACAGGTTATAACATAAAATAATTAGTGACCAATGCTAGAGAACATGAAGACATATTAAAAAAAGAAATTAATAGAGTTGTAGACATACAGCTTTATTTGGATAGATCAGATCCATACAGTAACTAGGAGTAGTCTTCCAAAGGACCCATTAGTTATCCTTTAGGTCTTCTAATTAATGATGTAGTCTTCTGAGAGCATATTAATAACTCTGATATTAATAGCAGCATAATTCTAGCTGAGGATTAAAAAAATGAAGCACTATTTTATAAGTACTTGTACAATAGTTTGGGACTTAGTAGTAAACACATTCATAAATTCATCAGATTAAAAATTAAGGAACAGATTTCTGAAGGTGTGATTAGGGACCTCAATAACATCTCCAAAATGAACTGCTACACTTTCATTCAGGACTTGCCTTCAGTTGTCTCAATTTATAGAGTTGAGGGTGGGGTTTGTTTGTTTGTTTGATTGATTGTTTGTTTGGGGGTTTGTTTATTTGGGGTTTTGGTGGGGGTTTGAGTGGGTTTTTTGGTTTTGTCTTTGTTTTGTTTTTTGCTGCCTTAGTGGGCCAGATTTTCAATGTTGAAAAGACAAATTCCAGTTCTCAAGACTGTTTCCTGAAGCTTATGAACAGTATGTGCCAATCTGGTCTTAAAGAATGAGTTCCCATAACCATGAATGGCTAATATTTAATAAAACATCTGATCACAAAACCAAATCTAAAAAAAATCGGTAGTAAAATAACACTCCGACTTGCTACTAAATGCAATGTTCTTTGATATAAGTCTATTTCAACTTCATTTATTCCAGGGTTCTACAGCAGTCAAAATAATCAATACAGAATTTTCCATGTGATTTGCACATTGCTTTTTAAAATGAATTGTCTGAAACAAAAAATGCTTTTTTCTGCTGCCTGGCTTGTTTTCTAAAACATATTCTCTTTCTTTTAAAGTGAGAGAACGACCTCTGCTTCGGGAACAATTTTCTGAGACAGTGTGTTTATCAAACGGCTTCTCTGCTTTCATGAAAACAATTTATTTTCACTGAACTCCTCAAGATAAGCATTGAAGTCAGGAAGAATGTACAATGACATTTATAATTACATTCAAGAAACAAATATTTTGCTAAAGAAAGGGTTTGGATTTTTATCGGTTTTAGAGATACAAAATATTTTCTTTCTTCCAACATACCATTGAACCATATTGTCTCCCCTGAAATCACAAAGTATATTTTCATATGCATGGAAAGAAAAGCCCAGGACAGTAATCTTCTCATAGAAAGGCTACAGTATGCATCGTAAACAATGAAAGCTGTAGCATAATCCTTACAACCAAATTGCCTTCCCTGCCCCACTCTTTGGAAATAATCTGCAGAAAAGGACAATTTAAGCAGGAGGATACATGCCTCTTGCAGAGCCTCCTGCAAAAAACCCCTCTATGCCCAGTCTTAGAAAAGAGATAAGACAGTTGTCTCTTGGGATGGCACATCCTTCTCTCCAGGTTTCCTCCCACAGTTTCCCCTTGCTCAGAGACATTTCTTAAACTCGAAAGCTCAGTGGACACTGGGCATGGTGCCTCCCGTTCTCTGGGGAACTAGAAGACCTTGTTAAGAAATCTCCCTCTGTTTCCTTTATGGATTCAGCCCCTGGACCTGTTCTCAACCACCGACAGAAGCTCAGTCATGCCAGACAATTACTGCTTCCTGCTACATTCTCCACTACCCCTAAATCAAGGTAGTCCACCGTGAATCTCATCTTTCAGGACAAAGCAGCCACAGCTTTAGCCATACAGTGCCTGTATTTTGAAATGCAAATTCAATAACTACCTATGCAAAAGCTGCCCATGAATATATTTAGGAGTTCCATTTGGGCTGCCTGGAAACAGGGGGTTTACAGGATTAAAAAGACATACTGCCATCAATCCAATGAATGCCCTTTAATTTGTGTGAATTCATTTTAGAATAAAAAATTTAAGATCTGGTTTATTCCTTGTCAGTCAAACATCCTAGCTTTTCATTATCCCATTTTTTTTCAGTGCATGTAGGTAGTTCTCATCATAAAGATCCCCTGATAAAGTTCTCCTCCAGAGACGTACTCTTTTTTGTAGGCTCAGCTAGTGAAGAAATATCATTCATTTGTAATACTCAAAGAGAAGTTGAAAAAAAAATCAAAAGCAGCTGAAAAGAGATTGTATTTCACTAATATACACCAAGGCTTTATTTAAAATATACAGTGTTAAATTTGATCAAATATCAACCCACCATTCAGAGGGAAATAATCTCTTTTAATTTGCATGTATCTGTGTGTGCCAAAGAGAAGTGTGTTTGCTTTCAAGCAGGTGCACATCCTGCTATGACTAAATCTCTAACTCATCAAATTGCTTTACCAGTGTGGGACATGCCCTTTTTCTGGAACAGCTTCGAGTATTTTCCCCAGCATTTCAGCCACCTGTTTACCGAGTTCATACTCCAAAGGAGATGCATGCAATTAGAAACAAGGAAATGAAAATAAATGACCTTGTTTGTTATAAATAACAAAGAGACTCAGCAAAATTAATGCAGTGAAGCCTGACCTTCTGACCTGAAAGAAAGAATCACCTCATTCCTTTGTAGCAGGCTCACAATGCTCCAGCACTAGGCATTGTTGTGCAGCTTTGCCTCTTTTGATGGATCTTAAAGAAGTATATTCTAAATATTAAATGTTTTACAAGTTAGATTAGGAAATTTGCATTAAAAAGAATGTTGAAACAAAGTCAAGAGAGCAATGATAAAGATTATCACTGCTTTTTTTAGAGAATCCAGGTAAGCTGTGTGTATGGCAGTTCTCGATAATACAGTTTTTCAATTGAAAAATAAATATGGCATTCCAGGTGCTAAAAAGCCATGAAATGTCTCCTTCGGTGTTCAGTGAATTGATGAGGGAGAAATTTTTTAATTAGCCAACTCCAGGAAAAGGAAATATTTTTCTTCTGTTAATTGTTTGTGCTATGATGGTCTGACTTTTGAAAAAAACCCCGAAGTACTTCCACAACTACTGCCAAAAATACATACTTTTTTCTCATCCTTTAATTAGGCAAGTAGGAATACTTTCTTTCGTATGAAGCTTACTGAATAATGTTTCTATGGGTTACATTTTCACTTTTAATTGATTCATGTCAGTCTGGAACAGTGTCCAGCTGCAACAGAGGGCAAGGTGTTAGAAATTTGTTTCCCTGCTTGTCTTTGGAGAAAATGAGAACACAGCATTGTTTTCATGGCAGCCCTCACAAAAAGAGCAGTGTGTAATTACAGTGCTGGTTCCCATCTTGTCAGTCTCCAAAAACAAGCCTGTTATTAATGAAGCAGCTCAGAACCGTTGCAGAAATGAAAGGAAAATGTGTTTGCATCTCACTGAAAGCAGTTCCCACAACAGGTATTGTTTGATAAAGATTTTTCCAAAGCTTGTTTTGTGGGGTTTCTTCCCCATCTCTCACTTTCAATGACATCCATCCAGCTGCTGAGGTACAGCAACACCCTTCACAGCAATCACAGCCTCAACTCTGCAAGTTCCTCTTCGCCAAGAGCGCATTGATGGGAGTGGGGATGGGGCAGCTCTACCTGCAGTGCCCGAGGTGATGGGCACAGCCCAGGGACACAGCCAGCCACCAACGCAGGGGGCACAGGAGGCATGACACTCACAGAGAGGCACTGGGACATCAGTCTCCCACACAGGAGGCAGCTCCTGGGCTGGAGCAGCAAAAGGCAGCTCATGCAGGACCATGACCAGGATCAGGAGCATCAGGGGGCAGTGGCACTTCTCCTGCCCCCCTCTCATCCTCCTTCCATCATTTTGCATCCAATAGAGCCACTCCACCCCCTTAAGCTCTTGGCATGACTCACTCCTGCTCCCAAACTTTTACAGTAAAATGGTGACCTGAATGAATACTTTTGAGCAGAAAAAGAGCTGATCAACACAGCTCATTCAGTCTCAGGAACAGCTTGTGCTTTTGTCCAAATGTGTGTATCATTAAAAACTAAATACTCCACATGGCTGAAGATAGGGATATGTTGAAGTGTGTGATTGAATCAGAGACCTTTGAGGTATCATCTTCTCAATCAATCTGCATTTGTCCACAGAGATTGAAACCAGAGCACTCACATGTCTAAACACTGAGCTGCGAGGCCCTGTACGACAAGCCCCCTCTGAGAAAACCTGCCTGACAAACAGGTTCTGAGAGCTGAGCCCAACCAGAAGAAATTCTGCGTTTGTGGAGCATGAAGTCACAATCTCTGTCCTGCTCTGGGGCTCCACATGTGATCCAGTCATGAAATACTCAGGCTGGAGAGGGGCTGTGGATCTGTGCTGACCCACCACTGTATGATGTGCAAGGGAAAAGGGAGAGCAGAGCTGGGGATCCATTAATCCAGGACTCATGATTAGAGCATGACTTACCCACAGACTTACACTGCCTTCTTCAGCTGATCACCTTCATTTTAGAGCAATGACTCCGACCCTACAGTTCCAGCCAAGTTTACTGCAAATTGTGCAAGCACCAAAACCATGCTAATGTGCGGTTCTAACATGCAAGGTGGTTGTGCAAGCACTACAATTTGCTCTGCATCACATCCTTGACTGTCCTTGCAATACCTGGGTGAGACAGACCTCACTTCTGGGAGGAGCGGTCTTTTCTGTAATGACAACCTAAACCAAGTACTAAGAAAGACAAAGAACGCAGCAGTGTTACATCCAAAAATCAGTGCTAGAGATATGCAGATAAAAACTGTACTTCAAAAGGCTTGAAATTAGTAGCATCCAAAGTGAGTGATATCACAAATTGGGTTTAAAAACAGCAGTTTTCAGGAGCATTAGTTTACACGAAACACATGTGTAACGGGCTTTGGAATTCAGCTGAAGTCAAATCTCCCTGGAAAGGAAATGGTGCAGTTTTACTCCTTGGCTGTTTCACTGATTCAGGAAGGGTAGCTACCCACACTGGAGCAGGGGAGCATGTATTTTTTTCCAATAATACAGGAGGCACATGCTGGCCAAGAAAACAGTTGTGAAGACCAGAGTTCCTACACGAAAACCAGGGCTCACCCAACTGCAGCTCTTCACAATTAAAGGTGCCACATGATCAAAGTTATTGTCATTGGCACTGGGAAAAACCTCAAAATTAACAAGTTTCCTTCTTTCTCCCTCTGGTGCCCATCCAAGGAGAGAGTAAGCAATTCCACAGACAGTTTGAGCGGACAAAGAGAGTGTCAGGGCCAGAGTCCCTGTCTCAGCACAGCAGCCCTTCCTGGCCATGGCTCTGTGAGCTACTGCTGAGCACATAATGATTTTGCACTGAAAGGCTAAACCAGCCATTGCTCTGGACTGAACAACCACAACTCTTAACTCCTTCCTTCATTAAACGCTTTGCCATTCCTTGAGAATGAGAGGGTCTATAGAAAAATCACATTGTCCTGTATTCCACTGATAAACTATATCTTATATATATTAAACTGTCCTGTAGTAGTCATCTGTTCTTTCCAGGCTGTGACAGGACTTTGAATTATTTGCTCTATCAGCAACTGCTGCAGTAAATTCCCCAGTTATGCCGTGCATAGCAGGCTTGCGGAAACACCCGTGACAATGAAGCCAGCAGAGAACTCATACATGACGGAATCCACTCAGCAGACTGGTTTTTGGGGACAGTTGGGCCTCAACAAACAATCCTTTCTTCTCAGTCTATAGAGGAGCTGCACTGGGGCCTACTTCGGCCATTAGTCTAAGGAAAGCCTTTGTTGAACATATAGCTGCTTCTCACATTGAAAGAATAAATCACATTCTTATTCTGGGTATGTCTCCACTGCATTCACTGATGTGAATGTTGTTCCATGACTGAAAAACTGGGTAAACAGCGTGCCCTGTGCAGCTCTGAGCTGCTGTGGCTACGTTACTGCCTGAACAACCTCATTTACAGCCAGCCTGGATGTGCCTGTAAGAGCGGCAGCCCTGGCGGAGGTCTGTTCTTCAGACAGTATACCCCCTCTTTTCAGGAATATTTCATTCTTCAGGCTGGATTACCAGGATTTGAACCACTTTGGAACCCACTTTGCCTGAGAAGAAGGGAAAACCCTATCTTTTCTATGTGCCTAGCGAAGCAAACACAAACTAGCAAATTTCAGGAATGGTTCTGAATCTATAGGGGTTTTTTAGGGTTATGCAGATACATGTTAATTTCTCAGGCACACATCCCAGAAGTACACTCATAGTGCATGTTCCCCTTCTAATACTTAAAATCCAGAGTAATTAATCTTCCTAACTGCTTCAATGTACAGCAATTCAATATTCATTCACCTTCACAATCGTACAGTACTCTCTACTCTTTGATGTGCTTCATCTTTTTACTATTAACTTACATTTGCATCCACCTCCATATCCTCGAAAGCAAAGGGAAGCTCCAGGTTTCAGCAGACCACAGGGACCTCTGCTGACAGTTTCCATAGAGGCGGTCATCGTTGGGTGAGGTGGTCTTGCATCACACCTGAGCCCCAGTTCTTGGAGATTAAGTTTTCTATTTGATAGAGTGAGTCTGATGATCCATCAGTACTCTGGTGGACAGGCTCCATTTTCCAGGCAGGATGTCACAGCTTCATCTCTGCATTTGATCAGGACTATCAGGACTCCTAATATATATATATATATATAGCACTTGTTAGCCCATGTACAGAAAGAATTCTGCATTTTTACATTTGAACAGAAGTTTATTTGTCTCTGGCAAAAAAATTCCTGTGTCTCTTCTATCCCTCATGGAAAAGTTAGCACTTTTCCATGAAGTGTTGTGTTACAGAGGAGGACCATGACTGAAGCAAAAGGGGAGCTCCAGGTTAAACAGGGAGGCTCTTGGAAAGCACCAGTTGCTGAAGGGCTCTCACAATTTTAGTGCAGAACTACAGCATGCAGATTTCTGGCTTATAATACCACATAAATAAATAAATAAATAAATAAATAAATATGTGTGTGTATGTCTGTGGTGTGTGCATTTGTGTACTCCTCTGCACAGATGTAAATTTAAATTAATTACAAAAAAAACCCAGAAAAACCCAACCAAATCCAATAACCAAGTAACTCTTCTGATGGCACAATCCCTTCTGCTATACATGTTTTCAAACAGGATAAATGGTAGACACAGAGGTATATGTAGTAAAGTAGTGTTTACTCCCTCTTCCCACACAAAACTTACTTGGGCTGTTGGGGAATCACAGTAGGAAAATTTCCAATAACCAGATTATAACCACCTCTAAATTAAAAATTCTATTTTGAAGTTTTTCTACCATCTTTTATTATTTATTAAAATAGAGCTGCCTTGCAAAAAGATTGTGTATAATTATTTGCAAAGAAAATAACTCACTGTAAATGCTAATGTTGAATGTCTATATTTTTAAAACCTTAGATACACTAACTCTTTAAATTATTGTGTAAATTATTTCTTCCTCTTGCTGCCATTAGTGAAATATTTTATATATGCTATTGCTCTCAATTTGTGTAAGGAATTCCAAATAAATACAGTGGCCATTGATTTCTCTTAGTTCATCTCCTTTGTTCTTGCATCTCAAAAGAGTTCAACTAACCTGGCAGTATTTATCGTGCCTATTCCCTTCAGAATTATCTCTGACTCAATGCGATGACCTCCTAATTTCCTCTGTTCTATAGACCTGCTTTCTTTAACTTTAACAAATAACTAAGGTCTCTCTGCCCTTGTATCATACTAGCAGTGGTTTTGAACCTTTTCTGATTGTAAAATAACTTTTTAAAAAGATAATTAAAATCCGAGACTGGTCTTTTGAGTATTGCCATGATACTGTCACGCCTCACCAGTATCAGACTACATCAAGCCTCTGTATTTCCATTTCACACCTTGCTCTGATTATTTTTGCTGGGTTTTGTTGTTATTATTATTATTTATTTTATTTTATTTGGGTTTTTTTTTTCTGCTGAGAAGTCTTCAGTCTTTCTGCTCTCCATTGTTTTGGGCTGTCTTTGAAAGCATATCAAATATTCTTTACCTGATTACAAGCTCATGGTCTTTCCTCAACAGGTTTAATTGTGTTTAAACTGACTCAAATAGAGTGAGGATGTGGCTTCTCACCACTGCTCCTCCAGATCAGCCTCACCCTGGTCTCATTTCGGTGCCCTTCTCCCTATTGCAAACCTGATAAAAGTCCATACTACACAAAGATAATGGAAACTGCTGTGTACAGAACTATTGTCTTGTAACCACAGACTATCCAAACCACATGTCATGACTTAAAATCTGCCAAGAACTCACCATCCAGGACTATACTTCAAGTCTCCAGGCATTTCCAACCAGGTACAATTTCCAATAAAATGGTCAGCATGTTCATGTCTCCTCCTGAGTGCTTCCATTTCTCACAGGAATTTGGGCTGATTTTTAAAGTCCTAATTTTTGTCAGTATTCAGAGTCTATATTAACTCCTTTTTCTGCTTCGGTGTCTCTACTTCGTATTAGCCTTATCTTCATTGAGAAAACTGACTCAAAGACTTTAAAATCTGAAAAATATATTTCTCTCAACCAAAGGTGGGTTACTTTAGCAATGTCTCAAACTCAGCTGCATTCTCCAGTGACCTCATTTCTTGTGTATTCAGAAAATCTCTTATCTTAGCCTTCACACAGACTTCTTTTATTTTTGTCCTTTACTTACACTTTCCCCTTTGTTCTGTAATCTTTCAATCTTCTCTACCTGCTTTATCTTACAGATGATTGATATATGCATTTCAACACTCTCAACTGCTATTTTATTTGTCCCACATAAATATCCACACTGGATGGCAGGTAGAATTCTCTAGCTACAAAACTTCAGCTTTGAAAATCTCCTATTTTATTTTCCATCCATACCCTTCCATGATCCTCTCATGCTTTTTAGAGCTTTTCTTTCTTCTTGCACTTTTTGATTTCACTATAAACCTAGCTTTGTTATAACACCTCATATCAAAATATTCTCCCATTCTTACATCTCTAGTCATGCTATATTTATTATGCACACCTATGACAAGTGTTGTTCCTTTTTTAGTCCAACCTATTAAATTGTGCAAAGAAGCAATATTATAGCATTCAATCTGTGATTTGAGTTACACACCCAGACTGATTTAAAGCTTGATGGAGGGGTAATTCAGGTATGTTGTGTGTTTAAAGGTCTCTGTGTGAAATAAAAAGAAATCTATAATGTTACCCTCAGGATTTCAAGCAATGATATTCCAAGTCTGAAAGAGAGAGAATAAAGAAACTGAAAAAGGATACACACCACTGCCCAATCAATTGAAAAGTACGGTAAATGGAAAACAGAAGCCTCCCTGGATTTGCCTTATGGGCTGACAGCAGTGGCTTTGTATAAAAAGACAGAGCACTTATGATCCACTTTCTACTTGAGACATTATAAATTAGTTTTTCTGAAGGCATAATCCACCGTAACAGATTCTAAGGTGGTGTGGAAAAATCCCACCACTCCTTGATATGAACACTAAATGATGCCCTGTCTGTCATGGATCCCATGTCTCTTTGCTCAGGCAAAGCCTTTCTAAGGAAAACTCAAAAGTTATTGAAATGCACCAACCTTTATTGCAAAACTGAACCGCACTGAGGATGGCTGCAACTTTTATTAAGACTCAGGAGACATTGGTAAGGCCTCACAGTAGACAAGTTACAAAAGGCTTCTGACTTTGTGCTACTAAGTGAAGGAAAGAAACCTCCTACAGGCTTTGAATGAAGATGAGAGGGCCTCCCCTCCACCCTGATTTCCAGCAGGGATTCTGGCTTCCCAGCTCTTCCCAACACACGGTGCCTCGCCACAGGCAGCCAGCTCCATCTCCTTTCACAGACACAAAGTCCATCTCATTACTTCTGGACTCCAAATAGATCTTGGGGACCTATTTAGTGAAAACTCATGTGTAAGAGAGAAACTGTCTGGGGCAGGATTCCCCAGGTTCCTATTGCATGGCTGGAAAACTACAGAATTCCCAAAACAATGAAAGTGGAAGCACGTAGTGTCAGACCATAGGTGATAGACAGAGAGATCTCTCAGTGGTTTCAGAGCTGGCTGGTGATGCAGGGAGCCCTCTCTGACATCTTTTAAAATACCTGTAACACCGTTCATTTCTCCTGTACTTCTAATTTTCTCTCAGCTCCCGGAGAATTATAGCGGCATCTCTCCTAACATTTTAGGCTTTATAACGACGTTAAAGAATTGTCAGCAAAAGGAAATGGAATTACCCACTAGAAGAGAAAAAAAGTGAAGTCAAACCTGCCAGTCAAGCTTCCTATAGCCTTCAAAAACTTCTTTTGGAAACATGGTGGAGAACAAAAGAAGCCTGTGCAGGCAACCTGGGCCACTCCACACTCATTAGCACTGCTCTACAGTGAGCAGCACAGGTAAGCTCATCATGACTTCTCTAAAATACTAATCATGATTATTTTCAGTAGGATTCCTTGCATAAGGAAGACCATAGGAGACTTTGCAAGCTCAGTTCTAAAAGAGAGCAAGTGAAATACTCTCCTTTACAACACTTTTCTCAAACAAGTTGAACTTATTTTACAAACCCACAACTCACCTTCCTAGTACAGGGATACTTCAGCCTGTAAAGTAAATAGGCAAATATTAAATGAGGTGATTCAAATATTTACGCAAGCAAAACCTCTCTTACTGTGTCAGAAAACAAATAAAGTGAAAGTTGGCAGAGTTTTAAGCCATCACACTTCACTTTTTTTTTCTACTCCTTTTTCATGGCCCAAACTTAAAAGGCAAGGTAACCTTGGTGACTGCTGAGGTGGCACACAACTGCTCAGGACTGTCCCACCATCCTCAGGACTTCCTTAGGTCAGGACATGCAGGGTCTGGGGGCAACAGGAAGCAATGTATTAAAACCGTGTGATGGGCATGTGATTGAGATAAAGATCAAATAGAACCTCAGCCCTTCCTCTCATTCTTGCAGAACATGAGGGAAAAAAAAAAAAAAGCTTTGTATCCTATGTTCAATATATATAAAAATGTAATGAGGTAGCTTTTGTTTATGTTACAGGCATTGAAAAGTCCCACCTTAACATCTCAGTCACATCATTATTTTGCTAGTAGGGTTCTCAGAAGGTGGAAAGAGACAATGGAAAGATAAAATCTAATGGACAGGCTAAACACCTTCCTTGGAAATAATGCAAAAATTATGCAGGCACTATAAAAAACCTACTTAGTTTTAATGACAGATTTATTTCAGAACAAATCAGGCTTCATTGAAATGCTTAGCTTAGCTATCTTTGTGTACAACTTAAGTGATATAGCTTGATAGGGGAGACATTGACTGGAGACTAGAAGGAGATAGCTCTGTTCCAAAAAGAGCCATGTAAAGGTTGTATGCATGTTTGGTGGATAGTGCCCTAATTCATTACAGAATGGGATTTGTATACTTACAGAGTGAAAAGCTTGGATTAGGCACACAACATAATTTCCATTATGTTAATGTTGCTTTAAAATATATTGCACGGAGTGCTGCAACAATCAAATTATCAATTATAATGTCTACTCAGAGTAGAAAAGTGTTGCAAACAGAGGGCTGATTACTGCTTCAGTACTTCCAATCTGCATACTCATTGTTTAGTACAGGGAAAACAAATTATCTTGTGTTGGCCCTAGTTCAAATTTAATTAAATGAGTGCAAAGCAATTATAATAAAGTACAATAGTATAGTAATGAAAGGAAAATAACTCATTAACCTATTAATCTTTATTTATGTTCCTCTCAAATAAGTATGTAATTTCTTTATCACTGCATCCCATAAGAAATAGCAGCTCTCACTGCTCCTGGCCTGCTTTAGTGGGGCTTATTTTGCTAAAGATCATTGTATGACTTCACTGTTACTATTTATATAGATTTTATTTAATGTGTCTGATTTTTCTCCTATCCCTTACATGGTGTATTTTAAAATCCTTTCCCACATATCTGTGATGTAGATTATAAACCTGTTCGCACCCCCCATTTTCCTTTAACACTTGTCAGCTCTGGAAGGTAAACCTCTCTAGGAGCATTGCTATGCTTCTGTCATTGCAGAAGGGAGGGAGCACTCCCAGAACATCTGCTCGAAAAGACGCTCTTACATTAAGACATAAGATGAAAGCGTATTATTTTTAAGAGGACCTGACACCGCTATTGCTTTGCAATCTTTATGGGTGTAACAACATACCCCATATTTTCAAATGTGGTTTTTTGATTCTTCATTCTGACATTTATCTAGGCTGCTGGGTTTTGTGATTCTGACAAATCTCAGGTTTAAGGAAAACCAATAATTTTAGATGATTAGTCAAATATTACACTGTGGTGTACTTAAATTGTGCTTGTTGTATGCTAGCTCTCATTATTACCTTATCTCTCCAGAACTGGTTTTGTTTTCAATGACATCTTACATTCTACTGTGTACATTTAATGTCACACACCAGTGCTTAGCTTATTGCAGTCAGTCAGGGTTGACTCTGTCCTTTCACTAAGCTGAGCCACTAACAAAAAAAAAAAAGAGAAAAAAAATACAAAGCACAAAAACCACACCAAACCATCACCAAAACTATGCCATAAAGAAGTAGCAGGATTATGAGCAAAAATACATTTCAAAATTTTTTCCTAAACAGCAGTTTTGCTGGTTTTAGGCTAAGCAAACTAATAACATTGTTTTATTTTTTTTCTACTAAATGAAATGAAGTAGAGATGGTTCGGTACCATAAGCTGTGATTGAATACTATCCTGGAGAGTGGGACAACTGGTAACTGCTATATAAACTATAAGAAAAAAAATCAAATTAGAAGGGCCACAGATTTAAAACACGGTTTCCACTTCTGCATAAACAGTTTTAAACACAGGCTCCTACTGAAGAACAGAGGTACCTGTGTGAAATATTTAATCAACAGAAATACAGCTCTGAATATGCATAAATGGTGAATGAAGGCTGCTTTTGAAAACTGGGAAACAAAACTTTCACGACAGAGTTTACAGTGTCAGATGTCCCAAGGCTTCTTCCTTTCCATGCATGGACCCAGGCAGGTTCCAATCTTACTGCCGTACAGGATTCAAGCAGGATAGCTTCCAAAAAGTTATTAACAGATTCTCTGAGAGGATTGTAGAGGTGCAAATTTACAGCTCAGATGGCTGAGAAACATACAAGTTCACCATATCTTTCCTCTTCACACATAGCAAAAAACTTCTGCCTTGCAGAGTGTATTTCTGGTTTCACAATCTGCTGCTGAGAACTCTGTTAGCAAGAAATGGAACTCTTTAATCATAATGACACTTAATGAGTCACTCTATTCTTTGCACATTTTTAACACTCAGTTCTTTATTTCACACTTACTGCTCAATTCTTGTTTTTATATTATTGCAGCACTAGTACTGCATTAATACAAGCAGGCACAGAGCTGTGTGTAGCCCTCTTGTGTGATATGGACAACTGGCATTGTTTGTGGTGACATTGCCACTGACCTGCTGGAGAGCAATCAAGAAGTGCAGAGGCATCACCAATAGGTGGCACATTCGCATTTTGCAGAGTATAATGCCATCATTCTTTTTGTTTGTTTTTGTTTGTTTGTTTGCTTTGACAATGAATCATGTTTTAATTACAGTATTTCAACATGTGAAGTAACTAAATCATTAAAAGAGGAAGAAAGACAAATAAATAAATTTCACTATGTACAACCACCAGAATCTCATATGAATTGTCATCTTTTTTTGTCCAGAGTTAAATACTTGTCATCAAGCTAAATCAATGTTTATTCTCTGTGTTCAGCAACCACTAGAGGGGAGTTTGACACTCACATTGCAAGCTTACAACAATAAGCTAAACTGCATGGAAATGTAGATCAGAAATCTGCAGTAATTAAAAAAGACCATCCTGCCAAACTCACGACTTCTCACCATCTTTCCAGATTACTGAGTGAGATGATTTCTATCTGACTTAATAAAAGTCTAAATCCTGCTGCCAGTTGAGCTTTGTCCGGCTTCCTGATACATAAAATGAAGCAATGAAGCTGCAGTGAGCCGAGGAAGAGAATATAAAGCATGCTCAATAATGAAGACAAATATAAAACAGAATTGCCTGAGATGAAACTAGACTTCACAGTCACTGGACTTTTTGAGCCCTAGGACAGTTACACAAGGAAAGGCTCTTCCTGTCTTATTCCTGCCTGCAGATCACTGGCTAAATGTGATATTTGGTGAAAATATACAACTTGAAAATATACAATGATGTCTTCTGTGTGCACCTAGACTGCATAGCCCTTGATATTTCCTCCTGTGTGTTTCTTGTTTTTATTTAAGTGAACTGCTACTGCACTGCATACCACAGGGAGAACAGATTTTGAGAAAGCACGAGTCTCCCTTTGCCATGGGTACCGTTTTCCATCCGGGAAATTTTCCCTTAGTGCAAACACACAGTTTCACTCAAGTCAGCTTACAGCTGTGAAAGGTTTGGCCCTATGCACATAACCATAAAGATACCTGCCAGGACATCAGACATGTCTCAGAAGGCTTGGTGGGGGTGGGAACTCAGACAACTCCTCAGGTGCCGGGGCAAAGGGAGCTACAACTGATGCATGATGACCTCCCCAGTTTGATCCTTTGTAGACCCACCTCTTTAGCCGGAGGGAATACTTTAAGTCTAATTGATTTAACCTATGAATCATACACAATCTCATCATAACGCAAGTTCTTGTACCACAGCATCATACACAACTCCTATAGTAAATAAAACCAGTGCCATGGAACCTGTAACTTCTTAGAACTGCAGTTTGTATGAGTGTGGATATTTTCAGGTGCAAGCACGCATCTGTCACAAGCAGAATATATGTGTATATATATATATATAAAACATCATTTTTCCATAACTGAGTCGAAATGTACTTCTACTGATCTTCAGAATACTGGAAGAGCACAGCTTCAAAATAATGAAAAACATAATCTAGAAGAAAGAAGTGAATGCACTGCACATTGCTTGTCACAAAGAATGTATTTAATCCATGCTCTTATTTATAGCATCGAAATGTTTTTGACAGAGCAAGGAGAGTAAAAAAGTCAACAAACATGAGACAAAGACTAAACAAAACTGCACTCAAATTAACTCAAACAGTACCTAAAGGAATATCAATCATGTAAGAATATATAAAGCATACATTTAAAAGTTAAAGATTTTATTTATTACAATGACACTCCTATTGTGCACCATAACATCCTATTCACCTAATTTATTCTAACACCTACCAGTGTAAATCAGTAGGTTTTTCCATTGACAAAAATGACATTTCTGTGGCATACAAGTGGAGAATTTGACCCTATATCTGAAAACCTTCCATTAAATAAGTAATTAGTGTACACAGGTGTTGTTTTTCCCTAGTAATTGATGCACAAGTCTAACCATTTCTAAAGCCTGACCATTTGCTTGACAGACAAGAATTTATTTTCCTCAGTAATGAGCACAATTTCATATGGATGGGCTTTTTTTCCTCCCCAAAGTAGAAAGACCATCTAAGATTTTATCATTTTATCTTCCCCATGACAAAATCTCAAATGGCCCTTAAAGATCTTCTGCAACTCCAGTGAGTTTTGCAAGATACTGTAACTAGTCCTACTGGAAGGCATCACCTTGGGCATTGGAATACACACATGCCTGAAGATCTGGAAACGTACTGAGAATAACTGGAGGCTGCTACCCTCACCATTCATACTGGAAAGCTTCCAGGAACCCATAGGTAGTTCAAGGTAAAATGATCAAAAGGCATTTCTTCATGTTTACAACTTAATGTCAACATTTTGCTCAACAGTTCTCCCTCCACAGGGTATGGGACCAACCTTGCAGAGATGATCACACTTTGGCCACAGCTCTTGCAGCAGAGAATCAGTACTTTTGTCCATCATAAGAATTATCCTTCACAGATTAATTCCCAGCATGAAAATTAAGCATGTCTAGTTTAAAATGAGATTTCAAGATCAGTGTATTGCTTGATCGTGAAAGGACTATGAGTCTCTTCTGTAACACTTAAAATGATCCTAAAATATTTCGTGAAAATAGTTAGAGCACCATGTCAATGCTTTCACAAATACACTGCAAACCCTGCATCTGGAATAGTCCATAACTTTTATTCTGTTCAATATTCTACATATCAAAGAAGATTATGCACATGACAATAGGATTAACATGGACAAAAAACCAATCAACACCTAAACTTACAAGGACAGGTTAGAATTTGCCAGCCTCACCAAATAAGTAGCTCTAGGAAAAAATCCTTGAAGTCACTATTTACAAAGTGTGATTCCTCTCTTTAATGGTGACAGAGAATTCAGTATGTAGTCCAGATGGTTGGTCGCACAGATAACAAATCCAGCATGGCTTTTTGGTGCTCTGGGCAGGCTGTCTGACTGGCTCACACTGTGATAGACAGACTGATAGACAGACCAACAATGACTTTCTCTTTTTCAAAGTGTTTTGCTGATAATGCACATAATTTTTAAAAAATCCAGCTATGTATAGACCTCACTCAGTTACAGAACTTCTACAGAAGAGATGGGAAAACATCAGCAGAGTTTCATTTTAGGTTTAAAAGTTCAGATGTTTCTGTTGTCCCCTAGGAAAGAAAAGGGCAAGGACTGAGTTCGAAAACCTATTCAATAATAGATCTTAAGCTCTTAGCTGGAGCAGGACAATTCTGGGCCAGCATAGTGATTCCCCAACAGCTGGTATATACACTTTGTAGTACTACAAGCTTTTGGCAGAGAAACTCAACTAACACTGGATTCTATTCCCAGTGCTGTCTTTCCCCAACTTTTAACCCAGGGCAATTTAGCTAACTTCTGTCTGTTCCTGGTTAGCCATCTGGTAAATAGATAATATAATTGCATCCTTTATAGGCTTATTGTGGGGCTTAATTATTGAAAGTCTTTAAGATAAGTCAAAGTTCTTGGTGGAGAGTTGTGCAAAGCATTAATAAGTAATAATGGGGGCAGCACTAAGAGGAGGGGTAGCATAAAGCTGAACTGTTGCATAAGAGAAATGTGGCCAGCTGAGGCAAGAAGAAATATAGGCAAGTGATTAGTTGACATGATGTGAAAAGGAAGGGAGCAAAATCACTCAACTAATTGCACTAGAAAATGTAGAGAAGGAAAAATGGGCTAAGTTGAAATGACAAAAAAAGTAAACTTGGGCAAATGGGAAAGGACAGACCTGGCAAAACCGAGTAAGTTATGTGTCACTGGAGAGGTGTCAAGACTGGACTGAGCCAGGAAGCTTAAACTGACTGGAAGGAGCGCTTCTCTGTGCTTTACAATTCACGTTTCATTCTGTTCCAGTTCGCTCATTTCTTTAGAGTGTGGCTTGCACAGATTGTCCTAATGGATGGCAGTGCCAGGGGGCATTTGCCCTGTTGTGTCTCATCTGAAGTGGGTGGTTCCTCAGGGAGCTGACAGCTTCTCCTGAACGTGTGGCATTTCTAGGACAGACATCTGCACAGGCATCTCCGTAACAGCCTAAGGGGAGCAGCGCTGACTCCCATCACCAGCCTGATCATGTGCAAATTACATCATCTGCACTACCTTCATTTCCTAAGCATAATTGCCCTAAGTGATCCATTGATTGCTATCTGACACTCAGCTTTTCTGTTCTCATTCCCCAGATGTTCCTGGTTCTGTCATGACTCTCGACTCCATTTCATCAGAGATGTGACAACGCATATTGAAAGGACATGGTCATATGCAAAGAAAGAATTATATCAGATAAGTAGAGAACCATAGTGTTTAAATAGTATTATCTGAAATTTAATGGCTTTCAAATTAAACACAATTAGCTTACTGTTTATTCAGCTTTCATTGGAGAAGTTGTTTTATACACTGGATTTCTTTATTGCAAAGGCCATACCCTTCGGATAGCATGGCAGCAAACAAAACCTTGTCCCTTCATTTTTTGAAGCATCCTAATTTTTGGGGGGGAGAATAATAGATATTGACTTCAATAGTGGGGTTTTTCTGCAAATCTGAAAATTTTTGGATAAAACTGTATTCATAAAGCCACTAGCTATATCTTCTGCTTGTTTCACATAGTTTTAAGGGACAATCCAAGGCGGTTGGGAGGGAGGCATGTGGACAAAAGGTCTTGTCTAACAATGTCAATGGGCTCTTCTCCCCTAAAGTACAAAGATAACCTTTGGCTTTCCAGAATATTTTAATGATATTGACGAACACCCCTCAAAAAAAAAAAAAANCATTAGGTAGATCATAAAGAAAAATACCAACCAGCAAGAAGGAGAAAAGATGGTAGAAGGATGTTATTATTACTGGCTATTATCCATATTGCAGAGTCCATAGTGCACACTCTGATGTATACTGAGCAGTTAAGAGACTTTTTTCCACACAGTAAATTTTGAAAAACCATTTGGCCTTCTCACATGTTGCTAAACACCGGGTCCTGCTCAATCTTGCTCTTAGAAGTAGGAATTACTCAGAAAAAAATCCATGCCTTTTAGCAATATAATATTAAATATGAACATTGAGCTTACCTTCTGTCACTCCCTCACTCATTTGCCTGTACTGACAGTGGAGGTGCATCACCTGCAACAAAACTTCTTCCAGCTTTCATGTTTTTCTCTAAAAAGAAAGCAGGTGAATCCTTAATCTGTCAAAGAAAAATGCTATTTTATTTTAGTCTGACCAGTCCATCAATTACAGTCATTCATCTGCTGTGGAAAAGTGAACAGAGCACCATGAATTTGCTAACATTGCATCTGCCATTACATTTTTCTTTGATAGTAAGTGAGGCATAATAAACCTTGATCTTTTCTTGTATGCTGCTTTTTGTTTGAAAAGCATGATTCACTGGATAATACATGCTGTTCCTCTCCAGAATCACATTCTACAGTCAAAACAAATTTCTTCTTTGGATTCAACAAAACCCACTATTTATTGTTCTTAAAAAAATAATAATATAATGGAGAAAACTTCATGTGAAAATTTTACATCCTCATTTTCAGTGCTGACACCTGCTGAGTGACACATCAGAGAAAGAAGGCCTATTATCAGCAGAAGAACTCAAGAAAATTCTTTCTGAATTCCAGTAAATATCTTCCTTTTCAATGGCTTATTCAAGATATACAAATGTGATGAAATTCTGTGTTCTTTGTGAGTGAAAGTGTTTTCATTTTCATTCAGCAAAAAATCTGTAACTCCCAATGGTATTAGAAGGGTTATTTGTCTTTTGAGTGCTCCATGGATGTCATTTGAACACCTGTGTCACAACTTTTCAGCCTAAAAGCTACACTGGTGATTGTTTACACAAACACAATCAATCATTTAGGGGCTGGAAAAGTATTCTTAGACCTTTCACTGCCAATGCAAAGGAATTTTCCTAACAGGACAGTTTCAGTAAGCCTGCCTCACACATAGAACGTACTACTGAGCTGCATGTTTCCTGTAACATACTCATGACTCACCTTCTCCTATTATGCTTCTTCCAGAAGAACAAAACAGCAAGTACAGCAACATTCAATTCTTGTCTTCCACTGAAAGAAGACAAAAACTATGAACTGTGTCACAGCGTTCTGTCTTTTCAGATGTTTGTTTACATTGTATTTAGAAGCTTCCCCTACAATCTGGGTAAGATTTTTCACCTTTTAAAGAAAGAGAACACAAAAGAAAGAGGAGAGGGCCCGAACTAACCTAGACAGAAATAAGCCTACATGTGGGTGTAACTCAATTCAAAGAACAGGTTTCAGCTTGTTTATTGCTGTGTCTCACCTGAAGTTAATGGATTCACAGACCCTTATGAACCCAACCCAGTATGTCATCTGTGCACAGGTGAACTGACATTAATTAAATAAAATCACAACAGAAAATAGCAGTAATGCCCCTGTTAAATGTCCTTGGCCTGTATATATGCAAGTCAGTATGAAGATTACTTTGACTGCACTGCTCTTTCCAGTGCTGAGATGCATGTGAAGAAGATTTTAAAACAATATGAGATAGGCTTCTCTCATGTCAACATTTAGATTCCTTTAAAAATAAGTGAATTGAAACATTGTTGTATGATGAAATATTGATTTATGTTTATATATATTATTATTATACTCCCTGTGTTGTTTTCTTATCTTGACCAGTAGAAAATTAGAATCTATTGTACAGAAACATAACTTACTGTAAGAATATAAAACAAGTGGGTACATGACAAGTTCAGTAATGCAATGTATAATTACTGTATATAATAAAACCTAATACATTTTCTGTGTTTCATGGAGGAAACATTTTTTCAACACCATGCTAGTAATTTCTTGCCCTCCAAAAAATTGTCTCTTCCAATGTATACACTCCCTAGAGGGAGACTCTAGCTGTATTTATAAGTACACAGTGAAACACAATATTCTTAATTGGAGTCAGGAAAAATATTTGGAACAGCTTAGCTCACACAGTAGGTACATTGTGACGAAACGTCCAGTTATTAAAATCCTGAAACATAATGAGAATTTAAACAGTAACAGAAGATCGTACAGGCAAGCTTTGTTTGCTCAGTTAATGTTAAAATTCTTTCATGGAATCACTGTAAGATACTTTACCTTCTCCTTTATATATCAAAAACCAGTGAACTCTTTCCCCCCTAATGTAACTTTATATAGTCAGAGCAACAGCAAAAACAAGAGAGAAAATAATCTTTATCAGCTGAAGACCCCATCTGCCTTATATTTCCAAATTACTATGAATATTGTTATGTGACTTTCATTTTATGGCAGCACCAGGGAAATCAAACTCTGAATCACTATTCCCTTCCACAGTGACAAGTATAAACAACAGAGAAGCAATCCTTCCTCCAAAGCCATTACATCTAATCAAATTATTAAAAGTAGTAATACTGATCATTATGGTCTGTCTGTAAGGCTGCATTTAAATTCATCAGCAGATGCCACATCAAGCAGTATGCAGTCATAAATTGTTACCTAATCTGCTCAAGGACATGAGACCAACACTTTTGATCCACACCTAAGGGACTGTGACTGCAATGAACAGTACTTGAGAAAAATTAATGCACAGAATGCTTTGGTTTGGGCCTGACTCCTGTGGAGTAAATGCAAAACATAAATATCCTCCTGCAGGAGAACACAGCTAAGACAGTCTTTAATTATAAGGTACACAAACCTGAACTACTTTAGACTGCTACCAAGTTCCTAGAAAGGGCTGGATCTGTTTACAATATTAATTGGAGCTTGTGCATTTTCTGAATTCCATCAGGTCTGCAGAGTTTTACTTTAATAGTACCATTATCATTAAATTTCACTTAAAAAAGAGAAAGAAACAGAGGGATATTTGCATCCATTTATATCCTTAAAGTAAGAGTTGAGATTCACAATTATGTGCACTTCTTTTCGGTCATCTTAACTGCAGAGCCAAAGAGTATGTGAACGAGGCCGACTCCACTATAATTATGTAGAATTGCGCATTCCATCTTGTTTGTGCAATTCTAAGGCTTTGACTCAGTTTCAAAATGTTTTTTGGTTTGTTTTTTGCGTAGAGATTTGTACTAATTTCTCACCACTAATAAGCAATATTTCCTTAAATGTTTCCTTTATTTTCCAATAACTTTTAACATATAAAGGATCAGCCATTAGGCATTCTCACTTCAATAACTGCAAGGTACCTCTCATGGGTATTACGACCTCTCATCTAAGCTAGCAGAAATACTCTTTAAAGAAGCCAGCGTCCATCAGTTTGGAAAAAGCTAAAAAATAGTACAAATGGTTTGCTGTAAATTTAGAAGTTGAGAATCTTATCTAAGCTTAGGGGGAAATACAGTCATAAAACTGAGGGAGGTTCATGGTTGTATTGACATCTGTACTTATGTCCTTACCAAGAACAGGTCAAATAATCAATTCTTGGAATTAGACTGTAGTGAGTTCAGATAAAGAAACCAGACCATGTAGCTCAAAATGCTAGCCAGTAACAATTATTTCCAGAACCTGTCTCTCATGGAAGCAAAGCTATGATTATTTTAGCTCTGAGTTGCTTGCACCACAGTGTGTATTGCTCTGTTTCTGAACAGCTCTGGGAAGCTGAGTGAGTAGGCCTATAAAACTACACTCCGTGGATTTCACATGAGTCTAAATGTGTGTAAACAACAGAACTTACAACTAATTGCCTTTGAGATAAAGCTGACTTAAGCAATTGAGATAACAGAATCCTACAATACTCTGGATGCAACATACTAAAAATGTGAATTAATAAGTTAGCTGATATTGAGCTCCAGATGTTTCTTACTCTGGAAATGTTCCTTAAGTGATGATAAGCAGATTTACATACTTAACTAATATGCTTATTTAAAGAAAATTTCCAGATCCAGACTAGCATCCAGATTTCTTGCTTGGCTTCAGATCAAAAGACATACTGTCAAGAAGGACAGCATCCAGGAAAACCTTTTCAACATCTGCTTAGAACTAAACAACAGATACTTGATTTTCTGCAAATTTAATTTCAGGCAAGATTTTACTTTAGCCAATAATTTTTATATCCTCAATACAGCCTGACCTAGTCATTTTACATATTCAAATCTCAGAATGCAGCTCATACACTGGAAAGACGGCAGTTGCTACGGAGAAACTCTATTAGTTTGTAGTTCACACTTAAGATTGCTATGAACAATTTCACTTAGAGGAAGACAAGGACGTTTTTGGAAGCAAAGCCCTTCCCTCACCAATACTATCAGTGATCTAAAGAAGCAGGTTCAAAAACATTTTATATCTTACTTGCAGTCTAAAAAAAATTAAGTTCAGCATGCAAATTTAAGCTCTACTGTTTCAAAAGGCTGAGTAATAAAAAATCACTTAATATTATTGAGTCATAGGTGGTGTTCCTTGAAATTCTTATGAGAATTGCTTATTGTCACATTTAAGGCATGATAAGACCAAACCCAAGCAAACACTTAAAAGAAAATATATGGAGGCATGCATATTCTTCCCAGGTTACAGAAAGTAAAACACAAATATACTGCAAAGGAAAGTGTATATTCCAGGGCAGACTAAAAAGAACCAGCCAGGAAATACAAAATATAGACTTTATTTTCAAAATAAATTATTTTAGAAGAAAAATGAAATGAAAAAACAGTTTCCAAATAAATTGAACACTCGCATAAACTCCTACTGAAAGCCAAGGCAATGACTAAAATGAACACAAAAGAGGTAAATGTTAAACAATGTATTGCGCCAGAAGATATACTGACTGCTTGAGGAATGAGGCCAAGGATTAAGAGAGATGAGAGTAAAATCTACCCAGTTTTTCTTGTGGTTCCTTGGTGTACATGAGAGAACAGGAAATTAACCTACCAGGAACTTGGCAGAGAAGAAAGCCCTCTGGATATGGATAACCACAATGCATGATTGGTCTCTAGTACCTCACACCCACAGCTCTCACCCTGCTTTGAAAGCATGTAAGTGCAGGAAAACTGCTAATCTGAATCACCCCGCAGGGCCATGGCAGATTCAGAAACATAACATAAGAAACAAGAACACCCTACCTGCTGCACACACTGATCTTCCTCCTTTAACAAGAGAATATACTTCTAGGCTTCATTTGTTGGGGGGGAAAAAAGACAAAAAGTGTGACAGGACTATTCCCTATATTGCACTCATGATATGAAAATAAAGGGAAAGCAACATTTATTATTTCATTTAGTAAGTATGATTTTTTTGTTGCTGTTGTGAGGGGCGGTTGTGGGCTTTTGGGGGTTTTGTTGTTGTTGTTGGTTTTGGCTGGTTGGTTTTGTTTTATTTACTGGCTCTGAGATTTTGGAATATGTGGGATTGACAGTGCTGCTATCAGATGGCATCAGATCACTGGTCACTTTCCCACTGATATTTGTTTTTCCACTGAGTCTTTTCATTCTATCCACTTCCACCCTGAAGACCATGTTCCCTTTTTAACATCTATACACGAGTCTTCTACTTTTGATTTCACCTAAGTCCCTTGTGTCCGTGCCTTGCTCCTTTAATTCCTCTTTGCTGAACTGCAGAATTAATGCTGGACGAACCTGCCCACAGGGCATCCATACCAGTGCACCTGAGTGCAACAGCAAACAGAAACCAGTAGGGAAGTTTGCAAATGTTTCAATTATTACATGAATTTCAAAAAGCAAGTTCTGATAAGATTAGTTTCTCAAAAGTGATCCTTGTGGTTTCACTGTGAAGGCACTGGCACATCTAAATCTGACCAGGGAGTGATTTGGGCTAAAGCCTGTGCAGCATGCTAGGGCAGGCAGAAACAGGATAACAAAAATCTGTACTCATTCTCTTCTCATTCTCTTCTTCATTTTCTCCAGGATCCGTGTCCTAGATCCCTGTGAGGTACACAAATCTAGGGGCTACCTGGCTCATGAGAACACCCTGCTCCAGTTCTTGGCCCCTTCCATCCAGTATGGCACCAGCCTCCAACCCTGGGGGCAAGTCCTACCTGAGGTTTGCTGTTTCCTGGGAGAATAGTCCTGTTTCAGTCTGCCCTTTGCACTAACCACCTTGGAATTAGCCAGGCAGTAATGCAAATTTGTATCTCAAGCCACAAAGAAAAGTGAAGGTATCACACCATGGGAGAAATGTCCTTTTGAGTGAAACTAGCCAGCTCTGGTTCTCTTGTTGCTCAAACTGCCCAAGGCAGGTAAAGATGCCTCTTTCAAAAGGTTTGCTTATTTGAGGACACCCAAGGCATGACACTGCTCTTTCCATTTTGCAGAGTCAGCCAGAACTCAGAGATGTGTAAAGCCATGTATAATGAGTCTGATCAAATGTGTTCTGTTACCAGAGTCATTTATCTTCTCGTACCCAGGCCTCAGCAATGAAGGAAAACAGAGCTCTGCTCCTTGCAAAGCATAAAATATTTCCCTCTAATTATCCTGACACCATTAGACACACTCAGTCACCCATAAATTAATGTAAATCACGTGAATATCATTTATCATAAAACATACACATGCAAAGCGCACTAAAACCTTCTTTTCCCCCTTCTCAGGCAATGACAAGCATTTCAGTCAGTCCACAATAACATTGGCCTGATATTTAATGAGCCAGCATTGTGCTGGTCTGCTCTATGACATGCATCTCTGCATAAAGTATTCAGCATAAAATAGATTCAAGGGGAGAAGCAAGGATTGGTACACAACATTTCCAAAAACATTTATGTGATAGAGGAGCTGCATTCCCAACTTTCACAAGTGAATTAAGACCCAAGTGAGATTATGAAAATTGTAATAAACTGACAATAATTAGGCATTTGTGTGAATTATACTTTTTATCTCCATTTAATTATTCACTTTTACTCACTTCTGTGATTAATTAGATTTTGTTTTGCAACATTATTCCTAACAGCTAACAATAAAAGATATACTAACTACTTGCAGCATAAGGAGCTTTATATAAGTCCCTTGATGGGGCTCAGAAGAAATGCAGCCTGTAACACTTGCCTGAGGAGCCACAACAGGAAAAGGTGCTTGCAGTGGTGGTCTTCTACCCTGGAAGAATTACAGCTGTGAATTAGGAATGGGAAACCCATAAAAAAACAGTAAGTAAGAAAAAATACTTATTTTTTCAGGTTTCAGGAGAATGACAGATGCTGTTACTTTCTAGAGAAGCTATGCAAGAACTAGAAAGAAAAAAAATTGTAACCAGTAGGAGTTTTGTTAGCTAACTGCTGAGGGAAATGAGCACTATGAAGGCATTTGGGCCATCTGACCAAAGCAGCAAATATTCTAGAGGGGGATTTGTGTCATAAATGGCAGAGAAATTGAAATGAGAAAGCAGTATCATGTTGTCCTGAAAAAATAATGGAAAGGCTACACCGGCAAAAGGTGGGTGGGAGGAATGCACGTGGTGCATGAGGGGGGTTCCTCCTGGGTAATGCCTGGAGATCACCTACAAGGCCATGAGCAGCTCTGGCAGAGAGATACAAACCTAGCAGCACCCTGAGGAGTCCATGCTGAACTAAGAGAGGCTGAGCAGAAATACAGGTAGATATCAAGAAAGGATGCAATCCTTTCTTGATTCAAATCAGGACTCCCCAAAGCTGCTACATGGAAGAACCCCGACTACAGTCCCATGGATCTCTCCCTGATCTCTGGGTGAACACAGAGCCTCCCCTTCCTCCCCTGCCTTGAATACAATTCCCTTGTTCTTTCCATTAATTTTATTGTTGTAGGGGCTTTATTGCTGATAAACACTGAAAATTTGAAGTGTAAAATGGAAATTAAGAAAAGAATTTAACAAACCAGTGATTTCAGTATCAACCTGATAGTTTTACTAGCCTAACATGCTACTACATGAGTATTCCTTTAGTATTAGAAAAGTCATCCAGCCACGATAAGGGAGACAAAATCACTTCCAGTCTCACCTGGGAACGTGCTGCTAACAGCACAATTACACATGATACTACATCAGAATATACTAAAGCAAACATTAGGAGGGGTTTTATTTATATGCATTCTGTCTGTGCAGCAGTGTCAGAGCTGACAGCTCAAAAGACTGCTTTTTCCCAAACTCCTACTTTTAATAATCTGCAAACATGATTGAAGGAAGCAGTAAGAAATCTAATAAAAATGAATGCAGAAAGGATTAAGGAGACAGCTTCATGACAATTTATAGTTCTACATAGCAGTCTCTTGCTACGAGTTGTGATAAGACAAATCTTGTTTACAGTGTGTTAATCCCATGTCCCAGTAATGCTGGTATGCAATGGATTCAACGCTTTTGCAGAATGGAGATACTTCTGCATTAAATTACCAGCTGCAGGTAGCAGCAGCCTGAGTGAGAGAGCAAAGGGCAAGGGTTGGTATAGATTACATTTTCCAATGAGTCATTCACATCTCTCTCCCTCAGAAAATATTTGATGTAAGTTGTTTTGTTGTAAATTATAAGTAAAGCTTTTTTTGAGCTTTTCTGGGTCAATGATTGACTTTTATTGTTCTCTAAAGAGGGAAATTTGAAAGCCGGCTTTCAGATTTTTTCGTATAATAGAGATTTATGCATACTCTATGACTAAACTGGACTCTCAAATTGTGAAATACCTTTAGCCATGAAGAGTGTGTTTATATAATACTAGGTACCCTCCTAAATCAATTCCCCCTAGGAATGTGAAATTTAGTAATTCTCTTTGCAGAGCCAGTAAAAGTCCATGGACTATTACCCTTTTATCTCTGTACAGGTGTTAGGTCCTATCACTGCTTACTCATGTCCAATCTCTTAAAAATATTTGCTAATTAGACATTGTCCAAGTAATTGGCCTCACAAGGTAATGGTTTGACCCAGATAGGACACATATCTGAGTCTCAGAAACCAGATTATATTCCTAGATCTGATATTTAATTTTCTGGACACTTTAGGCAGCTCACTTCATCTTCTGTGAGTGTTTAATCTTTGACCTTTATTACTGTCTGTGTCAACCCTAAAACACTCTCTTTTTCCATATGGATACCTCTCCTATTTTTTGGGGGAGCATCAATATTCCACTAGAAAACAAAACAAAACAATTTATGAAAATAATCTCAAAAGTTTAAAGAATCCCATGCAGAGACTGGTATCTTCAGTTGCTGCTTAATGGTAATAATAACTATTCTTCTGTTTCAGTGTTTTATTCATATATTTGAGAATGTGTAAATACATTTTTCTCTAGCTGCACTTTGCAACAGTAAGGGGAATTTAGCTGCTCTTTAGTCACCTTTTATTTTGTTTCTGGCAGCTTGTTCTTGGAAACAATAACCTAAGTTTCTTTTCTTTCAGCCACTGGAGTGCCTACATCCTGGATCAAGTGCTAGCCAATCCAAAAGCCATGCAGATGTATTGTGTTTAATCACATCTGTCATTACAGGAGATGGTCACCTTAGCAGAAAGATCGCTATAATGGGTTGCTAATGGGCTATTAAGGGGCTTTCAAGAATCGAGATGATCATCATAAGTAAGAACTGAGAGTCGTTCTTTATTTCTGTTAAGATTAATTTTTCCCCAGTAATTCCATGGATTAATAATGCAAGGTTTGTGCACCTCAGGAACTGCTTCACGGTTTCATACCATATGCTATGCAAATTCAATAATTAACTCTTGACTTCACAATTTCCAAGTAAGGTACTACTAACTCTATTTAGGGATGGGGAAAATACCAAGCTGAGCAAGCATTCTGAAAGGAACAATTAGATGATATACGTAAAAGGGTCATGATTTGATCAGAGTTTTCAGAACTACATAAACACACACCCAGTTATAGTCCATAAACATTTTTAAATGGCAAAAATGAAGAAAATATTTGTCACCTCAGATCAAACTTTATCATTGCTTTATTCTCAGATTAATTTCTGGATACTAACACCTTTCAGGGCTTTGTAGACTGTATCAAAATATTCTACATTGTGCCTAAACTGGTGCTCTCAGGGTTGATATCCTTCCAAATGAAAGCAGAAAGCATGGAAAGTGGCATTATATGTTCAGATGTGGAATACTGAATTAATTATGGCTTAAATAACAAATGGAAAGGAAGAAAGCAGGTTCTTTCTGGTCCTAGCTGGTTATGCATCTTATAACAAACTGTTAAACAATTTGACTTGCATGTCAGAGTTTTTCTTAGGTCTAGTTCCCAGTTTCTTGTGAGTTGAACAGGTCACTGTCTGTCACTAACAGACAAGAGAACAAGGAGGTTTACCTGCACTTACACCTTTGAGCTTTATGTGTTGTCATTGCAAAGCTGTGTACACACACACACACACACACAAGTAACACATATAAAAAGCTTGGGTTTTTTCTTTTTGCAAGCAATACCCTTATTCTCAAGTTCTTCTTTACAATTAAATATTTCTGCCTTTTGGATCTGCCCCTGATCAACATGGTCAGTGTGCTCTATGTTTAATATGTCTTTTTTAAGTTGCTGTGGTGATTCTGTCTGTATTTTCTGACAACCCTGAGCTACCCCATGTTTCATATCTTCCTCTGTTTTACTATTCCAGCACTATCTTGGAGGATAAGTGTCAGCAGGTGTAAACAGGAAAAAGGAGACAAGTGGCACCATTACAGCATTGCTTTCACTTGAAAGGGGCTACTTTTAAAAAAGAAAGCACTTGCAGCAACTCTTATTTGATTGGCATCATTGTCTAGTGAAGCTGGCACACCATCTTGTGAGCAGGCACAATGCCATGGGAACAGATGGGCATGTGCATGGGAAGCCAAAAGATAATGTACGAGTACCAAATGTGTGTAGTGGAGGGCAAGTTTCCCAGGCAAGGAGCATCAGAATGGCAGTTTATAATCTTCTGCACCTACGTTTAAGGGAGATAACACACACATTGAATCTTTACAATACCTGCATGGGTAAAACACTCCAGAACAATAGACTGGGACCCAAGAGTCTGGAATTCAGCGACTGCTGAAGGATCATCAAATTTGCAACCTCAAAGTGGTATCTTTACAGGTGCAAACTAGGATACTCTTTCTGGCCTTGACATTAACCAGGAGGAGATAACTGCAGACCAGGAAGCAGGGGCTGTATGGAAGCATCCTCTCCAAAATATTCCTCCCAAGCAAAGCTTTCTCAGATGAAGACTTCATGTGGACCATTGCATTTAGTAACAGCTGGACTTAATGCCATGAATTTGTGTTACATCATTGTGAATCCATTTATAGTTTTAGTTCCCACAACACCTTAATGAATTCTACATGTGGATCATTTATAATATGAGTGAGCGCTTCCTTTAATTTCTGTTAAACTTGTCCCTTAACCAGAGTTATAGGGTAGCAGCATAGTCCTCATGTTGCCAGAAATAACTGCTTTTTATTCCTCTCTTCTACGATGCTTGCAAATACACAGACTTCTGCAATAGCCCCCTTCTGCACCAAGTTATGTTTGTATTTCACAGCTATCATTTCAGGCCTCCCAGACTGCCCAAAATGGACACAGACAATTCTTAAGGTCTAGTCAGAAATCTGGTTTTGTCTAGAATTTGGTCTTTACTTTTCTCCTGCCAACACCACCGTCACCATCACTAATCTGGTCAGCAGCAATATTATGTGGAATGAAATAGAAAAAACAAATCAGAGACATGATAAATATTCATGAGTGTTACCAGTCAATTCAGGCTTGGCAGAATTACACATCTTCTTTAAATGGGCTTGAATGACAAGAAGAAACAGATCACATCAAACAATGCCATGTTGCACTTCAATATGAAACCACACTTTTTGGACCCCCATAGCACATGCACTTCATTAAGGACTAAAGCACAGTAGTAGAATATAAAAATGATAATAAACTGAGATGAGTTATCCCAAGATGTGACAATGGGTATTTCTCAGCATCCTTTCAGCCCACTGCATACCAGTAAACCTACATTAAAGCATCTATTCATATTCTCAACTCATTGCTAAATAAAGAGTGCTAAAAGTTATTCTTTTAACTGTAGCCTATTCCCCCCTCTATTAGGAATCAAAGGATGTGACTATAATCTGTTTCCATACCAGCATGGGGATTTCTGATACTTCTAAGAGTGAAACCCCTAGACACACCTAAGGTAGGACACAGCAATGTTCCCTTTGATTCCCAAGAACAACAAAAAATGAATAACTGCTCTAAGTCTAAATTCTTAGTATTTTATACCAATTCAAATTCAGCAACCTCATGCACCACAATTATTTTTTTAATACAGATAGCATGTAAGTGATACTGGGTTACCTGTGCAGCAAGGACATCTCTTTGTCAGTGTAGCACCATTGTAGGATGTTGCAACACAAGAGATCAAACTAAAAACTAAATTTTAGGGTTTGAAAGTACTGTAGTGTTTTCCCCAGTAGCACCACCGGATTTAAGGGCTCATACTCTGCTCATGTTATTACCTCTGTACTGCTGAATACATGCATATGAAAGCTCTTTGTTTTAACATCTCTGATTGCTTTCAAACCCTCTTTATTATACTTTTAGATATGTTAAGAGATTATTAGGCATCACATCCTAACCTTATTCCCTGAGAACAAATCCAGCCTGCTCCATTTCCTTTCCTTTATATATGTTTCCATGCAAGCACACCAAAGCACAGTCAAAAACTTGAAAGGGAAAATCTATGATCTTTTAGTGTATCTTGGAGCATTTGGCTATCTTCTTTAGTACGTCTGGTAGAATAAGTGATAATCAATAGTGAAATCTGCTTTCATCTGGAGGGTTTGATGGAAACACTTTTGAAACACATCATAGTGTCTGATTTGCTGTAAAGTGGTCAGCTCTTCTTTCCTCTGCAGCAGGAGCACTGTATCTAAACTTATACCAGTTGGGAGTTGAAATCTATTAAATGTTATTATTAGCATTTAAAATACAGTTGCACCTTGCTGGTTTCTCTTGTGTTAAAATTACCCAGCTGCTTTCGCTCTTTTAGCTTCAATTTGGAACAACACACAGGAGAGGCCAGGTGTAGGTGCCAACAGCATGTGCAGTCACTGGTCTGTTCTGGTTCTGGGTTTTCATTGTAGGGAGACTTTCCCTCTGCCTGCACAGTGCTCCAAACAGAGAGAAGTTGGAGAAGTAAATTAAAACTATGTTACATTTCACAAACTGACTAGGACGGTCTTTCACTATCTCACCTAAAGATACCAACAACTTTCTTAGTGTTTTGTGTACCAGAACACTATTTCCCCCTAGTTCTACCAAACCAACTTCAACAGTTTCAGAAAAACAAGATGAACAATTATTGCAGTAGTGATTTTACGTGATTTAGATATACAAATGTTCACATAATGCCCTTAGCAACGTGCCAAATGTTGGCGTATTTTGAACCTCATAGGATCTAGTAAATCCATTCAAAACATGCTTTCTGTCCTTTTCTCTTTTGCAATAAGTTCACTTTTCTGGAGAAAAGGTGTATTAATTAGAAACATTTTTACCAATATTTCTGCCACAGAAAAATGCATACATGAAATATAAAACCTGGGTTTCTTTAGCATTCTCATTTTGTTCCAAATTTATCACAGAGCATTCTTTCATAATAATTCTAATGCTTTTATGGAGAACTTGTTCATACCTTACCCCATTTTAATTCAATGTGAATTTGTATCTGGTAAAGTGCTATTCACAGAGTATATCTGCCAGAGTATAAATTGCTCAATACTAAAATGCCTACCCTCTAGAGAACAACTTCTGCAGGTACTTTATAAACAACTGCTGAGGTTACTCAACCTGTTAATTACCGCTGAAAATTCAGCCTGGTATCCAAATTATGTCTGTTACAAAGAATGTTTATGCCAGAATTGTCAGCAGCAAGCTGCCTTCTACATCCCACCCCCACTGCCACTCTGCAATGCCCTTGAAACTAAGCAGATACAGTGTCAGTGAAGAATAAAATGAGGAATTCATGGGAGCACTCGTATACTGCAGGTACACACTCTGTAACGACACACTCCTGCTCTGTAAGCAGTTCCTATACATCAGATGCTCACAACCTAAGTTACACACCTAAAAATAACTGCTTATGTCAGGAGGTTGTAAAGCAGGAGGAACAAGTACTACTTGCACCCAAGTCCCTAAAACCAAACGGATAAATACTCCAGCTTTAATAATCACAACAAGCACCATTTCAGAGCACAATTACAATCTCTGATGAGATTGGGTTCAGAAAAGGCTACTAACAAAAATCCACACCTCAGGGTAAAGTTAATGAGACTGTCGAGGGAGCAGCAGGACCAGATTTAGTGCCAAAAATGCACCAGTGACACTAGAGAGTCAAGGAAGGTGAAGAAAAAGAGTGCTAAGTGTGATAAGGAACAGTGCAGCTCAGTGACAAGAGAGATTTAAACCTCTTAAGTTCAATAACCACATGACAAAGATTGTTAAATCAATTCATAAGAATTATGCTGAATCCTGACTAAGATGCACGTCAGACAAATAGCACAGCATTTAGAGCTGGGAAATATAAGTAGTCAAGAAAGTAATCTATGTGTCACATGAAATATGAACAAGGAAGGGGCTCTTAGACTACTTGTAAGCAGTTCAGTGCCTTCTTGCTGAGCTATAGCAAATTTCTACCATCGTGATGAAGACACTCTGGCACCCTTTCCCTGGCACTTCGAATGAAGAACACAGGAACAACGGCAGAGGATGCTGAACTCAGAAAGGGCCCTTAATCAGGACGCACTCAAAGCTCAACACAAAATTTCCAGTTCTGCTTCCCAGGGCTTTTGAATAAAATTTGCCAGCCACTGAGCTGGGGGTAAGAAATACAGAAATGTTGTGGAATGTGCAGTAAATCACTACATTCCAATGGCTCATTTACATTACATATACTTAGATATAAAGGCCAGTCTGGCCAGTCCAGGGTAATCCTGGTAGTGAAATCCTGAGATCATGCCAGTTGCTTAGAAACCTGGAGTCCCCTCTAAGAGAACCAAACTGGACTGGAAAGTTCATATTGGATCTCATCACTATGAGGCCAGAGCAAGCCCTTTTTCTTAGTCCAAATGCACATCTCCAAATCCCTCAAAAGATACTCATTCTGTGTCTTAGTTAAACAGTTATGAAAGAACGGGGAATTTTTCATAATTGCATCAGCCTTCAAATCTGTTTGTCTTCTTATGTTGACAAAACATTACTACTGCCCACGGATGACAAAACCTGGTGTTTGGTAGAGCTATTGGTTTCTTTCAAATGGCTTAATAATGTAGGTCAAAGCCACTGCAAAACAGTTCAATATTGATAAATGAAAATTAATGTACATTGGGGAGGCAATGGGAATTAGTCATTCATCTTAGCAAGTTCCAAGCTGATATAATCCAGGAAAGGCATCTAACCAATATTGTGAAGACCTGAAGCATGGCCTGCAGCAGGAATGGGAACTCATAAAAAGAAAAGAAAGTTTTAGTATATAAGGAAAAGAATGAAATAATGTGGATTAAAACACCTGGAGATTTTCTGCATCTCGTGAGGGATACTGAAGAAATGGGGTTCACAGAAGCAGACAAGTATGATGGAAGAAAAAAACAACCTCTTAGATAAGGATAAATTGCCTTTTAAACTTATTTTGTTTATTTTCTTGAAAAGAAGACAAATAGGAACAGGCATGACAAAAAGTGTATTAAGAAGTAATGAAAGCTATAAAGAAGGTCAACTGGGAGCTTTTCTTCTTCTCTTCCATAATACAACAAAATGAGTTAGTTATTAAATTGAAGTGGGGCAAATTAGGAACTGATAAAAGGAAAATAATTTTTCTCACACAACACATAATTAGATTTTGGGACTCCTTACCATGGCATTTTGCTAAGGCCATAAATTAAACAAGATTCACAGAGGGAATAGATTTCACATAGATAAATTCTTGAGATGCACTGGTTGAAACAAAGAATTTTACTTAATGCTGACAAAGAATTATTTGAAGTGGTTTAAAACTCTGGGTTTTAGATATTAAGACAAACTTAATGAGCACTTCACAGATGACCCCTATTAGTCAGAATGCTGGACAGCAAAACTAGAGCTCCCCTTCAGCACAGTAATTGCCATGTACTTGTGTTTCAAACATTATTCTTCATGGCTATAAAGCTGAAAGTATGAGTTTACACTGCCCAGGGAATAAAGACAAGTTTGGGGTCAGGGAGTTGAAGGGAAGGGGATAACTCAGGGAGCAAAGTAAAGGGCTTCCCAGTTACTCCTCTTTGAGATTTACAGCCACAGCTGAGGAGAGATTCCATATGGAAGAAGATTGCAGAGATGGTTTTTGCCTCCTCCATCTTTATCAGCTACTTTTACTGTCATCAGATCATTTTTAAATGCTGATCATGGAACAATCCCATATGGCTGTTGTCATACTAGAAAGTACAGTGATTGCTTTGTTTAAAAACTGGAAAAATGTGATTCTGCACATAGAGAGCCTTCCTAAATGCTATCACAGTGTCCAGAAAGGTCTCTGGACCTGTCTCCTTTTCAGCAGTAGTGGTGCTCAGGAATGCTGTCTGGCCAATTCTAAAACAACAATATACACAATTTACAGTGGCTCACTTAAGGAGCGTTCTTTTTCTGAGTGGGAAAATAAAACTCTAATTATTATAGGAAAAGCAGTAAGTAGCTGCTTGAATGATTTGTCACATATATGGGGGCAATGGCAAGAGAAAGAAATGAAATGGAATGGAATCAGGAGAAGAAGAAAAAAGGAAAAAGTTGAAAATTGCAAGGACATCCAAAACTGGAGCGATGCCGTAACTGACAGTTTGGCCAGCATGAATATAGAATTTTCCAAACTAAAATGAATATCTCCTCACAAGTATAGAGAAATTGTGTGTTAGATAACCTCTGCTGGCCTGTGCTCAGTGATATACGTCAGGTGTTTAGATTCAAAGAATTTAATTTCTTTTTACTCTTCTAACTTACAATTCTTCATTGAACTTCAGCACTGATTTACTTCCAAATCACATACTGTACCTTCTTGCACTATTGCTTTTTTTAGGTAAACGTTAACAACACTACAAGATGGAGCTGATCCAAAGTGTTTGTTAATTCATCAGCAGTGGAAACCTATGTGTTTTCAAGCAATGCAAATTGGTTTGGCTTCTGCACAGCTACTACTTTTTCCAAACACTGATGGCAAAGAACATTTCCCAGGATTCATATCAAGTACTCATTTTAACAGCATTAATTTATGATGTAGGTTATTCTATTCTACCCTCAACAACATGGCTTATTCAAAAAACAAGCAATTTTCCAAAGTAAATACTCATTTTCCATTCTAGCAGTGGTACTCTTTGCGGAATTTAAGAGAAAGGGGCCGAGTCTGGAAAACATTTTTTCTACATTTTTTTTTCTTGGGGATCATTCATTGTACTATTAGAATATTTTAAATACTTAACCCTTCCCAGAAAAATTTAAAATTTTCTCACTGCATCTACTGTAGAAGTGGACCTATGAAGTAGAATTAACTTTCTTAAAGAAAATTCTTTATTTTTACTGCTACTATTTTTGTCTGCTTCTCTGGCTTCAAAACTCCATAGATGATTATAGGATCATTCAGCTTAAAAAGAATAGTATTTATCAATACAATATTGACCTAATTGTCCAGGAGTCACTTAACCTCCCTAATGATTCAGGAAATATATAGCGTAACTGTGTCCTTTGTGCTGGAGCGGATTTTTCTTCTGATAGAATTGATAAATAAAGCAAAATTGCAGCTTGAGTTGTCAGAAGACTTGACATGGGTGCATGTTCACAGACTGGCATGCCCAGGCTGACATTAACTCTGCTAGACAGTTTTTCTTTGGGATTATCATACAGAATGCAGGGAGAAGGAGCTTCCTGGCCAAACCCGAAGCTCTGGACTTAAGATCTGTCACTTGAAAGACCAGTTAAATAAAATACCTACAATAATATTAGAAGAAAATCAGAAACTTGGACAGACTCTCAAGGGCACTGTGGATTTTGAATGTAACACAGCTAGATTAAGAATTGCCCAGGCAGTTAAACTGAGACAACTGAAATGCTGGGGTGGAAAACCAGGGTGCCTGAGGACAAAAAACATCTGTGATTTTGAACTAAACATCATTAAAAATCTTCAGAAAGAAAATGTTTACAATGCATTTCTAAAAACTAATTCCTTAAAAATATCTTTTATCCCTATATTGACCTGTTATCTCAAAATTATTAACTGCCAAAGAGAAGGCAAAACACAATAATTCTGTAGTTATGAATGAATACTCATACTCTCTCTGTTTTGATAACTAATAAGCTAATTAAACACCCTATTATAAATGAATGCTTGAATGAATTTTTAATTCACTCACTGTTACCAGCACAGTTCTTAATTGAATAGTGCCCTGTAGTTTATATCTAAATGGATTTTCAGAGTCAAAATTATGCCCTCCATCAACTAAAGGGAAAAAATGTGTGGGTGTATTCATTGTGTGTCTGTGTGAAGGGGAAGGATCACAGAAACATTGGTGGCTGTAAATTATCAGCAAAAACTATCTTAAAAATCAAGCAAGCGTTGCAAGAAACCTTCTTTCTAGATTGCTGATAACAAAATATGAGTGTTTCTACTTGCTGTTTTGCACTAGAGAACTTCAAATACTAGGAAAGATAATTATATACACGAGAGGGGAAATGTATTATTGTGACATGATGGGAAGCAAATCATGCAGCTGTGAGAGGACAGGTGCCAGGATATCTCCACATGTAAGAGAAGCCAAGCAGGTGATAAAGCCAAGCCTTACTATCACCCGGCCTGCAGTGTGTCCGACTGTGATATCCGGGGCTGTGTGACACTTTCTCCCAGGAATGATGTCTTAGAATTGGAGTTCTCAAGCCTCCACCCCACTTGGCACTGAATCTGATTTACTAACTTATTAATATAAATAGCATGCTAGTAGAAATTGGTGAGGAAGAGCCTTGGTGCCATTCACACTGACACTGTGCCCAAGGACAGGAAGGGGTAAAAATATACCACAGGCATGAAGAACACAAGTGTTGTTACAATTGTTCAACTAAATCTGTGCGCAACTCATCATCTGATGTTTTTACAAAGAGTTAGCCATTTACTATTTCTCCAGGCACACCAGGGAGGGTGCTGCTATTAACATTTCTGTATCAGCAGTATTTGTTTGTAGGACTGAGTCCTTGGAAAACTCATGCTGGGCTGCTACCACACACTCCTCAATTCTGCAGGGCAACTCCTGGCACACACCACAAAGTGAATGCAAACTTGAACCCCAAACTAGGAGCCTCTGAACAAACTAGGAGTCTGAACTAACTTAATTCATGAAATTAATTAATTAATTAATTAATTAAATAAAATTCTACCCCAAAACATCTATGAGGGTCAGCTGATCCAAACATATTGCTCTTTCATTTTCACAGCAGTCACAGCTTGCATGAAGCTGCCAGCGTTCAGCACAAATAACACTTGGAAAATTTCAGAAGACAAATTGCCTCCTGCAATGTGACATCAAGGTGGCATATGGAATTTTATATAGACATTTTGTTCATTCAAAAACTATTTGAGGTATAGGCCAGAATTTATATGGGAGCTTTGTATTGAAAAGCAAAACCAGCATGAGCTCACGCACCAAATTACATCTAGATAAGACATTTTTGAGAAATAGGCATTTCTTAGTTTCTACAAAAGGCTGTGGTGATAATTAAATCAATGTAGCATGTATAAGGAAATACCATGTGTCATTTTGAATTATAATAATTAGACAAAAATATAGTTTCTGGAAAATTCATTCACAAAAGAATTTTCAAATGCTGGCAGAAGCTTCCAATAGGTGTTTCAAACTTCTACTCAGCAAGGACAATTATCTCTATCTGAAAGTTCTTTTCCATACAACTGACATCTATTTTGTTCATTTTGAGTAAAGGAAAAAAACCAGGCTAAACAGATTGCAACTTTTTGGTTCCCTATGCTTCTTTTTCTGCCCTTAACAACCTTATTTTAATTCTATAAAACAAAAGAAAGTTTTGCTTAGCAGTGTATGCAAAAATGCTTACTGAAGAAACAGTTTTGGTTTGATCAGCTCTTAGCTTTTTTCATCAAAAACTAGTAAAGGAAAAAGTAAATAAGAAATTAATACAGCTTTTCTTTCAAAGCAAAACCTAAACTTCTTCATAAATATTTTCAACACTTTGAGTTATGTACAGATGATATTTTAAAACATTCCCTATGAAAGATCACCTTTTGAAATAACATCTAAGAAAAAAACTCTCTCTAGACATTTTTCATTTTAAATTTCATTGTGACCTTGAAATAATCTGAATAAATTTGATTGGATCAAATGTGTACTAAAATAACCCTTTTATAAAGAGGAAGCTACATAGCCATAGAAATATTTATAAATAGATGGTGCATATAGAAATACAAAAACTGATTTTGCAGAAAAAGCATGATTTTAAGAGATCTGCAGCTGTTCTCAACCTTTAGCATTGCTTATGTGAGCCAAGAGATTTTTGTCTAGTACTGAAGCTAAATTAACTTCATGGCTTGGATTTATCCCCTTGGGTAAACCCCTAACGTACACAGTACCAGGCAAAAAGCTTACTCTCAATTTCATTTTCCCAAAATTGAAATGCTTTAAAAAATAAGCATAAATGTATTTCAAAATCCAATTGCTTTGGCCCTAAATCTATCTTTTCTTGGCAGAGTGCAGTTGTTTTTAATCTGAATGCTAATATTTTGCAATGTGGCATCAGATATAAAATACTAATTTACATTGTGCCAACAATCTATACTATTTCAATACTAGTCAATCAATAAATTATTACAGTAGTGGGTTTCTGAACAAAGGAACATTATTTAAACTATAAAATAATACTGCAAATTATTGTGTAGATGGTATGTCCCAAAATGTCTAGAGCAGAACAACTGCATTCCTAAAACTGTCTCAAGCAGAGGGGAAGTAGAAGAAAGAGCTGTGTGATTTTAGATCAACCTATTAAGTACGTGTAAGAGACAGAGGTGCAAAGACTTTAACAAAGGAGGATAAATTTAACAAAATTCTGAAGTAAGAATTTAAGTAAAAATACCTTTAATAAGTGAAAACTGGAAATATTTGCAGACTGGGACTTTCAATTCCAAGTTTATTTCTGCCAGCATACCTTTCAGTAAGTAGGAAAAAAATTTAACTTGTTTAACTATCATGTGAAATATACTGTTTATAAAATTAATCAATTTTTTATATGCAGACATAGGCAGAATTCCCAACTAGACATTTTTGGAACAACTATAAAACAAGCTGTAGTATTAATTGCTGGTGTTGGGGTTTTTGGGGTTTTTGGGTTTTTTATCTATTGGATTGATTTTCACCTATCAAAAATAAGTAACCTCATACATTCATCAGGCTAATAAATCTTATGTAATCATTACTCATGCTACAAACTAGAAGAACTGAAGGAATTTTCCCAATTATATCAGGGAAAAGGTTTTAAGCGGATAAAAACTCAGCAGGGTTGAGTGCACATTTTACAGTTTTTCAGCTAATAGTTTTCTCTGTGTCCTTCAGGTTCTTGAATCTAATAGAAAAACTCTTTAAAATGATATAGCTGAACTACTAGAGAAATGAGTGGATACACTACTGCTTGGAGAAAGCTTCTTTTTTCCTTAAAAACAACATATTCTTCCTTCTTTCACCAGCTTAAACGTGATACTCCCAAATACACTCTTTAATCATCAGCTGGGCACTTCCCCACTTACTGGACAGGTGCATTTCCTGCAAATAAAGATTTTCACCACACATTCCACTAAGCTAGTCTAGTCCAAATTGTTTCATTATTACAAGCCAAAGCCTTCATTTGGTATTAACCCAAGTCTAATGCCTTTTTTAGCATTATTTACCTCAGCACACCTTCTGAGTTGGTACAGTCTCCATGAGATATTTCATGGACCTGCCACACAGCCAGACCACAACCATGTTTTGGTCAAGTAAGGAGACTCCTTTCTGCAGTTCCCAGCCCCTCCCTTGCCTTCCCAAGACATGAGATCACACTCACCAGGTTCACAAAATGAGCTGGGAAGGGAAGATGTGGCTGAGGGAAGGTTAAAGCTAAAAATACAAGGGTTACATGACCCTCCAGTGTCCCCCATGCAGCAAAGGAAAGGTGTCAGCTGAGGTGTGTCCCAGAGAGAACGCACAAAGTGCTTTCCTCACAGCAGTGCGTCCTCTTCCCTTTCAAACACCCTGGGAGTTAGGAATACCAGACGTGTGCTGTACAAAGAGGAAAGGGCCAAAGGGCTGTGTTAAATAGCGGTGTTACACCATGGGAACAGGAGATTAGCACAACCTGCCTCTTCCCTTGACATCTGCAACCATAATGATTTAAGAATCTACCCAAGAGGGCAGGATGGGGTCATGAAACAGAGTGGTTCTGAAGTACTTAAACATTATATGCTGCTACTACAGCCAAACACCAAATTTCTCCAGAACTAGGGCTGGTTTTCTGCAGTTTCTGTGGACAGCAGTTGTGTAGGCTTAAGGAATGGCTATTATGAACCAATAGTAATTTTAATACTAGAATATACATATTTTAGTATTCTAAGTATTATACTTGAATTTTTCCATTTCTGTAGTCTTTATTTTTCTGTGTAGGGATTTACAGTATACTTTATTATATAGCTACTATGATAGTAGTAGCTTACTGTATGTATTTTATATGAAATTTTACAGAGCAGAAGCTTATTTATTTCACATCCTTTTACTGTAGATTTTTACTTTAATATTGGGATTTGGTTTGAAAAAGTTAATGATACTGTAAGCCCAAGTAGCTGACCAAGGATTACTGAGCACAGAAAGAAAAATATTATCACTTCAGTGCAGGATCATAACTGAACAGGAAAAATCTCTGGAAGTTTTAAAGTCTGTCCAATGCTATAACCATGAATGCACAAGAAAATTCATATTCCTGCACTCCATCGTAGAATGTGCAGAGGGAAACAGTTTTTTCAGTAGTATTTTTATAAAAGAAGCCCTATCAACAAAAGAAACTACCTTAACTTTCCTTTGAGTTCTACTTCTTATTGTGCTATATACCCATATTCAGTATCTGCTTTAGTTTTAATTCAGTCATCCAGCAGAACATCAGTGATATCTGGAGCCCTATTTACCTCCCTATTTTCTCTCTGCCCAGTACTACTGTATTTCATATTTAGTTTACTGATCATCCATTTAAACATCTGATTTACTTGAGCCTGAGAAGCAGCACAAAACCATCTGGATTGGTGAAAGGCAAAGGCCTTGTGTAGCTCCCTCTCCCACCAGCTAGGAACAGTTGCTATTTTCTTGATGGTTGGCTTTTTTTCCTTCAACATATCACAGACAGAGAGGATCAGGGCCAAGACAAGGTGGAGTTCTTATCAGGTGTTTTATGAGGGAGTCGGATTCTCATATCAATGAAAACTCAGATCTTAAATCAGGGGAACTTTAAATGATAGGAAATTAATATTTTACATTGTTTAAGCTCCTATAACCAAGGCGTTTCTCAGTTTATTCACTCAATTCTCAGAGTTACACCAAGCAAGAGCACCAACCGCTTGGGGCACAAAAGTTGAGCAACACAATAGTCCTTGGGGAAATTTTATCTAGAAAGTTTAGGGATGTAATGGAACTTCTACGTGGAGAGGTGCCACTCTTCCTCCTGATTGATTCAGTTACCTATTTGCTACTTGACAATAAAAGCAGGTATTGAGTAAAGCAACTGCTTTACTTTATATCATTTACTTCTTTATTATTTAGTCTGTTCAGACACACACTGTGCAGCACAAAATACCTTTCATTTTCATTCATAACTGCCTGAGGTATATGCCAGCCCAAGTTGTCCATATATACCTCTGCTAACAATAAACACAAAGTCATTGTTTATATGGTAAAATTGAGGGCATGAAACAAAAATATAATCAAAGCTAAAAAAAGAAGACAAATAAAGCACCAATACTGCAAAATGGAGTGGAGTGTAAAAGCAATCAAGGAAAATAAAGGTGGAAAATAAAAGGAACATCATAACAGCATTTCAGATAAATTATGACATTTTTAAAAACAAAGAAACCAGAGGTTATTACAGGAAACAGTATGACTTCTGATGCATGCATATTCTGGTGGCTGAAGAAGTAAATATACAGTAGACACTGCTTCCAGTAAATTACATGAATCATTCTGTGAAGAATGAAATCTGAAGGAAACGCAGAGCACTGCAACAATTGCACATCTGAAGATACAAAAATGACAACATCAAAAGGCTTCTGAAGAAAATACTTCACAATCTTGGAATGATTTAATTTTAAGTGGCAAGACACAGAAGAAACAGAAAGAAATATCTCTGAAAGCAAGACGACAGGTAGCAACCTCTGGCAGATAACATATCGCAATTATTCCATGCTTGTATAAGTTACTTCTTTTTCTTAATAAAGGTTTATTTTAATATAAATAAAAGCAAAACCACTAATACAGCAGTTTCTATATGCAAAATACTGTAAAATCCATAATGAAGACAGATATCAGACTACCAAGATGAAACTCAAGTTCTCAGACCAATCTCTGAGTCAGTGGTAGAAACTAATTCAAGGACTGGTCATTTCCTCCAGTGGGTGAATTTTAGCCTTCCCCATATGGTACCATTATCTTGCAACAAAGGAAATGTAATATCTTGGTATAAAGCACTGAAAGTAATTGCAATCCACAGCAGCAATTTCCAAGTTAATATCCTATGTTATAAAATTGGTGGGCATTTTGGACTTCTATTCATAATAAACAACTTGAACGGGGAGGAAATGTAGGTAGGCTTAAACACTTACCCCAAAACCTGAAGGTAAACCTGCAGTTTACATTTGCTGAGACACTCCTATAAACCATGCTGCTGGAACAGAGGGGAATCTATACTAAAAAATAAGTGAATTTTTATATACTTTTTGCTTTTACGCTGCATTCTTATTCTTCAGCTGGTTTCTTTTACCACCTAAATCTTTAATGACAATTGACAGTTAAGGAATTTTATGATCTTGATTCTCATTTTTATAATGGACTTCTAGAGAAAAAAGAAACATTGCTTTGGGACAACCTGACTTGCCAATGTATGACAGCACCAATGTCTGAGTCAAGAATTCCAACATGTGATTTATGCAATGTTTTTACCAGTCAACAGAATACTCTTCATACTTTCAGGCAAGACAGCAATTAAAGATTGCCTTCTGTGTGTAGAAACTGAAAGATTCCTACTTTTGTGACCATTGTTTTCTGCTGCTGACTGTCTCAGTATCTATCTCACAATTTGAATGCAGCAATTTCTGAATTGCTTGTCAAGAAGTGACTCTCCTCCTACATTCTTGCAACTTCACTGTAACCTATTTTACAGGGAAAAAATAGGTGTTAGATTGCTGTCATTTTGCTTGGGATTCAGATGTTGGCTATTCACAGATATCACAAGTAAAAATTAATTTTTCATTGCAACATCTGGGTATTTCCTGAATCAGCTCTTGTCCAGTCTTTACTCATGATTTTATTCAGATCCTTCAGATCCTTGTTACAGAACATGTGCTGCTCCTTGCATGTCTAGGGCCTAAAACAAGGCACAAATGCATCCTTTTTATTGCTTCCCTTTTTCCATGTTACTTCACTTGAGACACCTACAGCCAAAGCAAATCAATGCCATCCTCTCTGGTTGTTGAGCCCTTTATTTGGCTTTAGTATGATCATAATCAAGAAGTTGCTATTGATTACACAAGACTACGATTAGAAACTGACATGTTTGGAAGTGCTCAAATATTTATAAAACTCTAGAGCAAAAGATAAACGTGGTATCTGCCTTATGTGCAGGCAGGGAAAACATGCACAGGGAACAGTCCGAGATCACTAGTCATCTGAAAAGTAATACATTTTGTTTGTCTGTATTTTCTAAAAAAACCTATTGCATTATGTTAAATACTCCGAGGGCTTAAAGGAAAACGTGACTGGAATGAATATAAAGAAAAAACTTTCTGTCTCATTAGATGATCTGAGTTTCAAAATCTGTTCTAAAAGTGTTGTAAAGTGTGTAGTGTTGTAGATTAATGCACTGAATACATTTCCACAGTGCTTGATGTGTTTCATAAAAGGTCCATTTCAGAAGTGTGCTGTATTATAGGTGAACAGTCGCAGTAAATAATCTTGTTACAAAAACCTAAGCAATTTTTACAAGGCGTATTTCTGGCTGACTGAACAATTTATTCTCCAGATGTCACATTGCATTTTTCCAATATAAAATGAAACAGCTTTTTTTTTTTCTTTTCTCCTTTTTTTAAGGCAGACTCTTTTGTTTGGATCAAAGGTACTTCCTTAAATAGAAAAATCTATTATTAAAACCCAATGCGGTAAAAAATTTATACTATATGTGATTACTATAGTAATTTATAATTTTATTTGATTTAGTGCGATAAAAGGCCACACTGAATATTGCTGAGGATAGATGTGATGTGTACACTTTAAAAATAGGAATCATTAGTTCTCGAACCAATCATCTCTGTTGATCCTAAAGGTTGCAGGCATCTTGACTGGATCTATGTTTAGTTAAAACTGTGTCACTTCAGATGTTACCCACTAATAAACCCATATGTCACATTATAGGCCCTGGAAGATTATATGATAATGTGATATGATAAGAACTGCTTCTCTGCAAGGCAAGGGCAATTAAAAACATTTTTGCTAGGCAGACATCATCAGTAGAGATAAACAAGGTAATTTTCCAGCATATATTTTCTTGGCTTCAGAAGGTAAATAATTTCACAGGAAGCTCTCTCCCAGGAAAATTGACAGACTATCAGCAACCTATTTTACTGATAAAAAAAAAGGAAAAAAAAATTCCTAAGCACTAGTGGATATCACACGTTCCTATTTTCTCATCCTGTTTTCTTGATTATACAAACAGAAAACTTGCATCAAAGGATAAATTTCTTTAAAATATTTCCCAGTTTACTCTTCATTGTTTTTTAATCATTTTTCTGTTTCTACCCACCAAGCTGTGTGTTCATATAGACCTATACAGGACTGCCAAACAGTTGAATCCAAAAGTTTACACCTATTAATATGCAGGTGGTTACCTAAATCCAATTTCACCAAAAATTTGGGACATTGATTTTGCCAGTGAGTGATTTGTTTGATCTGAGGCCTAACTCCCTATTCTGTATTTAGGTTTTTGAGTGATATAGACCTCACAGCTATGAATTTTAGATGGCGTGGAGCGCATGGAATAGGACTGTTATTGATTATCTCCAGGGAAGGAGACTCCACACCCTCTCTGGACAATCTGTTGCAGTGCTTGGTCACTGCACAGTGAAGCTCTTCCTCATAATCAAGTGGAACTCCCAGTGCAACAGTTTGTGCCTATTGCTTTTTTTGTTTGTGCCTATTGCTTTTTTTTTTTTTTTGTGTCTATTTTTTTTTTTTTTTTTTTTTTTTTTTTTTTTTTTTGTGTGTGTGTGTGTTTGGCATTACAAGGAAGAGCCTGGCTCCACCCTCCTACATCAGATTAGCAAGGTTGCCTCTAAAATTATTCAGATAGATTTAAAACTGTGTAAATTTGTAAGGCAACTTCAGTACAGCCTCTGAAGAAGAGATTCTTTGCTTAACTTCACTCTCATCTGAATCCCTACCCCTGCTTCTCATCTGGCAGCAGAGGTCACAAAAATTGAGATAATCTATGCAATATGGAGAGGATATCAGTCTGAGAATCAGTGTTGATCACAGTACTTATTGCTGGCCAGCACTGTGCAAAAGCCAATGTACAATAACAATGGTTCGCTAACTCCTCAGCTTCTCAGTCACTTCCAGGGTCCATTAGCAGGCTTTGGAATTTCATTCAGGTCCATTATTTTTGTGGCTGAATTGGAATAATACGCTTTGTCTTTCTTCTTGCTTGAGAGCTGGAAGATCTCTGACTTCTTATTAAGGTGATAACCTGTCAAACCTATGAAAGTGCCGTGGTATCTCCAGTCAACAGACAGTCCCCTCTGCCCTGCACTGGGCTTGTATTAGAGTTCCCTTTTGAAAGTCCAGTGGAGATGAATGAGAAAATGATTCTAAAGGCTATTCTTCACAACACCCTTTATATATACTGAGATACTGATAAGCAATGCGAAGAATCCTCCCATTGCTAACAAGTTATAAATGACTACAGAACAGATACTTTGACTTGCTTTTTAGTTCAAGTGGATTTCAGTGAGTTTCCTTAGTTAAGACTGACTCGATTCATGATCAGATGAAAGTAAAACAGTGTCTTCCAGACCTTTCCTGGTTAGGTCTTCAATGTGAACATCAGCACCAGCTGTATGGCATTGTATTCCCTGTGACTGGTTCATACCATAGCTATTTATTGTACCTCACACAGTTACTTTGGTTGGAATCCTTCTTTTTCCAGGGATGTGCTGTTCCTACACTGAGAACAGCACTGCTGAAGGACACCTTGAGCAGAGGAAGGTTACATGAAAGGAAGACCTAGACCTGAGATGGAGTTTTGAAAATCATGAAAGGCGCCAGAAACAGAGGAGTTACACAGTAATGGACTAGACATCCTAAAAACACTTCCAAAAGCACGAGCCAATGAAATTGAACATTCTTATCCCTAAAATAAGCTCTCTGGGGCTTTTTTGCATGCCTTTCCTTCTTCCTTGCTTTGGAAGAGGTGTGGAAAAGAAGGCAGACCCGTGATGTACTACACAGTAGCAGGTGGCATGGGAGCCAAAAAGAGCAGCATTACTCATTTGAGAGATCCAGGGGCAAATATGGCCATCTCACATTAACTCTTTTCCCCTCTGCTTCCAGGTTTGGAATGCATGAAAATCAACCTGAGGCTCCACCACTTCTCCTTTTCAAAAGCCCAAGACAGTGTCCGGACCAGAAGGAACCTGTTCCATCACCACTGCCATGTCCCACATGAGAAATGAATGGGCCAACATAAGGTAGATCATGCCAGTAAGAGACTGGGAGCACAAGGATCAGGTAAACAGGACCAGGTTTTTAAAACTCTTACACAACTATTATCTTTGTGCCTCAAAAGTTTGCAACGAGCAGCTACCAAAGCACAACTCAAGACACCATAGGTATGTGGTGTCTTTATATTTATACATGAAGTATAATGGTGAAAGCACTGAAACATACTTATTAATTAGTGTTTCTGATACAATTATCAAGGTATTGGTGGGCTTATACAATAAGAGAAAGCTTCAAATTGAGGCAAATTGGAAAAGAATCCTTTCACAAAAATACTTTTAATTGGCCATCATTTCCTGCGCTACTGTTTTCTCCAACTACAGTCACTTGTGTGACTTGTGTTAACTGCCTCCCACACAGTCCAGTCTTCCTTTTTCCTCATCCTACAGTGAGCCAATAACACTGTGCTCATCAACTATCCTATTACCATAGAAATGATAGCTACATCACAAATTCAGCAGTCTGATTCCTTGACAGGGTTGATTAGGAATAGAATATGAGCTGAAGGAAAGCTGAACTCTTGATTAAACACAAATAGCTCTTATAATGAATAGATATAGGAATAAAATATATTTAAAATCAGAAGAAGCATCTTAATATTCTACATGAGAAGTATTTTTGGCACTTTTTTATTTTTTGAATTGTTTGGAATTGTTTGCAGAGTTCTCTAACTTCTTTTTAAATCTGTCATATACATACAATTAGTTGTCGTATGTGCTCCAGAATTCACTGAAAAACCAGTGCAAGTACAGCTTGTAAAACACTAGTTCTGGACTTTACATTTCTTTCACAATAAATATATTTAGAATTGCAAATGTACTATAGACAAGTATACCTAGCCACACAAACTCAGGCAAAACTGTAGGTTTATTATTTTCAATCAGATCTACTTGAATTCAAAGGCTGTGTTATTTAGGGGCCTGTCTGGTAAGTTCTGACTATTCCCTTGATAAAACCTCCCACAAGGTGCTCTGCATCTTGCCCCACTCCCAGAAAACCACTTTTCCCTACACCAGATGAAGACCTTGGCTCAGTAGGACATTGACCCTTTCCTCTCCCAGAACTTCAATACCATAACGAATCAGTCAAAGTCAGATACTTTGTCTCCTGAATCAAGACCAGTATCAAGCCCACAGCCACTAAAGTTGGAAAAACCCTATTTTTATCATTCAAACCATTCATCCCAAAAGAAGAAATACCATATATGAAAATAGAAGTGTTCTAACAGTTCATTTTTCAAGAGACTGTCTTTTCGAGTTCTCACACTAAATGTAAGTGCTAAATCCTCAATTCATATTTTACTGGAGACTTGACAACTCTGATTGCAACCAGTTTATTTTACCAGTAAAAGTGTACAGTAGGGTGCGCATACCCATTCCAGCCATCTTTATTCTCAGGCCTGCTGCAGTGCTTCTTCTACTTCAGACTATTTAGTCAATGCCATTAATCAAAATCCTATAGCAGAAAATGCATGCATAAGTCCTACACATTTATTGCCATGGCAACAATTCAGGCTCTTGTTCATATGTCAAGCTACATCAGTGGAGATAAATTCTATTGTTTTCACACTGACAGTTCTCTCTGTGTTGGACTTAATCCATAGAAAAATATAGCTTTACCTCTTATTAAAATAAAACACAGACCACCCAACTGTCCAAATTCTCATTCTTCACATCGTACTAGTAAACAATCTGAATAGTTATAAAATTACAGTTTGTTATTCAGGTTTACAATAGTAATTAAAGTGAAAAAAATGGCCCAGTACTCATGATATTGTCTTAATCTGTGAGATTGGTTAGGAATGTAATTTTTCATGAAAAGATGAGCTCATTTCTGTGAAGCCAAATAATGATGATACCAGAGCACTGCATTCTTGAATTAGACTCCAGTATTTTAAAATAAATGCCTTTAAGCTTTAAGTGAAGATGATGTAGTTCATTTTCCAACTTAGCTGTGATACGGTGGTTTTCATAACATAAAAATTAATGATTAATGAATAATATCCTGAGAAAGATTTTATATTTCACTCAGCTCATGATAAAAGACACTGTCATGTGGGTGACTCACAAGTGCAAAAGAAAGATAAGAATCATTTTTCATACATAAGCCTCTCTAGATTTACTTGTGCATGCTCTATTACAAGGGAATCTTAATGCCTGATATAATTTTATATGATTTTACTGTGTACTAGATCACAGTTTTGATTCCTATTTCCATAGACACGGTATGCTTGTCATTATCATAGACTAATAGGAAACCAATTTTTCATTAATAAAATACTTCTAATGCTTCATACTCTCATTATTCCCGGTGTACAGAGCATCATACTCCCTGGAAAGGCAGAAGACTCACATCAGCACTGAAGACACATCCTTTTCAATCTGACCCTTTTCCCACTTCCTCATGCAGATTTAAGTCCTTGCTTTTCCAGCATGCTTCATATTGACAAAGCCTATTACTGTGATATACTACACTGGAGTTCATTTCAACTAATATCCACAGCTACATCTGTTACTGTCAGTGCCCAATCCAAGTTCCTGCCTCAATGAAGATGAAGACAACCATTATTATTTACTTATTGTCATGCCATGTTATGCCAGTATCAGAAACTGCTTCACATACACACCGTGTGTGACTTGCATCTAATATATATTTTTTTAAATGGGGGGCTTTGTGTAATTTGTAAATATCCTGTGAGCTTCATTCATATTAATGAAGCAGCGTTTGCACTTTACTGGCATTTTTATGCAAATTGCAGTAACTCTTTGTGTGCCATGACTCCGTACGTGACACAGGTCACAGCTCCTGAGGCAAGACGTATTTCCCTGGATGAGCAGCACAGGACAGAACATGCCTTTTCCCACCATCCAAAAGAGGGAACCAGGGGTTCTGAAGTGGTTAAGCACAGGATATGTCAAATAACTTGAATCTTGCAATATTCTTAAGAAGAAGAGCAAAATGTATTTCAGGGTCTGAGCAATTCAGAGCAAAATCTCTCTTCTGAGCTCCAACAAGTAATGTTTAACCATTCTTTTCCTTGCATCTACTAAAATCATCATGTTTCTCATTGCTTCTAAATCAGACACACACTAGTTTCAATAAAATATGTTTCAAAATAGTAATATTTGCAGCAGAACAAAAGCAGCTTTTTTCCATACGCATGAATTACACATCAAAATAAAATTTTAGTTCCCAGTTTAGCACTGCCCTCTGGTGATACATATCTTGGATATGTATGTGACCTATTTCATCTCAGTGTATCAGGCCCAGATCTGGACAAGACTAAAATAAAATTTAGGCATTTAAATCTAAGACAATAATTCCTTCACCTGCTAATACCTTGCCCTATATTTCTGCCAACTAAGTTCCCCAGCCTGAAGCCTGCTTTGTGCACAGGCAGAACTCCAGCCATGTGGGATGGGCTTTGGATGGGGTCTGCTAAAATCTCACAGATTTGTCCTGTCATCCCCTAGAGGAGTCCCTCACACAGGAGTGGGTGCTCAGCTTCCCAACATCCATCTGCAGTACAGACAATCTCAGCCATGCTTTATCTTCCAAAGCCTTCAGTATCTACTATCAAACAAGTGTTTTTAGCCATAAATCTGTCTCTAGGTGATTGTATCTGAGTTGCAGGGAGTCATCTTAATCCCCACAGGGATGAAATTTATGAACCCTGATTTCAGCAGAGGGTTTCCTGCAACATTTGCTGTCTGCTTATGTATCTCATTAGGAGGCACCCAGTTACCCCACTATTGTTATGCAGCTCAGTGTCCCCCAGTATTTTTAAATCCATTAGGCTGCAAGGTTTTTGAAAAACAAATCATCCACTATGATGGCTTTTAGTTACAACTGCATAAAGCTAGGTTAATTTTCAATATTCATTGATTATTATCAAAGAATATAAATCTCCAATCCTAACCTAGAATACTGAAAAACATGAGTTGATTGTCCCTACCATGAGACTAATGAGCAATGCTCCACTCATAAATGAGTAGTTTGTGTATCTGGGATGAAAGGTTGTATGGAAAAATGGTCTGCCACATTTTTGTCATTGGTGTGAAAATCCTTTTCAAGGCTCATTTAGGGAAGCTTTCAGGTGTTGAGCTCCTTTGAAAATCTGACCTTTTTTATGGCTGACTCCTGTTACTGTTGAAAATGCACCAATAAGGAATGAAACAAGGGGGTATTCTAAATGCAATATGGTGGAAAGAACTGAGAAATGTAAGATTCTTAACGAAATATTCTATAATGTTTAGGGGTTTTTTTTAAAACACCAGTGAAAATTTGGACATTTGAAGTCTGGGTCACAGTTGTAGGTAAATAAATATACAAACCTGATGTGTCTCCTATAACAATAATCAAAACAAAAAGATTGAACTTCCACTCCAAGTTCATTGTGCAATACTTCACATTATTAATCAGAATTGTTACAGGATTATTACTTGGCTTAATAATGTGTTTAATGTAAATTTAATGTAAAAGATCCACAATAGAGGCAGTCAAAGCTCTGTTAAAATCCTTTTGCAAGGTCCAGCCACTGCATTAGTATCTTTAGTCTAATAGCCTAATGTTAATTTGGATTCTAATCTATTATTTTGCATGATATCTAATGTGTTTTTGTAATTAAATTTTTTTTAAACAATGCCAGAAAAATCATATGGGTCAGAGTGCATGACTGTCATTAACTACAGAGCATTTCTGGGACATGTATAATCATAACACAACTTCTGCAATGAAACAGGGTAGATTATACCCCAGCCAACAACCTGTGTCTTATCCTGTAAGAGAAAAAACACATGACAATGAAGAGATAAACACCTGCAGCTGCTCACACACTCTGCTCCCCTTTAAAAGGTTCTTACCCTCTTGGCTGGTCCAGAATATTAATTTATATATTCATCCCTAACTTGGGTTGAGACAAAATTAATTCTATATTAATTCTATATTAATTCTATATTAATTCTGATAAACTTCACTCAAAATGAGAGTTTGAAAACAATTGTACAAAATACTTGTTCTGGGAGAAGCGATGATACAAAAACCTCCAAGAAAAAGGGCACAGGTCTACCCAAGATAAGACTGGTGAATACAGCAAATCTCAGAAGCTATGGACAGAAAGAAGGGCTATAAAGTGATGTATCTCCTTTTATCAACTTCCTTCTAAATTTCCAATGAATCTGTACTAACCTTAAAACAATGACCTATAATAATAAAGTATTCATTTTTTCCCCTGATTCTCTTAAGTTTAAATTAGCTGGCAGTATGATAAATTACTATAAAGTAAAAATAAGAGTTTATGATCTAAAAAACATTCTTCAATTAAACTGAGGGCTTGGTATCCTTCAATGAAGATGAAAATTTAAAAAAAAAATTAATTCAAGCAGCATTTGTTTGCTCTTATTTAATCAAACAGAGAATATGTACACTTTGCTTAATTTTATCTTGCCTTTTAGACCATATGGCCAATTTTTGCTCTTGTCAGCAAATTTTAACCGATTTTCTCTTCTCAGTGGATTGTCCTACTAAAAATACTCAAGAATTATTTCAGTTAGGCTTTGTGATATTTATCACAGCCTAATCTGACACGCCTCAAAAATCTATAGAGCTAAGACTACCAAAAAAAAAACAAAAAAAAGCTTCACTTCTGAGGAGCTCTAAATGCACGATTTTCTTTAAAAAAAAAAAGATACAGGAAAATTAATAAAGTCATAGGCTCATGGCTCTAAAAGCTGTATTTTTTTTCATCAGGACACTGAAAATTATACAGTGTGACTGAAATAAGATTAGAAATCAGTATCCTGGTCCAAGATCTACTATATTCACAACTTGGTTTAACTTATTATACCTTAGTTTAGCACTAGTGAAAGGCACTGATTCTGTACACACCATATGAGAATTAATTTGTAGTTGCCAAGTGCAAAGATATGTTCACAAAAATGTCCATGTACATGCCTATAAAGAAGAGAAGTGATTACCCTGCAACTCACTTGCTAAAAAAGAAAATTGGAATAGAAAGAGAAGAGAAAATCACTTGCATTTTTTTCTCAGGGAGCAGTAAAGGCAGCAAAGACATAATGCATCACCAGATAATTTTCATTAAGTCTCAAATTTTGTGCATGCAAAACCCAAATGGGCTCTGTATCACAAGACTATCAAGAAAATACAAAAATGAGCAGTCCAAACCCATGGGACCTAAGCTGTTAGACCAAATTCAAGCTGAATCCCAGTGCTGCTGAAAGTTTGTCTCCAGGCTATCAAAGAACAGACATACGAGAGTACAAAAAATAATGGGAGACTTAGCAAACTAAGTATTCCACTAGTCAGTTCCATAATAACAATTATTATATTTTATCTCATGCCCTGCTACCTGATGTCCACACTCTCAGTTGAAAGGGGTTGCAAGAAGAAAGGGAGACAAAAAAAGTTCTGTAATACTCTATGTCATTATGCAAATATTAAAAGTAATCACTCAGATCAGAAAGCTTCCAGGAGTATCTTGGGGATGGAACAGCAGTCTCGGATATCTACTCTTCTTCACTGCCTTTAAATTCCATGGTCACAGACTTGCCCAGGCTTTCCCCACCCCAGACTGCCTTCTGCAGTCACTGTTTCTCTCCTGGGTGTAGCAAGGTGTAGATTCTCTCTTGTTCTGTGCTCTGTGACAGCACAGCACTCCTGGTGTGCTGAGAATCACCCAAAGTCCTAATAACTACTGGCAAAGTTCTCCTTTTAAAGAGCTTGTAGGTTTTCTAGAGGTATCTTTCACTTAGAATTAAAATTATATGTTAAAAGTGTTTTGTTTTGTAGCTATTTAATCATGGTACAGATCTAATGAAATAAACATTACCCAGAAAACAATCTTTAAGATAAATACTTATCTAAAATAAAAACATGAACAAAGGCCAAAGGCTGGGGCAGGGAAAGAATATTCCAGAGTGAACTGTGTAGTTTTACATAAAACAGAGCTATAATTAATATACTGTAACTAAGTCAAGCAATATATGACTGATTTATTGTATTGGAATCCATTAAAAATATTCCATTTCAGTTTCAAACCATATAGTCATTAAATATCTTTGAAAACACACATTCTCTACTCCATTATAAGATACTCTTGACAGCACATCATTTTTAATGGCACCATTATAAACAGGATTCCTAATGGCTCTGTTTAGTATGTAACAGAATTGGAAGTCAGTAATATACAGAATCGTATTCAACGTAATCAGATAACAAAGAGCACTGAAGGAAAGATGAGTGCACAATTAATAGTTGAATAATTATTTTGTGTAAAATGAAATGCATTTTAAATAGGGTGTCAAATAGGCACTATAATGGAAAAGTGGAACAGTGGAATAGACTTGATGTACATTACTTACAAGTACAACATGAACTACTGGTGCTGATATATGATCTAAACAGGAGATAGGAGAGGGAAGATTATGCCCAAGGCTAATTGCTGTGATAATGCTGGTTTCCAATTGCAGCAAACTGTTCTATGCTTAAACCAAATCCCCAATCCAGTACATGTGCCTTAAAACACAATTTCAGTTTCACCCTTGCTTTTGTTTGTGGTCCTTTCTAATAACGGGGCATTCAAGGAACAATTGTTCATTACTTTTGTCCCTTGAAGTGTATGGGGGTAGTCAGTCTTCAAGTGTCATTAGCCCTCACCTTCACATGATGGAATTTGTCAATCTTAAAGGACCTCAGGAACTATAAAGTTCATCTTTAGTAAGCAATAGTTCAGGAAGCCAGGCATTTAGAATGAAAACTTTGTCCTAATTCAGTACACAATAGGCAAGACATTTATATGAAGTAAAAAGGAAAGGAGAATTTTCCAAATGCAGCACTATCTCTCACTAATAGTGCTATCAAGAAAATAAGTCTCCTGACTCACTATAAAAACTAATGGGACTGTAACAATGCTCATCAGGACAAATAAAATACTCACTCCAGGTTCCTTCTGCCCACCAGGACTGCAAGTTAAGGAAAAAGGATGTCTTGAAAACAAGGTTCTGCAAAGAGAGCCTCTAACTGATCTTTGTTGCAACACAGACACATTAACATAAAGCCATAGAGCATGTTTAATTATTTCTTATGACATATGCCAGTATAAACTGATATTCAGGAAGAACCTAACCAGCCACCAAACTTGTCAAAATTAAAAACCAAAATGAATGTGTGTGAATGTGGATTCATATACAGATATCACCCTTTCCACAGAATCTCCAGTGCTTGAGAGAAGGCCTAGGGAGAGATATTAAAGTGGGTCACCACAAGTTTAATTTCTTTCATTGGGTCGTTTGTGGCAGTGCCATCCAAAAAGAGGAAGTGTCTATATACAGTAATAAGCCATTCAAACTGACAAAATCTATTACATACCTCTGTATATGTAAAGAGCTGGCTTACAGCCATACTGAGTCAATTTAACCATATACTTATCTACAAGTATTAATGGCTGCATATATTTGCATACTTGTATGGTTTTCAGTGATCTGTTCTGAATCAAAATAAAGAAATATGGACTTGCATACAGAGGATCACCTTAACCAGTACTGTTATGATGTTCATCTGATCTTTCTAAAATATACAAGATTTGTGAATGCTTAAATTTATTGTAAGGTTAGAGCATTTATGTTCTGGCATGTGACCATTAGGACTGATTTTATTTTTGCCTTTTCTACTGTTAGACACTACCTATGTAACTAAAAAATTATACTTTCCTCTATCACACTCCACACTAATTATGTAATTGGGCAACACACAGAAAAACATATTAAACCTAAAACTAATGATGTTGTGAGCAATTATCTAAAAGTTGTTCTGTGTCAGTACTTTTCCCCAAACTACAGTCAGGCATAGCTCCATAAGTTGTTTGCCATTTTGGTCTCACTCCCCAGACTTTTTCCCCACTGTGCCATATCAAACATAAATCTAAACTCTCCCTTGCATATGTGAGAATCTCTGCACTTTCACTGGTGTTATTACTTTGCACTGTTACTCAGTGTCCTATGCAAATGAAAAAGCACTTTTTTATCTATAACAGAAAACATCTTTAATGCTTTTTTACTGGTATCTGCTTTTCTGAAACTAATGCAAAAATATCTGTAGATATAAACCCCCATTATTTTAGTAGTCTAATGCTGTCAGTTCCACCAGGATTTTAGAGCTAACACAGCCGAGTGATAATAAGCAGCGCATACTCTACCTCTGAAATCTGGCACACGGGTGGGGGGCACAGAGCAGGTGTGAAGGCTTTAACAGTCACATATTACAAGTTACAAGGACTTTGATAGCCATGGAGACTGAGATGCAAGTGTTGAAGGGGCAGAGAGATTACTCAGAACTCTGCTGTCCTGCTCTGCCAGACAGGGCTGTTGCTATCCAAACACCAAGACAGCTCTAGACCAGTTCAGGAGGGGATTGCTGCCTGCACTCTCTTCCACATCCCAGCAGGAGCTCGCCCTGGGCTGGGTCTGCAAGAGCAAAGCTCTGGACTGCCCAAATATCACACGAGGTCGAGCATTCGGAAAAAAATCAGCTCATGGAGGGTTCTAATTTTACTGTCCACAGAAGTATCAATCTGGGAATAATCTATTTTAACGTTTTAGATTCCTGGCTGTAAAATGGTATAACTATCCAGGGCTGCTGTGAGGAAACATTTAATCATGTACTGAAAGGTTTCCACAATACAGTGAAAATTTGTACAGAAAAGCCCATCAGAAATATATTTTGTCAAATTTTATCAGATTTCCTTTTTTTTTTTTTTTGTCAGAATTGCTGCTTGTTAAAACAGACAGAAATAAATCATATATACAAAACATACATATCTGATTGAGGATTTCATCATAACATATATATAAAAAAGCCTGAATTTGAATAATCTAGTTTTTGAATGCTTGACTTTTAAACTTTACTAGCCCTCTGTTATATGCCTTTGTTGTATGTGCAATATATAACAGAATGACCTTCATCCATTGCATCCTTGTAGTAGAACAGAAGCATTTACTATAGATTTTATTATAAATGCCTTAATGAAATTCTAATCAATAATACTTCAGAGAATGGTAAAGAAATTGATTTCATAGATAAAAGGAGATGTTATTATCTCAGTTCAGTAACTATGAAATAGAAAGATGAAAAAGTCTGTTTTTCATATGAGAACTGAGCACAGCTGTACAGTTATATAATAAAGTATCACTTGTATCCATGGCAATAGGGAATAATTGATGCACCACAGTTATTTTTATAAACCCAAAGAAAAAAAAAATCAACTGGAAATTTCTTTGCCAGTTTCTTGGCATTGTATGTTTTTTATCTGTACATAATGTACAAATTTATAGTCTGAATACACTCACTGATCTGACTCGTTGAATAAAACATGCTGGATTTTGCTGCATATTAAAGAAGATGGGGATCTCATGCCCTACAACCAAGTCTTTCACGAGGGATTTAATGAAAAACATTTCTTGGAATAAGATATATTGTTACCTTAAATTCAGATTGCATTGGATTTGGGATCTATACACCATAGGGATTTTTTAATATTTTTGTATAAATGAATAAAATGTTTTTCAGCTGTCTTACAGTGGCAAGTTTAGAGATATTTTAGTGAAATTCAGTAGATGCCTATAATGTAAAAAATCTACCCAAAATTTTAGTATATATTGTCTCTTGGACCTTCCCTGATACAGTTACATCTCTTGGCCCCTCTTGAGGAAAAAAAAAAAAAAATCATGTCAGAATTCTTGCCATTTTAAAGGAAGGTCCACACTTACTCCTTGAAATTATAAGAGGAAAGGATATTGCCAATGTTTGGGGTTTATTGTAATGATGAGATGAATTCACTAGATGACTAAAAGAGGGTTCAGGTGCTTCCATCAGTCTATTAATACCAATCTTGTCTGCAACAGAAAGGAGTTACTTTACTTTTTTTTTCTCCCAAATAGAGATCCATTTATTCATAAAATTTTGCATTTGCAATCACTTCTGTTTACTTTGCTTCAAGAGATAGCAATGTTTTGCTGTAAAGATAAGTATTCCATCAAATCAAACCTCTCATATTTTTCCCTTATCATGTTCTATTGCAGTATAATTTTCCAGGGGCATTCAGAGGACCATGACAACAAGACCTTCTGGGATGAATCTTTTTGATTTCACTTTTTTAAAAATTTGCTCAAATCAGAATTTTAATTTCTGTTTCAAATGTAAGATAGACTGTGCTACTTGGTTTCTATTTTTATCCATAGCTGACATCTGAGGATGATTAAATAAATTGCATCTTCAAGACAATGGACAGGCAAGATCTCAGAACTTCTTGTTAAATGCTAAAGCATAATCCTTCACAAACATTCTCCAAAATGTGTGGAACATTTTGTGTATGCAGTACTGTATTTCCCTCCTTTTCACAGCACGGCATCATCACCTTTTCTCATTTCTTTCAGTGCTCCTTTTCACTTTCCCCTTCCCTGGCATCTGTAGGAATCATTTGCCTGAATTATCAGATGGATATGAACACAAGCTATTTGCTTTTCAGAGATTAAAAATGGATAGTCTCTTAGAAATACCAGCTGCAGTTGTTTATCAGGGATTCTATTATTTTGGAAACTCTGCAGCACCATTTGCTTGAGCAATAGTCCTGTTACAAAATTTTTCATGAGACCAGCCTGACGGTGCCTTTAAATACTTGGAATGGAAGGAGGCAGGGATGTATATAAAATCCACATATCCACAGTTTGTTTTCCTCCATGATGGAATTTATAAATTCATCTGGCAGTTCACAGTAAGTGAGCCTGACTCAGACCATCACTGGACAGCACCAGGTACAAGCTACAGCACACACACACAGGAACACTTTTACCTAACAAAAACTACTTTTAGCTATAAGTTCCCTTCTGCCATTCAAAAATTTCAGCCCCTTGCAATATAGTCAGCTTCTTTATCAGCTAGTGAGTGTTCTTAATTCTGTTTATATTTAATGACAGCATCTAAAATTAGTTCTTCTCCATCATTTTATCTTTTTAGGCTATTTCTTTTCCTTCCCTCTACTAACGTATCAAAATACCTTTTTGCCTAGGGATACTGAACAGGGAATTAAAATGCATTAACAAAAGAAAGGTTATGGACTGTGAGTCAGCAAGAACAAAAGAACCAAATACATCATGTAAAAGCTAATAATATTTAGATAGGGAGCCCAGAATTTAGCATTTTCATTATATTTTTCAGTTAGCATGAAAGTTTAATCTTTCACTAATCATTTAAAATGTAAAATAAACGGAGCTTGAGCATATCACAGTCTATAGTCAGGTCCCCAGGAGAGCAAAAACCACAAAAGAAACCTAACAATATGATGCTATATATTCTGAGATATTGCCATTCAATCTGATTTGCCACATGCCCATACATTTTAATGCTGACTTCATTATGAAATCTCTTCTTGATTAATCATTGGCGAACAATGACTAAATTGCACTCCAGCATCAGCTTGAACTGGGACATTGTTAGGAGCAACATTCATTTGAAAAGCAAACCAGATGGGCCAAGGAAAGGTCAGTGAGGTACTACCACAGTCACAATGGACAAACCTCGTAAACCAGTGGCAGAAGTTGTTGAACTGAGACTGCAGTAGCTTTAAGAACAGGCTGTGAGACAGTTTGCATTCCAGTTCTCTCCTCCAGTGTGTGTTAGCTTCTTGCTTTTTTACGGTAAAAAACTTGCCTTTACAATCTCCAACAGATGTTTCTCTTTAATTATCACCTACATAACCCTGACTGCTGTGAAACAAAAGATGTCCTGCAATTTTCCCAATTTATAAATAAACAATTGATCTCTAAACACACACAACCGAGAGATTTCCAACACAACGAATCCTGAAAAGGAGATGGAGTACAGAACTGCCCTAAAACCTTCCACAGCTGCCATTTCAGCACGGAAAGTGCCACAGAACACTCCTGATCCAGCTAAAAATTGTGTCAGATCTCTCTCTGTTTCAGCCTTACCTCACACTTGATTTTGGTCACAGTTCTCAGGGACAGCTCTCCCAAGACCTTTGAGTGTCTTAATTTGCACAGCATACTCAGAGAGTCCCCCCTAAGCCTCTTCCTGGGCTTGGGAACATAAGAGAATGGGAAACCAGCACAAAATCCAAGGAGCCACAAAGTGGGCCTCAGGCCTCTCAGCAGGTCACTGTCATGAGTGATAAGGGGTCAGAAGACTTTGGCCCAGGCCTGCTATTGATGGGTTTTTAAGTGATCATCTACAAATGTTGTTTAGCCATACTAAAAATAGTATTACCATTAGGTCTCAACATTTCCTTCAAGATAAATACTGCTTATTTATTGATACTGACCAGTCATTTGAGCAAATTTAAAAGTAAGTGATCACCTAATATTGAATTTTTTAACCACTAGGAGAATTTGCACAACATTTTGGTAGTCCATATACTCTATTACAGATGACATTTGTCAAGCTTAGTAAGTTCTGGCAAATCGATATTTTGAAGTTACTAAAGAAAACATAATGAAATTATCTTATATCTGTTATACTTAGATGAGGAAAAAATCTCAGGAAAATCACAACTGCAATTTTCCAAACATAAATACTTCTAAAATTGCAATGGCTTCTAAACATCATCTCTTTTTTCTAGTATCAACTGTGAGTAAATATATGTGTAGTGCTTAAGTCAATCTTTCCTCTACAACTACCCTTCTTATCAAATTCTGCTTCATGATTGCATTAGAAGTGGCTGCTAGACTGGATTTTTCTTCTTAATGCTTTATGTCCAGTGGTAGAATCTACATGCACACAGAAGTATAGTCTGAAGTTTTAATAGTCTTGGTCTTGTTTCAGCAACACATGATAGTAAAACTTCATATATACAACCAAATTAGCTACTGCAGCTGTATAAAACTACATAGAAACAATTGTAAAGATGTATTTTTCTACTAAGCTCTGAAATTCTCAGATCTGAATGATGGCAATAACAAGCTAGGAATGAATGAATTTGCCCATCCAATAGCTTGTAATTTAACCCAGTATATCTATTTTTGCCAGATATAGTTATGGGTTTTAAAATAATGCAGAATACAGAGAGTACTCTTAAGATACTCCTTTCTTACTTGCTCAAGGGGTTTTACAGTAACAGCAGCACACAATATAAAGCAATTGGGTTTGTTTTTAATAAGGTTAATTTCCTTTCCAAGAAGACCAAAAAGTCTAAGTCAGATGTTGAATTCACAAGCAATATCCAGGGTCATCTGCAAGACTGCAATAACCAAAATCTTATAAAGGAAAGTCACAGCTATATGAACTTCATATCCAACTGACATTCAAATTTTGCACATAAGAGTTTTCAATAATAAATGAAATCAGCAAACTACTTTTCAGATCTATTTTATATTAAGGACGTATTGCAGTGGGTGTGGCAGGATATATAACATAGAATTTCATCAGAACAGCTTCTAGGACCACTGCACTCTCTGGTGCTGATCCTAGAGGAGCCATGCTGTAGCTACCTGAGATCATCCCATGCTCCAGGTAGCAGTGGGAGCTGTATAAACCACCTTCACCAATATTAATTTCACCGATCTCACAGGGAAAAACTGACCCTCCCTACGCTGCTTACAAATGGATAAACTCAGGCTTCTCCACTGCAGGCTAAAGAAACATTGTCACATTGCTCTGAAATTACAAAAAGAGAGAGAAACCCTTTACCTGTGAGCCAAGGAACAATACAATCTTCCCACATTTATTCAAATCAGGGGTAGTTCTCAGAAGATCAGGGTATTTCTGAGTTTCAGTTGATGATGGGGCCTCTGGTGCAGGCCACATGACCGTCTTACTTCAGAGGGCACACATGACACGTATGACACTCTCCTCAGTGGAATCTAACACAAGGACAAATTCCTGTAGCCCACACTTTGCACTTTTGGTCTCTTTTAGCTGATGAATCAATACTACAGATCTTCTCTCTGTTTCTGTGCTGGTTATGCACTGTCAAATAGATTGTCTTCATTCACTCCTGAGTACAAAACGTTCAGGTCTTGCCATTACTTCCCTTGCCACAATTTAAATCCATTTTTCAACATGATATCCTCCTGTCAGATAAGAGAGCTCTGGTTGGGGTACAGCAGCATCATGTCTTTCCAGCTCTGGCAGTAAGGACAGTCTTTCCAGTTTCTGTAGAGCTAGAGAGCACAGGGGAGAAAGTATTTCAGGTTTATAGAAGAGTAATTTCTTATGGTTTGATTTGGTATTTAATGGTTTAAAAAACTGCTGACAGAAAAACCATGGGAGGTACTTGTGCACAGAGGGTATTAATTGGATGGGGGCTGAAGGAAAGAACAGGTTATAAAGTTATCAGAGAAGTGACTGGTTTGTCAGGAATTCTTCTGGCAAGAAGGTGGATATTCTACACTTCTCTCCACATCTCACTAGCTGTGTTAGATCACTCTGGTGTGTAGTGACTGTTTAATATCATTGGGGAGTTGCCCACAGTGGAAAGGGATAGAGTGTTTCAAGGATTTTCATGGCTTTGTGCTGGCAGAAGCTACTTACTATGGGCATAGTAGAACATGTCAACTTCCTTTACAATTTTACTTCACTCTCGTTTTAGAACCATTCAGTTGGTAAATCGTAGACTGCAGGGAATTTATTTCTCATTATGACTTGAGGAAGAGTGTGACTGGTGAAAGGCTAGATGAGAATATTATGGGAAACTCCTTTCAAGGTGAAGTCTCACTAATACACATTTTTATACAATATAAATTTTATAGAGATAAAAAATCATTAACTGTTTAATGATGTTTCCATTTGGGTTCCTAAACTGTATCCTAAATTGAGACTTATATAATCTGCAGAGTTTCTTCCTGCATGGAAGCAATTCCTTATAGGAACTTAGATAACGATTCAAAAATATATTTTGTTTTCCTAGACAAAAATCTCATTGAATAAAAGTTCGAACATTAATATGGTAGGTATAAACAATCTGCTTGTGGCACGCCCACTGATGTCTGGTGACTTGGTTCTAAATAAAAAACAGTTTAAGATGCGTAGATTTCTATTTCTACAGATTGCTTCTGTGTACTATAGCTTGTAGGCTATTAAATTTTTTTTTTTATTATTTCTGAAGACTTTAGAGAGTACTTAGGAGAGCAGCGTAGGTATACAGGCAATGCAGAGAGAATTTGATGGCAGGATGAATGTTATGGAACTGTACAAACCCTGTGAGTCTAAGTTTTCCATTCCTGATAAGAATGTCATCTGCATGGCTTTGCGATAAGATTATTTAAAAACTTGCTTTGTGCAGAAGCTCTGTAAAAGGTTCTCTGCAAGGCTGTATGTGCTTATAGTTTGAAGCGTGGATTTTTGGAAGCAATACTTTTCTGTATAAAGATGAAAGGGGTGAATAATAAAACCTCGTTGGGACAATATGACAGTTTAAATGTGACCTTATGGCACTCACCGTCAGGTGGTAATAAAAGAGCTACACAAACTGAGTAGTAGTGACATCATCTGGGAAAATGGGTTGGAAATAGTTTTCTGCACTAGAAAAAATTATCACTGAATGAATATTACTTAGCTAAAACATCAGAACTTTTTAAATTCCTGCTGACTTTTCAGTTCATTTCTGAACCAAATAAATCCTGATAGAACACTACCTTCAGATCATCTATTTTTAGTGACCCCTTCAATATCATACAATATTTTCCACTAACATTCCAGATCCTACCAGAGCATTTCTTAATAGAACCTGTATTTTAAGATATGCACCAGCTAAGGAAATTCCTCCATTTTAATTCTAGTTTTTTCTTTAACATTAAAGAGACCTAGTTTTAATATAGTCTTAGGGACAGGTGTCTACTTGTGTTATCAAATGCAAATATGTGTTTGGTTCATATCTTCCATGAGTTAACAGCAATGCCACAGTCACAAGGCAACGTCCTGCCCAAACTCTAGGGCTGTCTTCAGGTGGAAAGAATGGCTCACATGAATTTTTCTAGATATCACAATGGAAAAAATACGCACAGGTGTCACACTACCCAGTACCATTACATTCCTCTCACTTGTAATTCCAGCCAGGAAACAGCAAGCTTCACCCTTGGAGAGACTCATAAATAGTTAAGTACCTTCTATCAACAGACGATAAAAGGGAAAAGTAACCAATAAAACTACATAATGAACAACTACTGAGCAAACAGGGCTACAGCACTCAAACACAGTGAAGTTATTGCCTAGGCTATTACAAGGATTTTACAGTAATATCATTTGATTTTCCAGCTTCACGGCAATTATATCAAAGGTCTCTTACTCTTTTGAGATGTGTATCATTGCTTTAAAATAAATTCTATTATGAAGTCCAAGGTGGAAAGGAGAAAGAACAAAAAAGTTGTTCAAGGTCACAGATAACCATGTTCAATAGCTTATTTGTAATATTTTGTCATCTTTCTTTAACTCCTGAAAGTCAAGTGATGTTATATTCTGCTTGCTACACAAAGGATGCAGTACAGTAAAACTTTTTTTAAAAAAAATTATGTGCCACCATATATATATATAAGGGAAGCTCAAATTCTTGATTTGGGATGCAAATTGGAATTTGCACAGTTCAGGTTAAATTGACTTTGGCTTCATCTCACAACATCTGAAATCATACTGCAGTTCTCTGGTGCTTTTAGGACATAATTAGATAAATTCATAGATTAAGCTGCTCCTGGCAGTACTTGCTCTTCTGTGAATAGTGAACCAATTCCACAGCACATTGAAATACAAACTGTAGTTGCAATACCAAGTTGGCAATGAATCTTTGCTGTTGATTGTTGTGTGCCATATGGACCCACTTAAGCCTCTTCCATTTTTGGCTCTGGAAGAGAAGGGAGCCATTGTGGCCAGTCATGAGGTCAGTTTGGAAACCAAACGGCCCAGGTGCACAAACTTCAGCAGGGCCATCTGCATCCATGACTGGTTTTTTGGCTACGCTTATCCCTGCCCATATTTAGACACGATATCTGCCTTCTTGCGTAATGTCACCATCCTCTGCCAAACAGAACCCTGTAAGTCTGTCCTGATTTCTGTTGTGATCACAAAATACACCCAGGATATTGCTAATTTCTGTGCCCTATTCTATTCTTATACTTCAAATATGAAAAGAGCTAACATGCTATTTTTTCAGACTGTCTCTTCTATCACATAAAGCCCATAGAAGTTCAGATGAAAGTTCTTACAAACTTAAATGTGGATGTTAATATTCACTTTTTTAAAAGTTTGATGCCAGCCACCAAGGAAAGCTGAGATACTCAGAGGAAAGATTAGAAGTGTAATTATAATGATATTGATATGGCTACAGCCTTTTACTTTGTTCAAAATGCAAATGCTTTATCCTTTGATACACAATTCTTTAAAGGGCTAGATAGATGCACATTAATCAAGCTTATTTTGTGCTCAACAGTATCACAGTTAACAAATATCTACTAGATATTTAAATCATACTTACATTTCCTGCCTCAGCTCTCTGAGGCAGAAATAATTATACTGGTCTTTTATTTTTCACCTCAAAAAATACTATATAAGGGAAAAAAAGTATAAATTAGACACATTGCAAAGCTGTAACGCTGTCTGAAGAACAAGCAAAACACATTCTAAAGCAACTCATGTATTTCATATATTTATGCCATTCTGTGGGTACATTTTCTCTTAATCACTGTTAAAATATGACATAATGTTTAACTAAGTTTGGAGAAAGTACTGAAAGTACTTGTGCAAAACCTAAAGAGAGTCTGATCCATCACTGTTGTCATTCAACTTCTATGTTTTTCTAACAGCATGCAATGCAAAAATCAAGAAACAATGAATCGGGGTCACAATATTTAAGAAGAACTTTACAAAATTGCTATTGAAAAGAGAAATATCTCATAAAACATAAAAACATATATACAGAGATGTATTCAAAGTCACATACTAGAATTCTTCTATTCTCATTATTATAATCAATAGCATACTTCCAGTTTCATATTATGCTTTGTTATAGCATTCTCAGTTTTAAAATTGATTAAACAAATCCTTCCTTTATTCTGAGCTAGAGAAAAACACATCTCAAATGCAATTCACTCTTGCCCTGTTTTCCTCTATCTTTTGTGCCAGCCTGTCACACAAACCAGTTCTGTCACTCTGGTTATTTTTGCTTATGCAACACGTGTGTACAGGACAAAGCATCTACAGAAAATCCTGCCTTGACTCAAAAGCAAATAACAATTATAGAATCTTTGAATAAAGCAATTCAGGATGGTGTAAGCTGCGCCAAAATAGAGTTCTAATAGCAAATGAAAATGCCAACAGGGAGTTGCATGGTGGTCAAAGTAGCTTTTCATTTTTAATTTCACCTTCAGAAAAGGAAGGGTCTCACTCCCTGCTTAGAGTTAGCTTTGAGTTTCTGCAGCAGTGGCCTTAACCTTATCCACAGGCCTTCAAGAAAGTCTTGTTTTGTAGCCTGCTGCCTCAAAAAAAAACCCTGCAAAAAAGCTTTTCCTCCCAGGAAAGAAGTAAAATGAAGGTGACAGTCTGGAATACTAGTGAACTGGCAGTTATTTCACGTTGAGTCTTTGTCAAATGACTGACAATACATTTCAGAAATATGTGAACAGTGGCAAACACATACAAGTCTTTGGAGAGCCCTAGAATTTATTTGTACATATTTTACACCAAGGATGTGGAATAAATGCATCCAGAAAATGATTTAAAATTCCAGACACACATGCTGCACTCTGATTGGCATCTCAATAATGCCTAGGAAATACAGGTTTCTTTGCTTGATTTTTGTGTATGGATTCTGCCTTGTATGAGCAATGAGCTGGTCCATTCCAGCCAGTACATCTCAGGACACTCCTTCAAAGATTACAGTGCTGTTTGAGCCTCATTCTTTACAATGTCATTTAAGTGCAGCAGTTACCTAATTCGGTGTCTTGTATGGACTAAACATAGGTTTGTGTAACTGTATGTGTGTACCCTTCTTAGATTATTTTCCCTTTTGTACTAATAAACACATAGAAACCCCAAACTATTCATCATTCCACAATACTAAAGAACTTCTAAATGTTTCCCTTGTATTGTGTCAGAAAACCCAACAAGAGTTTTTAATGTGATTATCAGTAGGTAACAATACTGATGGAGAAGCAGGGATCCAAGCCAGCACGATTTCTCCAGCACAGCACAAATGTCAGGCCCCTCCTATGCTGCATCCATGAAGATGTGTGTGCTGGCCACACCGTGCCTACAATATCGGTCCTGCCAAAAGACACTGGCCAGGAGCCAAAATCACAGCCTGTTCTCTAATGACAAGAGAAGAGACATGACAAAGAGAAACCATAATGAACACCAAACATACTGACATAAATCTTTACAAATGCAATGCAAGTGCTTTCAACTTGTTCATTCTGTTTACAGCTAAGGTTTTCAAGTGAGTCCTCTCGAATCCACCAATTTTACACTGGCTTCAGACACATCTGGAACTACTATATTGCATATCTGTAAAAAGAGAGCTCACCAAGTACTACTGCTGCATTAACATTTCCTCAAAAACTAAATAAATAAGCAAAACACCTTCAGAATACCTGACAATGTGCTTTAGTTACAGCCATGAGGCTTCTCCTTTTTTCTATTGTTCTCTCGTTACCAAGTAATCAGCACAGAGCCAAGCAGTTGTAACTGGGAACTCTTGCCTCCTCGTCCCCACAGAACATGGACATTTACCTGGCTTACCTCTATCAAGCTATTAGAAAAACAAGATTTCTACTTAAAGATACAAAGAAAAGATCAACTTATCATACAAATAATTTATGTCATGTTTAATTCTATGTTAATTTGCATTTTCCAAGTCACTACAATGCCCCTTTGAGTGTTTCAGGCTTATCTATAATTGGGAAAACATAGATAAACTTCAAGTCGCTCTAAATCTTCATCATCTCAGAATTAATATGGTATATTTACAAATGTTCATGCGAAGGTGATTTTTTCTATCTGAAAAAAAAAAAAAACCTGGGAGAAATGACAATGAAACAACATGTAAATTTAGCATTAAAATATTTACAAAGACAGCACTGTATTTAATCACATATATCAAAATAAAATAGGTTGCCATGTTCTTAATCAGAGCAAATATATAACAAGCTTAAAGGAAATCTCTCTACACCAGACTCTATAAAAGGATATGTTAGCACAAATGTAAAGGACTTGGGGTTTTGAGATAAATCGGCCTTGAACAATAATCTTCTGAAAAATCTCAAATTCCAGATGGTCTTTGTGGGTTTCAGGCAGCAGCTGTATTCAGAGAGCATCATGATGAGGTATCTGGCTTATTTTAAACAGTAAATGTAGCTAGTGGTACTGTTTTGATATTACTTAAAATAGTATCTACCATATATATATTTTTTAAGAGAACCACTTGATCTCCTGTGAGAACACATCACAATATCCTCACTTGGCTCTCAATTTCTACATGTAAGTATTTGTTAAGCAATGCAATATTTTAAAAGGGATTTTGGAATTTATCTAGCCTTCCACAAATGTACAAAATGCAATCTGCCACTTTACTACCTTTGTGATAATGTAATGGCTAAAAAGTGCTTTTAATCCAAATGCAAATCTCCAAATGTTCTTATGCTAAAACTGTTCTCAATTTTTTTGGACACAAATTCTTAATTAATTGGCTTATTGATATTATAAGCTATAGAAGATCAACTACATAAAAATGAGATTTCAAATCTCTCCCATACATCAGGAATAATGCTATTTTCATTGTATCTTTTTCAAGACATCAGATATGTTAATATTTATGGAGTATACACCGAGGAATACTGTTAGAATTAATAAATAATAAAGCTAATATTTTTTTCAAAAATAAATCATCAGATATCTCATTATAAACTGGATGTCTTCAGTTGTAGATAATTTAGAACAGTAATAAATAACAGGAGAGCATAGTGCTGATGGAATTATATTTCATTATTTAAAATATCTTGCTACTCATATAAGAATGTGTTCTTTTGTGTCCAAACTCATGTAAATAGAACTGGTTTAGAATTGTGGGTCCTTTCAAACCAATAAAAATTAGGTTGCCTTTAACATGCCAGGTAGACATTCCTGAGCAGATGTATATAACGTGTACCATTTCTCAGGGGCACTTTGAAATCATCCTTGGATGAGCCTTTGGCAAGATGTTGCTCAAGGAAGTTTAGCCCTTTGTTCCTATTGTCTGACAGTAACAGGATTCTTCCATCTGGAGCACCATGCTATCTTACATGTTTTAACCTTGCCACTTTTGACTTCTACCTGTAAAAGAATCAATAATAGGCAAGGGTTTGGGTGGAGGGGGGGGTTGTGCAACAATTAATTAGCAAATTATTGGGTAAAACTTTATAGAGAGGTCTTGCATAAAATTTTGTGGCACCCAGCGGCTCAGCAGTAACATCTAAGGCTATGGTGCATGTTGATATTGGCATTCAGTATAATTTATAAATTTGTCTCCATTCTGTGTATCCAGTCTTACAGTCCAGTTTTGTAAAATCGATTGGATTTCAACCCAGGCAGTCTACATGGCATCCTCAGTATTCTGAGGAGTGCTGGAGGAGTGGCTCCTTCTCTCTAGAGCTGGGATTTTCAAAGCATGCTGCAGTAAGCAGGTGGAGTTCTCAGTGCAAGTCAGAGGGAACTGATGCTGAACTCCATCAGACCCCTTCATTTGTAAAACCACAGCCTATTCTCCTTGACCTGGGATATGTATTCATTCTCTTTCTAATTGACCCCGGTGTGCATTGTACAAGTGTTAATTAACCAATAGTAACATAATTAAGAAAATGTTGCTATGGATCACTGTAATTCCGTTTCAGAAGCTGACAGTGAAATATAAATATAATGTTAAAAGAACAACTTGCTGTCAAGCAAATGGAAATAGGAATAACAATATGAGTTAATGATTAAAACTCCAAAACTTTCAAAAGTAACTCACAGCTCTATTGCTTTATTTTCTAACATCTCTCTTTCTGTGAAGTTCCTAATCTATGCACAGTATATGACTATGAGATTTACATATGATTTCAGTAAGTCACTAAACCCATTCTGCAATTGAATTTCTCAGTATGTGACTTAGTGAACCGGTTTTATGTCAAAAGCACATTAAAAAAAAAAAAGATAAGCCCAGACAGCATTTTCAGCCTGCAACAGATAAGTTAACACTGTATTGTTTAGTTTTCTGTGTCTACACCTTAGCGACAAGGTGATGATTTGTTCAAACATTATGAGTTTAGATATGTACTGATCAAATATTATCTAAGAAAGTCTTCAAGTGAAGTGGCATAGAAATTGATGTCTAATTGATTAATTTACCTTATAAGTCAGGGACTTACGATACTAGAAACTAAGATGAAGTGGAAATCATAAACTGAATTACCCATCAGGTAGATTCCATTAGGTTTCTACATATGCAAATTTAAAATCCTGGAAACAAAAAAAATAATGTTACAGACAGCAAACTAGCACCTAGCCAGTAGGAAAGAAATAGAACGTTATTTATTTCAATTGCCACTGATTTCTACAATGCCATGATGATTTACCCAGTAAGGTCATAGTTCTCTGAAATCTACAAAATAACTCCCTTTATCTTTTCATCGCCATCTACTAGGTTAAGATTTGGCCTTTTTAGACTATTGTGATAACACTGTTGAAAGGGAAAAAAAAATCATATTTATGCTGAATTTTAGTGATATTATTATACAGATGAGCTGAACTTCTATATCCAAGAAACAAAATTCTAAGCCAATTTTACATCTACAGTAAAGGAACAAATCCTGGTAGATTTTTATTTCCAAGCTCCAAGAGGTGCCCAATAACCCTTTTATTGTTCTATGCAGTCTTCTTCTCAATAACTATCCCAGTGCAGCAGCTCTCTGGTCAGTGGGATGAGAAAGACAGTAAGAACGTCGGGGAAGCAGAAGAGAAATGAACAGAATAATAACAGATGTAAGCGTTTTGTTTATTCTGCTGATGCTTTAAGCTGCAAACAATGCAATCACAGGGACTACCAGAGCTCAGTAAGGTAAAAAAAAGGGTCCATAAATACAACTTAGAGCTGCTTTCTATTTTCATCTTTCCTTTATTTGCCATTGGACTCAACCCAGCAGAGTGATGATGCAAAATATTGATTCCCACATTCAGAAGCTGAATCCGGCTTTTGGGATCTATAGTTTTTGTATCTTTCCACATTTGAGGCTCAGCATTCTCTGCTGAAACAAAGTCCACAGGAGAAAGAAAACCCAATTCCTTATTTTGAGGGATATCTGCCTGTCTTGCAAGAGTCAAACAACGAATTTGAACCCTATCATGCAAACAACTGAGATGTACCTATGCACATGAAGAGCCCTGCTGAAACTAACAGGGCAGACAAAACACAAAATTACAGGAATAAATGTTGTGGGACTGGGACTTTGAGTATTATGCATCTGCTCTTTCCCAAGAGATAAGATGAAGTACATCATCTTTTCCACCTGCACATTGCGTGGAAATGGAGCTCAGGAGAGCCTGCATCCTAAAAAGACAATTGACAACACCAACAAGATGCCATTCCTGAGAAAAATATCTTAAAGTTATTCAGAAGTTCCCTTATGACCTCATGGTTAACATCTACAGATCACCGATACAGAATACAGAGAGAAACTGTGCCAAAAAACCCCCAACTTTTATATATACACAACGTTTATAGATATTAC